>RXID01021815.1:0-27591 GCA_005019695.1 Trichopus zeylanicus subsp. travancoricus
GTTGTTGTTATAACAGCAACTACTACCATTACTGCTACTACTAATACTACAACAACTATTACTACTACCACTGCTACTACTACTATTGCTGCTACTTCTACAACGACTATACTACTAGTAAAAATACTACTATTGCTATTATTACTACTACTCCAGCTACTACTACTACTACTAGTGCTACTGCTACTACTACTATTGCTACTACTATTACTACTATGGCAACTACTACTACTTCTACTACTACTACTACTACTACTACTACTACAGCTGCTGCTACTACTATAGTTACTACTACCACTACTACTAATGCTGCTGCTGGTACTACTGCTAAAACTACTGCTTCTCCTCCTCCTACTACTACTTCTACTACTTCTATTGTAACTGCTACTACTACTATTAGCAATGCTGATTCTGCTATTACTGCTACAACTACTACTTCTACTACTACTATTGCTACTACTAGTGTAACCACCACAATTGGAACTACTATTACCACTACTGCTACAGTTGCTGCTGCAGCTACTACCACTATAATTATCGCTACTAATCTAGCTACTACTACTACAACTATTACTACTATTATGGCTACTACTGCTATTGTTGTTGCTAGTATAACTATTACTACTACTACTATTACTACTAGCATTGTTACTGCAACTACTACTACAGCTATAATTTCTATTACACTACTACCACTTCTACTTCTACTTTTGGAACTACTACTTGTAGTTCTGCAATAGTGTCTACTGCTACTTATGCTACTACCACCACCACTACTATGACTACTACTAGCGATATTACCACTACTACTACTACTAACGCTATTACCACTACTACTACTATTATTATTACTACTACTACTAGAACTACTACTACTACAACTGCTACTACTTCTACTACTAACACCACATTTGCGATTACTTCTGGTACTACTTCTGCTACTACTACAACAACAACAAAAACAACTACTACTACACTACTACTTCTGCTACTATAACTACTACAGCCAACACAACTACTGCAACTATTACTATTACCACAACTAGTAGTAGTTGTAGTAGTGGATGTAGTAGTAGTAGTAGTGGTAGCAATTGTAATAGTAATAATAGTAGTTGTAGTTGTTGCAGCAGTAGAAGTCATAGTAGCAATTGAAGAAGTTGTAGTAATTGAGATAGTGGAAGAAGTAGGGGATCGAGTTGGAATAATAGTAGCAAAAGTAGAAGTTGTAGTAGTAATTGTAGTAGTCACAGAAGTATTATTAGCAAAGTAGTAGTAGTAAGAGGAGGAGGAGGAGTAATAGGAGTAGCAAAAGAAGTAGTAGTAGTAGTAGGAGTTATAGTTGTAGTGGTAGTGGTAGTGGTAGTAGTAGTAGTGGAAGTAGCAATAATAGTAGTAGTAGCAATAGTAATAGCAGTAGTTGGTGTATTAGTTATAGTAGTAGTAGTAGTAGTAGTGGCAATAGTAGCAAAAGTAGTTATAACAATAGTAGAAGTAATATGAGTAGTAGTAGTAGTAGTAGTAGTCGTAGAAGGTGTAGCAGTAGTAGTTGTAGCAATAGTAGTAGTAGTTGTAGTATTAGTGGTAGTATTGGTTGTATTGGTAGTTGTTGTAGTAGTAGTAGTAATGATAGTAGTGGTTATAGTAGTAGTAGTTGTTGTAGTAGTAGTAGTAGTAGCAGCAGCAGTAGCTATTATTGTTGTTGTAGTAGTAGTAGTAGTAGCAGTTGTAGTATCGGTAGTTTTGTTATAGTAGGAGGAGGAGTCGCATAGTAGTGGTAGTAGTATTAGAACTAGTAGTAGTAGCAGTAGATGAAGTAGCAATAGTAGTGGTATTAGTAAGAGTAGTTACAATAGCAGTACGAGTACTAGTAGTAGTACCAGTAGTGGAAGTAGACATAGTAGTCATAGTAGTAATAGTAAGAGAAGCAGTCATAGCTGTAGTAATAATAGAAATAGTTGTTGAATTTGTAGTAGTGGTAGTAGTAGTAGGAGCAGCAGTAGTGGTAGTATTAATAATAGTAATAATAGTGGTGGTTGGACTAGTAGCAGCGCTTGTAGTAGTAGTTGTGTAGTTGTATAGTAGTAGTAGTTGTCTTAGTAGTAATAGAAGTAGTAGCAGTAGCAGCAGTAGCAGTAGTAGTTTTAGTAGTTAAAGCAGGAGTAGTAGTAGTAATAGTAGTAGCAGTAGCAGGAGTAGTATTAGTATTGGTAGTAGTTGTAGTAGTAGTAGAAGTAGCTATTGTTACCGTAGTAGTAGTAGTAGTTATTGTAGAAGTAGGAGTAGTAGTTGTTGTAGTTGTAGTAGTGGTAGTAGTAGTTATAGTAGTAGCAGTAGTAGTAGTAGTAGTAGTAGTAGCAGCAGCAGCAACAGCAGTAGTAGTAATTGTAGTAGTAGAGGTAGATGTAGTAATAGTTGAAGTAGTAGTAGTATTAGCAATAGTAAAACTTGTATTTATAGTTGTAATTATGGTAGGAGGTGGAGTCACAATATTAGTGGATGAAGTAGTTGTAGAAGTAGGAGTAGTAGTAGTAGTAGAAGGAGTATTAGTAGTAGTGGTAGTAAGGAAGTAGCAACAACAACAGTAGAAGTAGTAGGTTTATTAGTAAGAGTATTTGTAGTAGCAGAAGGAGTACTTGTAGTAGCAGCAATAGTCATTGTAGAAGAAGAAGTAGTAGTAGTAGTAATAGAAGTTGTAGTAGTAGTTGTAGTAGTACTAGTAGAAACAGTTGGAGTAGTTGTAGTAGTAGTAGTAGTAGTGGTACTAGTATTAATAGTAGTAATGGTAGTAGCTGTTGGAGTAGTAGCAAAACTTGTAGTAGTAGTTGTAGTAGTAGTGTAGTGTTTAGTAGCTATATTAGTACCAATAGCAACAGTAGCAGTTGTTGTAGTAGTAGCAGGATGAGTAGTAGTAGTAGTAGCAGTGGGAGGAGTAGAAGTAGTAGTAGAAGTAGTAGCAGCAATAATATAAGTAATAGTAGTGGTAGTAATACTAGTAGCCGAAGTAATGGTAGAAATCATTTTAGGAGTAGGATTAGAAATAGTAGTAGTCGTAGTATAGTGGCAGTAGTGTATCGGTAGTAGTTAGTAGTGTCGTAGTCAAGTAGTAGTATAAGTCGTAGTCGTAGTGTAGTAGTGTAGTAGTTATAGTAGTGTAGTAGTAGAGGTAGTAGTAGTAGTTGTAGTTATCGTAGTAATAGTAGTAGTGTTAATTGCAGTTGTGGTAGTAGTAGAAGAAGTAGTAGCAGAAGTAGTAGTTGAAGTAGATGTAGTAGTAGGTGTGGTAGTAGTACTAGTAGTAATAGTAGTAGAAGTAGTAGTAATTGAAGTAATAGTGTAAGTAGTTTTTGTAGTAGTGTGGTTGTTATCGCTATAGTAGAAGTAGCAGCAGTAGAGGTAGTAGTAGTAGCAGTAGTTGCAGTAGTTGTAGTAGTGGTCATTATACTAATAGTAGCAGGAGTGTAGTAGTAGCAGTAGTAGTGTAGTGCTGGTAGTTATTTTAGAAGCAGAAGTAGAAGTAGTACTAGAAGTTGTAGTCATAGTAGTAGTAGCAGTTATTATTGTAGTAGTAGCAGCAGCAGTAGTTATAGTTGTATTAGTAGCAGTAGTAGTACTAGTAGTAGGAGTAGCCGATAGCAGTAGTAATAGTAGTAGTAGTAGTAGTAGCAGTAGTAGTAGTACTAGTAATAGTTGGTGTATTTGCGATGGTAGTAGTAGTTGTGGAAATATTAATCATAATAATAGTAGTTATTGTTTGAGTTGTAGCAATGCTTCTAGTAGTAGTTGTTGTAGTATTGTAGTAGTAGTAGGCGTATTAGTAGTAGTAGAGGTAGTTGTAGTAGCAATAGTAGCAGTAGTAGTTGTAGTAGTTATAGCTGGGGTAGTAGTAGCAGTAGTAGTAGCCGTAGCTGGAGTAGTAGTAGTACTGGTAGTAGTTGTAGTAGTTGTCGAAGTAGCAATTGTAGTAATAATAGTTGTTATTATTATTGTAGTATTAATATTAGTAGTTATTGTACTTGCAGTAGTAGTAGTAGTAATAGTAGTAGCAGTAGTAGTAGCAGCAGTAGCAGCAGTAGTAAGTAGTAGTAATTGTAGTGGTAGTAGTAATAGTAGCGGTAGTAGTACTTGTGTTGATAGTTGTCGTTATGGTAGGAGGAGGAGTCATAGTATTAGTGGAAGAAGTAGTTGTAGATATTGGAGTACTAGTAGTAGTAGAAGTTGTATTAGTAGTAGTAGTAGTAGATTAACTAGCAGCAGCAATAGTAGTACTAGTAGTAGTAGTAGTAAGAGTTGTAGCAGCAGTAGGAGTACTTGTAGTAGTAGCAGTAGGTGTAGTAGAGGTAGTTGTAGTAGTTGTTGTAGTAGTAGTAGAAACAGTTGGAGTAGTTGTAGTAGTAGTAGTAGTGGCAGTGGTGGTATTAATAGTAGTAATGGCAGTAGTTATTGGAGTAGCAACAGCAGCGATTGTAGTAGTAGTCATTTTAGTAGTAGTGTTGTAGTAGTAGCTGTATTAGTAGTAGTATAGGTAGTAGCAATAGCAAGAGTAGAAGTAGGAGTTGTAGTAGTAGTAATAGGAGTAGTAGTTGTCGTAGTGGCAGTAGGAGTAGTAGTTGTTGTAGTTGTAGTAGTAGTAGAAGAGGTAGTTGTAGTAGTCACAGTAGTAGTAGTAGTTGCAGCAGCAGTAATATAAGTAGTAATAGCGGTAGTAATACTAGTAGCTGAAGTAGTGGTAGAAATTATTTTATGAGTAAGAGTAGAAATAGTGGTAGTAGTTGCAATAGTAGTAGTAGTAGTTGCCGTATTAATAATAGTAGTAATAATAGCAGTCATAGTAGTAGTACTATAAGGAGTAGCAGTAGTAGTAGTTATAGTAGAGGTAGTAGTAGTAGTATTGCTAGTTGTAATATTTGTAGGAGTAGTAGTAGTTGAAGTAATAGTAGAAGTCATTTTAGTAATAGTATAGTTGTAGTAGCAGTAGTAGTAGTTGTTGTAGTAGAGGGATTAGTAGTAGTAGTGGTGGTCATTATACTAGTAGCAGCATGAGTAGTAGCAGTAGCTATAGTAGTGTAGTAGAAGAAGTAGTTGTTGGAGTGGAAGTAGAAGTAGAAGTAATACTAGAAGTTGTAGTGGTAGCAGTAGCAGCAGTTGTTGTTGTTGTTATTATAGTAGTAGCAGTAGTAGTACTAGTAGCAGTAGCAGCAATCAAAGTGGTCGTAGTAGTACTAGCAGTAGGAGTAGTAGTAGTTGTAGTTGTTGTAGTCACGGTAGTAGTAGTAGTAGTAGTAGCAGCTATATTAATAGTAGTGGTAGTTGCAGTAGGAGCAGTAGTACGAGTAACAGTAGCAGTAGTAGTAGAAGTAGTAATAGTAGTAGTAGCTGTAGAAGTAGTTTTTGTAGAACTAGTAGTAGTAGTTGTTGTTGTTGTAGTAGTAGTAGTAGTAGTATCAGTTTCAGTAGTAGTAGTTGCTATTGTAGTAATCATAGAAGTTGTACTAAGAGTAGTAGTAGTTCAAGGTGCAATTGTCGTAGTCGCTATAATACTTGTAGCAATTATTGTATTAGTTGGAGAAGTTGTAACAGTAGTAGTTGTAGTAGCAGCAACAGTAATAGTAGTAGTCGTAGTAGTAGTAGTAGTAGTAGTAGTAGTAGTAGTAGTAGTAGTAGTAGTCATGGTGGTGGTGGTGGTGGTGGTAGTAGTAGAAGTAGTAGTAGTCATAGTAGTAGTAGTGGTACTAGCGGTAGCAGCAACAACAGTACTATCAGAAATAATAATAGTAGCAGTAGTAGTGGCAGTAGTATCCGCAGTAGTAGTAATTGTAGTAGTAGTAGCATTTATAGTTGTAGTCGTAGTAGTGGTTGCAGTAATAGTAGTAGATGTAGTAGTAGCAGTAGTAGTAGCAGTTATAATAGTTGTAGCTATTGTAGTATTAGTTATAGTAGTAGTAGCAACAGTAGTAGTAGTGGGAGTAGAAGTTGTGGTGGTAGTAGTTGTAGTAGTTGTCGTGGCAATAGCTGAAGTAGTAGTACAAAAAGTAGCAGCAAAAGTAGTAGTAGTAGCACTAGCAGTAGTGGTACCAGTAGCAGTAGCAGTAATAGTAGCAATAGTTGTAGTAGTTATAGTAGTAGTAGTTGTAGTAGCAGAAGCAGGAGTAACAAAAGTAGTAGAAGAAGTTGTAGTAGTATCAGTAGTGGTTGCCGTAGTAGTTGTATTAGTATTAGTTGCAGCAACAGCAGAAGCAGTAGCATTAGTGTCTATAGAATTATTACTAGAAGTAGTAGTAGGAGCAGCAGCAGTAGAAGTTGTAGAATTTGTGGCGGTAGTAGTATTACTAGAAGTAGTAGCAGGAGAAGCAGTAGTAGTTGTTATTGTATTTGTTGTAGCAATAGTAGTAGTAGGAGTAGCAGTAGTAGTAGTAGTGTTGGTGGTAGCAACAATAGTAGTAATGGTAGTAGCTATAGTGGTAGTAGCAGTAGTAGTAGCAGCAGCAATAGTAATAGTAGTAGTAGGAGTAGCAGTAGTAGCAGTTGGACAAGTAGTAGGAGTCGTGGTTGTAGTAGAAGTAGTAGTTGTTGTTATAGTAGTAGTTGCAGCAGCAGCAGCAGTAGTATTAATAGTAGTATTTGTAGTAGTATTAATAGCAATTGTAGTAGTAGTAGTAGTAGTAGCGGCAACAACAACAGAACTATTAGTGTAGAACTTGTTGTTGTTGTAGTAGTCACAGTAGTAGTAGTAGTAATTATAGTATCAGTAATAGTAGTTGCAACAGTAGTAGTTGTTGTAGTTATTGTTGTATTAGTACTGGCGGTTGCAGTAGTAGTTGTTGTTGTTGTTGTAGTAGTAGTAGTATTTTTATTATTAGCAGCTACAGTAGCAGTAGTGTTGGTAGTAGTAGCAGAAGTAGTAGTAGAAAATATAATAATAGTTGAAGTATTAGTAGAAGAAGCCATAGTAGCAGAAGTAGAAGTGATACTAGTAGTAGCTGTAGTATCAGTAGTCGCAGTACTAATAGTGACAGCAAGAGTAATAGCCATAGTAGTACCTGTAGTAGTAGGTATAGTTGCAGAAGTAGTAGTAGTAGGAGAAGAAGTAGGAGTAGTAGTAGTAGTTGTTGTTGTTGTTGCTATAGTTGTAGTAGTTGTAGTAATAGTAGTAAAAGTAGTAGTTGTTGTAGTAGTGGTAGTAATTGTAGTCGTAATAGTCGTAATAGTAGTAGTAGTAGTAGTAGTAGCAGCAGTAGTAGTAGCTGAAGTAGTAGTAGTCTGAGAAGTAGTAGTTACAGCAAAAGCAGAAATTATGGCAGCTGTAGTAGTACAAGTGGTAGTAGTAGCAGCAGTAGTATTAGTAGCAGCAACAGCAGTAGTAGTAGTAGCAGTAGCTATAGTAGCTATGGTAGTAGAAGGAGTAGTAGTAGTAAAAGCAGCAGCAATAGTTGAAGTAGAAGTAGTAGTAGTTGTAGTTCTAGTAGAAGTAGGAATTATAGCATAAGTTGTAGTAGTTGTAGTCGTAGCAGAAGTCGCAGTAATAGTAGTAGCAGCAGTAGTGGTAGAAGTAATAACAGAAGTAGTAGTTGTAGTATTTGTAGTAGTCGTAGCATTCGTAGTAGTAGGAGAAGTAGTACCAGAAGTCATAGTGGTTGCAATCGTAGTAGAAGTAGTATTGAGAGCATTAATAGTAGCCACTGTAGTAGTAGTAGTAGTAGTAGCAGTAGCTGAAGTAGTAGTAGTAGTTGGAGTAATAGCAAAAGTTGTAGCAGTAGTTTTAGTAGTAAGAGTAACAATAGCAGCAGTAGAAGTAGAAGTGGTAGTAGTTGGTGTAGTAGTTGGAGTATGAATACTGGCTATTGAGGTAGTAGTGGTAGTATAAGTAGGAGCTTTAGTAGTTATGCTAGTAGCAGTCATGGTATTAGGAACTATAGTAGTTGTTGTCATAGTAGCTGTACCTTTGGGAGCGCTTGTATCAATAGTAGTAGTTGTTGGAGCTATATTAGTAGGAGTTATAGTAGCAGTAGTCGTAGAAGTAGCAAAAGTAGTTGTAACAGTAGTACTAGGAGTACGAGCAACAGCAGAGTTGTAGGAGTAGCAGTTGTTGAAGTAGTAGTAGTAGTAGTAGTAGTAGGAGTACTTTTAGTAGTTGTTATCGTAGCTATAGTGGGAATAGTAGCAGAGTTGTAGTGGTAGGAGTAGTGGTAGCAGTTGTAGTAGCAGAAGCAGTAGTCGTAGGAGTACCAGTTGTATTAGTAGTAGGGTCAGTAGTAGTATTATTAGTAGTAGGGGTAGCAGTAGTACTATTAGTTGCTTTAGTAGTAGTTGTAGTAGTAGTAATAGCAGTAGTAGTAATAGTAGTATTAGTAGTAGTAGTAGTAGTAGTAGTAGTAGTAGTAGTAGTAGTAGTAGTAGTAGTAGTAGTAGTAGTAGTAGTAGTAGTAGTAATAGTAGCAGTAGTAGTAGTAGTAGTTGTTGTTGTTGTTGTTGTTGTAATAGTAGTAGTAGTAGCGATAATAGCAATAGTAGCAGTAGTAACAGTCATAGTGTTGTAGTTGTAGCTTTAGTACTAGTAGAAATTATGGTAGAGGTAGCAATAGTAGTAGAAGTATTAGTGGTAGTAGTCATGGTAGCTCTAGTAGTTGTAGTAGTTGTTGTAGTAGTAGTTGTAGCAATAGTTGCAAAAGCTGCAGTTGTTATCATACGTCGCAGTAGTAGTCGTAGCAAGAGTCACACTTGTCGTAGTAGTAGTAGTAGTAGCGTAGCACGTAGCCAAGGCAGTAGTTGTAGTAGAAGAAGTAGTGTATAGTAGTTATAGTAGAAATTAGTAGTTGTCGTAGAAGAAGTAGTTATCGTAGTCGTCTAGTGAACTAGTAGTTCTAGTGTAGTATTAGTATTATAGTTGTACTAGTACAGTCGTAGCAGTCGTATTAGTGATAGCGCCACAGCAGCAGCAGTAGTAGTAGTACAAGTAGTCGAAGTAGTGTTGTTGTTGTAGTAATAAGAGCGTAGTTGTAGTACGTAGTCGTAGCAGCCGTAGTATTCATAGAAGTCATAGTAGTTGCGTAATGCAGCCGTCGTCGTGCAGAAGTTGGATAGGACTCGTTGTAGTAATGCAGTCTCGTAGTAGTATTAGTAGTTAGTAGTAGTAGTAGTAGTAGAAGCAGGCGTCGTAGTAATAGTAGTAGTCGTAGGAGTTGTAGTAGGGCGTATTGTAGCCGTATAGTTACAAGCTAGTTGGAGTAGTAGCTAGTAGCAGTAGTCGTCGGCGCAGTAGTAGTAATAGTAGCAGCAGCAGCAGGCAAGTTAGCTTATCGTAGTCGTAGCAGCCACAACTGGAGTTATAGTAGTAGTGGTAGTAGTATAAAAAATAGTAGTAGAAGTAGTAGTAATAGTAGGACTAGTAGTAATAGTAATAGTATTTGTGGCAGTAGAAGTAGTAGTAGAAGTAGCAGTAGCAGTAGTAAAAGTGTTAGTAGAAGTAGTATTAGTAGTAGTAGTAGTTGTTGTTGTCGTAGTAGTACTAATAGCAGTCGTAGCGCTAATAGTTGTAGTAGTAGGAGGAGGAGGAGGAGGAGGAGGAGGAGCAGTAGCCGTTGTTGCAGTAGTAGTAGTAGTAGGTGTGTTTGGAGTAGTAGTATTAGTGTGACCAATAGTAGTAGTAGTAATAGTAGTAGGGGAAATAGCAATAGTTGTAGTCGTAATTGTAGTAGTTGTAGTAGTAGTAGTAATAGGAGTGTAGTAGTTGTGGTAGTAGTTTGAGTAGTAGTCGTAGAAGTTGTAGGAGTCTTAAGAGTAGTACTAGTAGTAGGAGCAGTAGTAGCAATAGTAGTTGTGGGAATAGGAGTTGTAGCTACAATGCCAGTAGCAACTGTAGTAGTAGTAGCTGTAGCTGTAGCAGTACTTTCAGTAATAGTAGGAGCATTAGTAGTTTGAGTAATAGTTGAAGTTGTTGTTGTTGTACTTGTCGTTGTAGCAGTAGAAGTAGTAGTAGGAGGAGCAGCAGGAGGAGTAGGAGTTGGAGTAGTAGTAGTAATTAATAGTAGTAATAGTAGCCATAGCAGCAATAGTGATAGGAGTGGTAGTTGTAGTAGTTATTGTGCGAGGAGTATTAGGAGTGGTAGTTGTAGTAGTTGCAGGAATAGTTGTAGTCAAGTTAGTAGTATTAGTAGTAGTTGTAGTATTAGTTGTAGAAGTAGCAGTAGTAGTACTTGTAGCAGAAGTACTAGTTGTAGGAGTTGTAGTAGAAGTAGCAAAAGGATTTGCAGTAGTAGTACTAGTAGTAGTAGTTGTTGTAGTAATAATTGTAGTTGTCAGAGTAGTAGCAGTGCTAGTAGTAGTAGTTGTAGCAGTAGTGTAGTACTAGTAGTAGCTGCAGCAGAAGCTGTAGTAGTAGTAGTAGTAGTAGTAGTAGTATTAGTAGAAGTCATAGTAGTAGCGGTAGTAGTAGCAACAGTAGTAGTAGTCGTAGGAGTAGTAGTAGTAGTAATAAGAGTAGTAGTAGTAGTGGTAGTATTTGTTGTAGTAGTAGGAGTAGTAGCTGTAGTACTCGTAGTAGTAGTAGTAGTCATAGTTGAAGTAGTAATATTAGCATACGTAGAAGTAGTAGAAGTAGCATTAGTAGTAGTAGTGTAGTACAAGTTGGAGTAGTAGGAGTAGTAGTACTAGTAGTAGTAGTAGCAGCAGCAGCAGCAGTAGTAGTAGTAATAGCAATAGTAGTAGTAATAGGCGTAGTAGTTGTCGCAATCGTAGTTGTTGTAGTAGTAGTGTAGTAATAGTATAGTAGTAGTAGCAGTAGTAGCTGTAGTAGTGGTTGTAGTAGTAGTAGTTGTTGTTATTGTTGTAGTAGTACGAGTAGAAGCAGTACTAGTAGTAATCATAGTAGTCGTAGTAGCAAGAGTAGTAGCAGTAGAAGTAGTAGTAGTTGGAGCAACAGCGGCAATATTATTATTATTATTATTATTATTATTATTATTATTATTATTCGTAGTAGTAGTAGTAGTAGTAGTAGTACTAGTTGTAGTAATAGCATAAGTAGCAGTAGTAGCAGAAGTAGTAGTAGTATTAGCCGTAGTTGTGGATGTAGAAGTATTAGTAGTAGCAGCAGTAGTAGTACTAATAGTAATACTAGTGGTTGCAGAAGTAGTATTAGTAGGAGTAACAACAATTGTACTAACCGAAGTAGTAGTAGTTGTAGCAATTGTAAGAGTAGTTGTGGTAGTAGCAATAGTAGCAGTAGCAGTAGTTGTTGTTGTAGTAATAGTAGTAGTAGTAACAGTAGTACTGCAAGTAGTAGTAGTAGTAGTAGTAGCAACAATAGTAGTAGTAGTAGTAGTAGCAGCAAGAGTAGTAGCAGAAGCACTAGTAGTAGCAGCAATAGCTATTATAGCTGTAGTAGTAGTTGAAGGAATAGTAGTAGTAGTGGTGGTGGCAGTTGGAGCAGTAGTAGGACTAGCGGTACTAAGAGTTAGTTGTTGTAGCAGTTGTAGTAGTGGTGGTTGTAGTAGTAGTACATGTTGTACTAGTAGTATTTGTTATAGTGGCAGCAATTATGGCAATAGTAGTAGTAGTAATAGTAGCAGCAAAAGTAGTAGTTGGAATAGTAGTAGTTGTTGTTATTGTTGCTATAGAAGCAATAACTATAGCAGCACTGGTGGTGGTACTACTAGTAGCAGTTATAGCAGTAGTAGAAGTAGAAGTAGTAGTAGTAATAGTTGTAGTAGTAGTAGTGGTAGTAGTAGTTGTAGTAGTAGTAGTAGTGGGAGTAGTAGTAGTGGTGGTAGTGGGGGTAGTAGTAGTGGTAGTAGTGCGAGTAGTAGTTGGAATACGTGTGGGAGAATGACTATTAGTTGGTGTAGTAGTCCTTGTAGTAGTATTAGTAGGAGTAGTAATTGTAGTAGGTGTAGCAGTAGCAGTAGTGGATGTCATAGTAGTAGTAGTAGCAGTAGAAGGACTAGTAGCAGCGGTAGTGGACGTCATAGTAGTAGTAGTAGTAGTAGAAGGAGTAGTAGTAGTTGTTGTTGTTGTCGTTGTAGTAGTAGTAGTAATAGTAGCAGCAGGATTATTAGTAGCTATATTAGTAACAGCAACAACAACAGTAGTAATAGTAGTGGTAGTAGTACTAGCAAAGGCAACAGCAGTAGTAGCAGTAATTGTTGTAGCAATAGGAGTAGTTGTTGTTGTTATAGCAGAAATAATTATTAGTAGCTATATTAGTAACAGCAGTAGTTGTAGTAGCGGTAGTAGTAGTAGTTGTTGTTGTTGTTGTAGCAGTAGTAGTAGCAATTGTATTAGCAGTAATTGTATTAGCAGTACTAGCTATAGCCGCGATAGTAGTAGTAGCAATAGCAGTAGTAGTTGTGGCATTAGTACTAGTAGTAGCAAAAGTAGTAGTCTTAAAAGTAGTAGTAGTAGCGGTAGCAGTTGTAGTAGTAGTTCTTGTACAAGTACTGGTAGTAGTGGGAGTAGTAGCAGTTATATGTGTCGGAGAAGGAATAGTAGGAGTAGTAGTATGAGTAGTAGTAGTCGGAGTTGCAATAGTAGTAGTAGTAGTAGTAATAGGAGTAGTTGTAGCGATAGTAGAAGTCATCGTAGTAGTAGTAGTAAGAGTAGTAGCAGTAGTAGTAATTGTTGTAGTTTTTGTGGTAGTAGTAGTAGTACTAATAGTAGCAGAAGGAGTAGTAGGTGTCGTAGTACTATAGTAGTAGTCCTAGTAGTAGTAGTAGTTGTTGTTGTAGTGGTGGTGGTAGTAGTAGTAGTAGCAATAGTAGTAGTAGTCGTAGTAATATTAGTAGTAGTAGAAGTAGTAATAGTAATAGTAATAGGAGTATTACTCATAGTAATAGTAGCAGTTGTAGCGACAGTTGAAGTATAGCTGAAGTGGTACTGGTAGTAGTAGCAGTAGCGGTAGTAGTAGTAATAGTCGTTGTAGTAGTAATTGTAGAAGTAGTAGCAGTACTGGTAGTAGTAGTAGTAGTAATTGTAGTAGCAGTTGTTGTACTAATAGCAGTAGTAGTCATAGTAGAAGTAGTAGTAGAAGTAGTAGTTGTACTAGTAGTAGTTGTAGCAATAGTAGTCGTAGGAGTAGTAGTAGCAGTAGTATCAGCAGTAGAATCATATTAATAATAGTAGATAGTAGTAGTGGTGGTGGTAGTAGTAGTGGTAGTTGTTGTTGTTGTAGGCATAGTATTAGTTGTATTAGGAGTAGGAATAGTTGGAGTAGGAGTAGTAGTAGTTGGAGTAGTAGACGTAGTAGTAGTTGTAATTGCAATAGTAGGAGTAGGAGTAGTTGGACCAGTAGTAAGAGTAAGAGTAGCTATAGTAGTATTTGTAATAGTAACCGAAATATTAACAGTAATAGTATTAGTAATAGTAGTAGCGGTAGTAAAAGTAGTTGTTGTAGCAATTGTAATAGTATTCCGAGTAGTAGGAGTAGGTAAAGTAATAGTAGTAGTAGTAGTAGTTGGAGTAGTGGCAGCATTAGTAGTAGTAGTAGTAGTAGTAGCAGCAGTAGAAATAGTAGTCGTAGTGGTAGTATTAGTAGTAGCAATTGTTGTAGGAGCAGTAATACTAATAGTAGTAGTAATAGCAACACGAGTAGTAGAAGTTGTAGTAGTAGTAGAAGTAACAGTAGCCGTAGCAGTAGTAGCAGTAGTAGTGGTAGTTGTCGTCGTAGTAGCAGTAGTTGTGGTAGTAGTAGTAGTAGCAGTAATAGCTGTAGCAGCAATAGTAGTAGTAGTTGTAGTAGTAGCAGCTGTAGTAGCAATAGTAGCAGTAGTGGCAATACAAGTTATAGTACTATTAGTAGTAGTTGTAGTATTAGTAGTAGTTGTTGTAGTAGCAATAGTAGCAGTAGTAGTTGTAATAGTAGTAGTAGTAGTGGTGGTATCTGTACTATTAGCAATAGTTGTAATAATAGTAGTAGAAGTGGATGTAGTAGCAGTAGAAGCAACAGCAGCAGTAGTAGTAGTAGCAGAAGTAGTACGAGGAGGAGAAGGTGTAGGATTATAAGTAGTAATACGAGCAGTTGTAGCAGTAGTAGTAGTATTAGGAGTACTATTAATAGTAGTAGGATTAGTAGTATGAGAAGCAACAAACGTAGTAGCACTAGTCGTAGTAATGGTGGAAGTAGTTGTAGTAGTCGTAGTAGTAGTAGTATTAGCAGTAGGAGGAGTTGCAGTAGTAGGAGGAGGAGTAGTAGTAGCAGTAATAGTTGTAGAATTTGTAGTGGTGGCAGTAGTAGTAGTAGTAAGAGTAATAGTAGTAGCAGTAGGAGTAGTTGCAGTAGTAGTACTAATAATAGTAATAGTAGTAGTAGTAGTAGTATTAGCAGTAGGAGGAGTTGCAGTAGTAGGAGGAGGAGTAGTAGTAGCAGTAATAGTTGTAGAATTTGTAGTGGTGGCAGTAGTAGTAGTAGTAAGAGTAATAGTAGTAGCAGTAGGAGTAGTTGCAGTAGTAGTACTAATAATAGTAATAGTAGTAGTAGTAGTAGTATTAGCAGTAGGAGGAGTTGCAGTAGTAGGAGGAGGAGTAGTAGTAGCAGTAATAGTTGTAGAATTTGTAGTGGTGGCAGTAGTAGTAGTAGTAAGAGTAGTAGGAGTAGTAGCAGTAGGAGTAGTTGTTGTAGTAGTAGTAATAATAGTAGTAGTAGTAGTAGTAGTAGTAGTAGTAATTGTAGTAGTAGTAGTAGTAATTGTAGTAGTTATAGGAGTAGTGGCTGTGCTTGTAGTAGTAGTTGTAGCTGTAGTGTACTAGTAGTAGTAGCGGCTGCAGTCGCAGCCGTAGTAGTAGTCGTAGTAGAAATAGTAGTAGTAGTAATAGTAGCAATCAGAGTAGTTGTAGCAGCAGCAGTAGTAGTAATAGTAGGAGTAGTAGTAGCAGTAGTAGTAGTAGTTGTTGTTGTAAAAGAAGTAGAAGTAGCATTAGTAGCATTAGTAGTAGTTGTTGTTGTGATAGAAGTAGTAGCATTAGTAGTAGTAGCAGTAACAGAAGTAGTAGTGGCAGCAGAATTACTACTATTAATCCTACTCCAATTGCTACTACTACTACTACTACTACTACTACTGCCACTACTCATACTCCTGTTACTGCTACTACTATCACTTCCACAACTACTGCTACTATACTACTTCTGCACCTATTCTTGCTCTTGCTTCTACTACTACTACTCCTGCACCAACTACAGAGACTCCTAATCATGTTGTTGCTGATGCTACTACTAGAACTTCTGCTACTACTTCTGCTGCTGCTATTGTTGCTACTTCTACTGCTGCTCTACTACTGAAGCTAATATGATTACATCTACTACTGGTCTTAGAGCTACTTGTCTGATTACTACTTCCACTAATATTGCTTCTACTGCTACAACTACCACTACTGTTGGCGCTGTTGCTATTGCTAATACTACTATTGCTATTGCTACTACAACTACTACGAATACTACTACTACTGCTGCTGCTACTACAGCTGTTACTACTACAACTTCTACTACTACTACTGCGGCTACTATTTCAACTACTACTTTACTACTTTTACTACTACTACTACTAATACTACTATAACTACAACTGCTTCTACGTCTACAGCTGCTGCTACTTCTACTACAACAACTACTACTACTACGATTACTACTATTTCTACTACTCCTACTACTGCCGCTACTACTACTCCTACAACAACTACTACTACTGTTACTACTACTACTTCAACTCGTACTACTACTATTGCTATAGCAAGAACTACTACTATTACTACTAATACTACAATTACAACAACAACTATTACTACTACCACTACAACTACAATTATCACTCCTATTACTATTGCTACTACAACTACTACAATAACTACTACTACTGCAACTACCACACCTCCTGGTACTGTTACTACTACTACAGCTCCAGCTACTACTACTGTAATGCCATCCGCTATTGCAACTACTACTGCTACTGTAATGCCTTCCGCTACTAGTACTGCCACTACTATTGCTACTCCTATTACAACCACTACTACCACTACTAAAACAAAAACTACTGCTACTATTGCTGCTGCTAGTACAACTGTAACTACAACTAATCCTATTACTGCTACTCCTACTACTACTACTTCTACTCCTACCACTACTACTAGAACTATTACTACAACTCCTACTCCAACTCTCATTACTACCACTACTACCCCTACACCAACAACTACAACTCCAATTACAACGACTACTACTACTATTATTATTACTACTTTTGCAACTAGTACTACTACTACTACCACTATTAGTAGTACTACTACTAATACGACTACTACTACTACTATGACTACTACTACTCTTGCTGCTGCACCAGCTACTACTACTATAACTACTATTACTACTGCTACTGCTACTATTGCACTAATACTACCAGTACTACTACTAGAATAGCTACTAGTCCTACAACTACTACTATTGCCACTACTAATACTACTGCGACTACTACTACCAGTACAACTACTACTACTACTACTCCAACTACTACTATTACTACTACTACTACCACTGTTACTCCTGCGACTACTACCACAACTCCTACTGCTACTACAACACTCCTACTACTACGACTATTACTACTACTACTACAATTACTACAAATTCTCCTACCACAACTACTAAAACCGCTACTGCTATTATTACTACTACTGAACTACTTCTACTACAACTACTTCTAATACTATTGTTACAACAACAACAACAACAACAACTACTACTACTGCTGCTGCTACTACGATGACTACTGCTACAACAACAACTTTTATAGCTACTACTGCTAGTAATACTCCCACTACTACTACTGCTGCTACAAGTACTACTACTATACTAATACTACTACTACTACAGCTACTACTACTATTACTATTCTACTACTACTATTACTACTCTACTACTACTACTACTAATGCTTCTACTACTACCATTACAACAACTACGACTGCTACAACTACCACTACAGCAACTACTAGTACTACTACTACTACTACTTCTTCCAATACTACTACTACTGCTACTACTACTATGACTACTACTATTACTACTACAACAACAACTACTATTACTACTACTACTACGACTACTACTACTGCTACTATGACTACTACTACTACTTCCACTACTGCTACTACTACACTACAATTACAAGTACTACTGCTAGAATTACAACTACTCCTACAACTACTACTATTACCACTACTAATACTAGTACTATTGTTGCCACCACTACTGCTACTTCTGCTTCAACTACTACTATTACTACTCTACTACTACTAATGCTTCTCCTACTACCATTACAACAACTATGACTGCTACAACTACCACTACAGCAACTACTAGTACTACTACTGCAACCACCACAACTACTACTACTACTACTTCTTCCAATACTACTACTACTGCTACTACTACTATGACTACTACTATTACTACTACTACAACTACTACTATTGCTACTAATATGATTACTACTACTACTATGACTACTACTGCTACTATGACTACTACTACTACTACCACTACTGCTACTACTACACTACTATTACAAGTACTACTGCTAGAATTACAACTACTCCTACAACTACTACTATTACCACTACTAATACTAGTACTACTGTTGCCATCACTACTACTACTGCTGCTTCAACTACTACTACTCCTACTTCTATTATTACTACTGCTAATACAACTACTACTCCTATGATTACTACCACAAGTCCTACTCCTACAGCAACTACTTCTACTACTAGAATTACTACAAATTCTCCTACCACAACAACTAATACTCCTACTACTCCTACTCCTACCCTACTCTACTACTCTACTACTACTACTACTAATGCTTCTACTACTCCTAATCCAACTTATACTGCTACTACTGCTCCTACAACTACTACAACTGCTAATATTACTACTACAACAACTACTAGTCCTACTACTACTACGACTACTACTACTACTACAACTACTACAGCTACTACTACTACAACTAGTTCTACTATTACTTCTACTCTAACTCATACTACTACTATTACTACTACCAATACTATTATTGCTTCTACTGGTACTACTGCTACCACTACTCCACCGATTACTACTATTACTATTACTACTACTGCTACTACTACTACTACTACTACAAGTACTACTTCTACAACTACTACAATTACTGCTAATGCTACTACTACTACTACTCCTCCTACCACCATTCCAGCTGCTACTGCTACTGTTGCGGCTACTGCTACTACTACTACTATTGCGGCTACTGCAGCTACTACTACTACTACTACTACTACGACTACTACTACTACCACTGTTGTTGTTGCTGCTGCACCTACTACTACTGCTACGACTACAACTAATACTACTTCTACTTATTGGTCCTCCTACTACTACAATTACTACTGCTACGCTCGCGTTCTACCAACGGCTACGTCTACAACTACTGGCTATAATTACTACTAGATGAAGGTAGGGGGAAAGAGCCAAACTGAGGGGGTAGACAAAACAAACTGAACCACCAACAACCGACCCAACACACCACGGAGTGAGAGGAGGGCACCCCTACCAACCACGTCACGCGGGAGGCAACACGATATTACTGCTACTCACTACTGCGCCTGCTATCCCCCCGACTTACGAAAACACCACAACTCTACGTATACTTCTACTACTACAAGTACTACTATGAGTGTAGTACAACCAAAACTACTACAACAACTACTACTACTACTAATACAACAACTACTACTACTGCTATTTATTCTGCTGCTGCTACTACTACTATTGCTTTTGTTGCTGCGGCTACCGTTGCTACTCGTCCTACGACTGCTACTACTGCTGCTGCTGCTGCTATTACTACTATGACTACTATGACTAGTATGACTACTACTGCAACTTCTACTACAACACCTGCCATTGCATCTACTCTTGCTATTACTACTACTATGGCTACTACTACAACTACTAGTACTACAATTACTACTACCACAACCACAACTGTTACTCTACTAATATTACTACCACTACAACTACTACTACTACTACTATTACTCCAACTAATCCACTGGCTACTCCGCGATTACTAAATACTTCTACTACCTACTTGCAACGACAAGAGTACAACGTCAATGACTATTACTACTACTACTATAGTTAAAACAAATTCTCCAACTACAACCACTAATACTGCTACTACTACTACTCCTACTACTACTACAACTACTACTCTAACTACTATTACTACTACTACTGCAACTACTACTACAACGACTACCAGTACTACTACTACTACCACTCCTACTACCACTACTACTGCTACCTCTACTAATACTACTACCACTACTTCAACTACTACTACTACTACTACTAAAACTACAACAACTGCTACTACTACAACTACTACTACTACTACTACTACAACAACAACAACAACTACTACTACTACTCTTGCTACTACCGTCGCTTTTAGTACTACTATGACTATTACAACAATTACTACTACTACAACTGCCACTATGGCAACTACTAGTACACTACAGTAATCACTAGTACAACTACTAGTACTAGTACTAGTACTACTACACCTACTACACCTATTACTACTACTAGTACTACCAGTACTACTACTACTACTCCTCCTACCAATACTGCTACTACTACTACTAATAATACTACGACTACTACTACTAATACGACTACTACCGCTACTATGACTACTACTACTACAACTCCTACTACTACTACAACTGCTGCTACTACTACTACACAACAACTACAAGTACTACTACTACAACTATTAGTACTTCTACAACTACTACAATTACCACTACTAATACTACTACTATTGCTGCTACCACTACTACTGCTTCTACTTGAACTACTACTACTCCTACAGCTAGTATTACAACTACTAATACTACTATTTCTCCTACGACTACAACCACAACTCCTACTGCTACTACAACTACTCCTACTACTATGACTATTACTACTACTACTACTACAATTACTACAAATTCTCCTACCACAACTGCTAATATTGCTAGTACTCCTACTCCTCCTACTACTCTACTACTACTACTACTACGACTAATATTACTGTTACCACTACTACTACTACTACAACTACTTTTATAGCTACTACTACTACTACTCCCACTACTACTTCTACTACTAGTACGACTACTACTACTAATACTACTACTACTACTTCTACTACCACTACTGCTACTACTACTACTCCTACTTCTACTACCCCTACTGCCACTACTACTACTACTACTGATACCGAAACTTCTACTACTGCTACTACTATAACAACTATCACTACTACAGCTACAACTACTACTATGATTACTACTACCACTACCCCTGCTACTACTACTACTACTACCGCAACTACTAGTACTATAAGTGCAACTAGTACTTTTACAACTACTACTACTCCTACAGCTAATACAACTATTACTATTAATAATACCACCAGTATTGCTAAAACTACTGCTAATACTAGTACTTCTACTACTGCTACTACTACTATTATCACTACAACTGCTATTGCTACTAGTATACTGTCGCTAAAACTATTACTACTACTGCTGCTACTACTACTACTACTATTACTACTTCTACAACTGCTACTGCTGCTACAATGGCTGCTACTACTACTACTACTATTGTTGTTGCTACAACTACTCCCACTGCTACTGCTTCTATTGCTACTACTACTGCTGCTACTACTATTACTTCTACTACTACTACTATTACTTATACTACGACTACTACGACTACAACATCAACTACTAATATTGTTGCTACGACAACTATTATGACTACTACTACTATTACTACTACTTGCATAATAACTATTACTGCTACCGCTACTACTACTACTACTACTTCTACTGCTGCTGCTACAACTATTTCTATGGCTGTTGCTATCACTTCTACCACTACAACCACTACTACCACTGAGGCTACTACTATTACTACTACCAGCACTACTACTAGTATTGCTACAACTACTAAGGCTACTACTACTACTACTACAAGTAGTACTACTTCTACTGCTGCTGCTACTATTACTACTACTGTTACTACTGCTACTACTGCTACTACTATTGAGGCTACTACTATTACAACTAGTACTACTACTACTACTTCTGCTAATATTACTATTACTACAAGCACAACTAATATTGCCACTACTCCTGCTACTGCTGCAAATATTTATTTTACTACTACTACTACTGCTCCTACAACTACTGTTACAACAACAACTACTACGACAACTGCTACTGCTGCAGTTACTGCTATTTCCACTAATACTTTTACGATTACAACTGCAACTACTACCACTACTGCTACTATAATCGCTACTGCTACTGCTACTGCTACTAGAACTACTAATAGTACAACTATTGATGTTGTAGTTGTTGCTGCAATAACTGCTACTACCACTGCTATCACTACTACTTCTGCTACTACTACTACTACTACTACTACTGATACTATTGCTACTTCTACCACTAATGCTACTAATACTACAACAACTACTACTACTACTACTACTACTGATACTACTACTATTGTTGCTGTTGCTGCTTCTATTGCTACTATTACTATTACCACAACTGCTACTACTGCTACTACTGTTATTGTTGCTGCTTCCTCTACTACTATTACTCCTACTACTACTACTCCTACTACTACTATAGCTAGTACTTCGGCTGCTACTGCTACGACTAATACTATTTCTACTACTATTGCTACTATTACTATAGCAACTACTACTGCGACTACTGCTGCTACTACTACTATTTCTACCACCACTACTACTACTCCTGCTACTACTAATACTACTATTGTTTGTATTGCAACTACTACTACTACTACTACTACTCCTACAACCACTACTGCTATTTCTACTATGGCTACTACTACACTACTACTACACCTACTACTGATACTACTACTGCTATGGCTACCACTACTGTTGTTTCTACTTCAACTACTACTACTACGAAGACCACTTCTACTATTACAATGAGTACTACTACTACGACTTCTGCAAAAACAACGTCAACTTCTTCTATGACTACTACTAGTACTACTGCTACTGCTACTGCTATTGCTACTACTACTACTACTAAAGTACGACTACTACTACTATGCAACTACTACTGCTACTAATACTACAACTACTACTGTTGCTGCTACTACTACTACTATTATTGCTCATATTACTGTACCTATTACAACTAATACCACCACCACTACTACTACTATTACCCATATTACAACAACTATTGCTACAACTATTTCTACTAATAGTACTTCTGCTACTACTATCGTTGTTACTTGTACTTCTACTACTACTAATACTGCTACTACTTCCACTATAACAACTACTACTACTACTATTCTAGCTACTACTACTACTAGGACAATTACTCCTACTACTACTTCTACTACTGCCACTACGACAACTACTAGCACTACTACTGCAACTACTACTACTACTACTACTACTACTACTACTTTCACTACTCCTACTACTTCTACTACTACAACCATTACTAGTACTACTAATATCAATACTACTACTACTGCTAATAGGGCTGAGCAAACCGGTTAACCAAACCGATTTTGCTCATTTTAGAACAGGAACCGGATTTCGATTCTCAAAAAATTGAGAATCGGAACCGTATTGGTTTGGGTAAAGAACCAGTTTTTCGGTTCAGGTTCTAAACCGGTTCTAAAAACAGTTAACCGGAGCTCCGGCGTCTGGATGACCGGCGAGGGCGAGGCGGCATCGCTGTGAGCGCGGGGGCGAGTGCGAAGGCGAGGCGGCGTCGCTATGAGCTAGGGGGCGAGTGCGAGGGCGAGGGCGAGGACAAGGGTGAGGAGGCGTAGCTGCGACCTCGGGGATGAGGGTGAGGACGATGCGGCGTCGCTGCGAGCTTGGGGACGAGGGCGAGGGCAAGGCGGCATCGCTGCGAGCTCGGGGGCGATAGCGAGGCCGAGGTGGCATCCGCGCATTGCTGCGAGCTCGGGGGCGAGGCGAGGGTGAGGCCGATGCGTTGGCGTCGGCGCGTTGCTGCGAGCGCGGGGTCGAGGCGAGGGCGAGGTCGAGGGCGAGGTCGAGGGCGAGGACGAGGGCGAGTGCGAGGCTGAGGCGATGCAATTAGGGTTAGGGTTAGGTTTAGGGTTTTATATAGTAAACCGGTACGATTCCGGTTAACCGATTTTTCAGAAAACGTGGAACCGGAATCGGAACCAGTTTTCCGGTTCTGTGAAATTTTAGAACCGGAACCTTACCGGTTTGCCCTAAGAACCGATTTTTCGGTACGATTCTCAACCGGTACGGTTTGGTTAACCGGTTTTTCGGTTTTTTTGCTCACCCCTACCTGCTAATACTATGGCTAATACTGCTACTATTACTACCACTACTACTTCTATAGCTACTAGTACTACTACGACTACTACTAATACTAATCCTGCTACTACAACTACTATGATTACTACTACCTCTACTATTGCAACTACTACAACTACGGCTACTACTACTACTGTCGTAAATACTTCTACTATCATTACGACTATTGTTGCTCTTACTACTATTGCTACTAATACTTCTGCTACGACAATAACTTCTACTACTGCTACTACTTCAACTGATAGTAATACAATTTCTACTACTAGTAGTACTACTATCTCTACTACTACTATAATTTCTACTGCTGCTAATACTACCACTACAACTTTGACAACTACTGCTACTGCCGCAATGGGTACTACAACTACTACTGTTGGTACTTCTACTACTACTACTGCTACTACAACTACCACTACTGCTACTACTGCTGAAGCAACTACTACTACTACTATTGCAGCTGCTACAACAACTACTACTACTACTGATACTACTACTGCTACAATTTCAACAAAAAAAACTACTACTGCTACTCCTACAACTCCTACTACTGCTATAACGAGTACTACTATGACTGCAACTGCTGTTACCACTACTACTACTACTTAGACAACTACTACTATGGCTACTACTACCACTGTTGTCGTTGCTACTGCTACTACTACTACTACCACTACCCCTAGTACTACCACTACTACTGGTCCTACTATAGTTACTGCTGCTGCTGCAACTACTACTACTACTACCACCACTGCTATCGCTACTACTACAACTACAACTACTGCTACTATTGCTGCTGCTACTACTACTACTTCTACCACTAATGCTGCTGCTACTACTGCTACTTCTACCACTAATGTTGTAATACTACTTCTACTATTGCTGCTACTTCTACCACTAATGCTGCTAATACTACAACTACTACTACCACTGATACTACTACTATTGCTGCTGCTACTGCTTCTACTACTACTACTACTACTTGTAGTAGTAGTATTGCTACTCCTGCTTCTACTACTCCTCCTCCTACAACTTATCCTACTATTACTACTATTGATACTACTACTACTTCTACTACCACTATTGTTGCTTCTACTACTAATAGTATTTCTACTACAACTACTACTGCTGCTACTACCACTACTGCTAGTACTGCAACTACTACAACTACTGTTGTTGCAACTATTGCTAATACTACTACAACTACTACTATGACTCCGCTTTCTCCTACTACTACTATAACTACTACTACTACTGCCAACACTGCTATTGCTGCTACTACTACTCCTATAACAACTTTTACTTTTGCTACTACTGCTATTGCTTCTCCGACCGCTACTATGGTTGCTGTTGCTCCTCCTACTACTACTGCTGCTGCTACTACCCCTACTACTGCTACGGCTACCGCTACTACTATTGCCACTACTGCTGCTGCTATTACCACTATTATTAATTCTAATACAATTACTGCTACAACTACTACTATTAATGCTGCTGCTGCTACGACTAGCACTGCAACTAATACTATTGCTGCTGCTACTACTAGTACAACTGTTGTTGCTACCAATTTCACTACTCCTATAACTACGACAACTACTACTCCTATTATAGCAACTACCGCGACTGCTACTATAGCAACTACTGCTACTATTGTTACTGTAGCTACTTTTGCTACTGTAACTGCTACTACTACTACTGCCACTACTATTATTGCTGCTACTACTTCATCTACTACTACAACTACAACAGCTACTGTAGCAACTACAGCTACTACTGCTACTACTACTACTACAACAACTAAGAGTACTAATGCTACTGCTACCACTACTACCGCTACTACTCCTATTCTACTCCTACGACAACTATTACTACTCCAACTCGTAGTACTACTACAACAACAATAACTACTACTACATGTAGTACAGCAACTACTTCTGCTACTACAACCACTAGTTCTAATACTCCCACTATTGCTACTACTACTCCTATTCCTCCTCCTACTATTGCCACTTCTACTACTACTAGTCCTACTCCTACTCTACTGCTACTACTACTACTACTCCTCCTACTACTACTAGTACTACTACTCTACTAGTACAACAACTGCTACTAGTACTCCTACGACTTCTAATACTAATACCACTACTGCTACTACTACTACTACTAATACTACAACTTCAACTCCTACTACTGCCACTCCTACTACTCCTACTAATACTCCTACTCCTACTAGTCCTGCTACCACTATTACTGTTACAACAACTACTACTACTTCTCTTACTACTACTACTAGTACTACTACAGCTACTACTAATGCTATTACCATTACTTCTGCAACTACTACTACAACAACTATTACTTTGACTACCACTCTTACTACTACTATAACTACTATTACTACTACTACTACTACTACCACTACAATGCCTACTACTACTGCTACTCCTAGTACTACAACTACTACTGCTACCACTATTACTATTATTACTTGTACTACAACTATTGCTACTACTATAGTTACTGCGACTACTACTGTTACTCTTACTACTACTACTACTATCACTATTACTACTGCTACTACTACTCCTACTGCTACTCCTACTCCTACACTACTGCGGTTGACTAGTACTACTCTGCTACTACTACTATTACTACTACTCCTATTATTACTCTTACTACTACTACTCCTCCTCCTCCTCCTCCTCCTCCTCTTTCTCTTACTATTATTACTCTTACCACTCTTACTACTCTTACTACTACTGCTACTACTACTAGTAGTACTCTTACTACTACTACTACTACTAGAACTACTACTACTACTACTACTACTACTACTACTGCTGCTACACCTACTCCTACTCCTACAGCTATTACTACTATTACAAGTACAACCACTACTATTACTATTTCAACTAATACTACTAGTACTGCTACTATTGCTGCTGTTGCTCTTACTAGTGCTCCTATAATTACTACTACAGCTTCTGCTACTACTGCTAATATTACTACTGCTGCTACTACTACTTCTGCTACAACTACAACAACTACTGCTGCTGCTACTCTTACAACTATGACTACTACTGCTACAACTATTACTACCACTACAAGTACGAGTACTACTAGTACTACTGCTATTACGACTGCTACCACTACAACTATTGCTATTACTGCTGCTGCTGCTACTACTACTACTATTACCACTACTATTACTTCTACTACTACAGCAACTCCTACCCTTATTACTACTGCTCTATTATTACTACTACTATATTATTACTACTACTACTGTTGCTAAAATAATAAATCCTACCAATACTACTAGTGCTACTACTACTACTACGACTACTACCACTGCTATTACTACTACTAATGCTACTGCTACTACTCCTACAACTACTCAAACTACTACTACTACAACTACTACTTCGCTACTACAATTTCTAGTAGTATTACTACAACTACTACTAGTACTCCTACTGCTACTACTACTATTACTACTGCTGCTGATGCTTCTACTAACATTGTTGCACATGCAACTACTACTACTACACTCCTCCACCTACTACTGTAACTATTGCTCCTACTACTACTCCTGCTACTACTACTACTACTACTTCTACTACTAGTACTTCAACAACAGCTACTAATACTACTACAAATATTACTACTACTACAACTACTACTACAACAATGGCTTTTACAGTTCTACTACTACTACTGCAAAAACTCTTATTACTCCTACTACAACTATTAGTACTACAACTACTAAAACTTCCCCTACTACTACTACTACTACTACTCCTACTACTGCTACTACTACAACAACAACAACATCTACTACTACTACTACTACTACTACTACTACTACTACTACTACTACTTCAACTACTACTACAGCTACTTCCTCTACTACTACTGCTACTACCACTACTACCACAAGTACTACTACTGCTACTGATGCTATAGCAACAACCATTACTACAACTACTACCCCTCGTACTACTACCATAACTACTACTACTGCTACTGCAACTACTACCACCACCACTACTACTACTAATACTACTACAACTACTATAACAACAACTTCTACTACTACAACACTATGTCTACTACTACTACTGTTACCATTACTTCACTTCTTCTACAACAACTACTA
>RXID01021816.1:0-2500 GCA_005019695.1 Trichopus zeylanicus subsp. travancoricus
GCTACTACGACAACTACAACTATTACTCCTATTGTTATAGCTACAACTAATACTACAACTACTACCCCTACTAGTATTGTTACTACTACTACTGCTATTGCTACTAAACTACAACTCCTTCCACTACTGCTACCACTACTACTGCTACTACTTCTACTACCACCACTACTACAACTACTATTACTATAACAACAACTACAACTATTCCTACTACTACTACTTCGACTACAACTCCATCTACTACTACTTCTACTCCTACCACTACTCTTACTATTGCTACGAGTACTACTACTCCAACTCCTATTGCTACTACTACTCCAACAAATACAACTCCAATTATGACTACTACTACTACTACAACAGCTACTACTGCTACCACTATTTCAACTACTATTCTTACTACTACTCTCGCTCCAACTCTTACTACTACGACTACTACTACTGCAGCTACTAGTACAACTAATACTATTACTACTACAACAACAACTACTACTCCTACTAATACTGCTACTACAACAACAACAATTACTACTATTACTACCATTACTGCTACTACTATTGCTACTACAAATACTAGTACCATTCATACTATTACTTCTACTTCTACTACTACTACGACTGCGAATGCCACTACTACTACAACAATAATAACTAATGCTATTGCTGCCACTACTATTGATGATACTACTACTGCTAATACTTGTACTACTACTACTACTACTACTACTACTACTACTACTACTACTACAACAACAACAACTATTACTAGCATTTCTACTACTACTACTACTACTACAACAACAACAACTAGTACTACTTCCACTAATACTACGACTACTACAACTATTACTACTGCTTCTACTACTACAACAACAACAACTACTACTTCTACAACAACAGCAACAACAACTACTACTACAACTATGACTACAATTATAACTACTTGTACTACTACTACGACTACTACTACTATTGCAACTACAACTATGACTACACTTGCTACTACTACTACTACAACAACTACACATGCTACTATTGCTACTCCTACTACAACTACGGATGATACTACTACTAATTCTACAACTACAAATGCTAGCAAAAATGGTACGACTACTACAACTACTGCTACTATTACAACAACTACTACTGCTACTACTGCTACTATTGCTACTTCTACTACTACACCTACAACAATAACTACTACTACTAATGCTACTGCTGCAACTGCTACCTCGACTACTACTTCAACAATAGTAACTATTGCTCCTACTACTACAGCAACTGCAACTAGTACTACTCCTATTCTTACTACTGCTTCTCGTACTACTATTACTACAACAACTTCTGCTACTACTACTACTACTACTGCTGTGACTACTACTACTACTATTGCCTCTACTACTTCTACTTTTCCCACTACTACTGCTACTTCTGCTACAACTACTCCTACCACTACTACTGCTACAACTTCTACTACAACTATTTCTACTATTACTACTACCACTACGGCAACTTCTACTACTGTTGCAACTGCTACAACAACAACTACTACTACTTCTACTACAACTTTAGTTACTATTGATCCTACTATTTCTACAGCAACCACTACTATTACCACCATTACTCCTCCTATTACTACTACAAATAATACTACTACTATTAGCACTACGCCTACTACTACTGCTGCTGCTACTGTTGCTGCTGCCGCTGCTACTGCTAATACTACTCCTCCTCCTCCAACTGCTGCGACAACCACTACTACTAGTTCTGCTACTACCACAACTTCTCCTACAACTACTATTGCTACTGCTACTGCAACAACTCTTACTGCTGCTACAACTACTAATGCGACTATTGCGGCTACTACTACTACTACAACTGTTGTTCCTACTACTACAACTGCTACTACTACTGCTTTTGCAATATGTACTGCTATTTCTACTATTTCTTCTCTTATTACTACTGCTGCTACTACTACTGTTACTAGTACTACTGCTACTATTGCTACTACTTCTACTACTACTACTACTACTACTATTACTACTATTACTACTACTCCTACTACTACTACTATTACAACTACAACTACAACTGCTACTACCACTGCTACCACTCCAACTAATGCTGTGACTGCTACTGCAACTACTGGTACTTTTGCTACTACTACTACTACTACTACTACAACTACTGCTACTGCTTCAACGACTACTGCTGCTACTACAACAACTACTACTACTACTTTTGCTACAATTCTTACTACTGCTACTGCTAATCCTATTACTACTACATTTACTACACTACTACTGCTACTATTACTAGTACCCCAACCACTGTTACTACCTTTACAACTACTACAACTACTATTATTAGTACCACCACTACTACTACTACTAATACTACAAATATTGGTACTACTATTACTACTACTCTTGCTAATACTACTACTACTACTATTATTGCGGCAACCTCTACTGCTATTACTAGTACTACTACAACTACT
>RXID01021816.1:7500-29614 GCA_005019695.1 Trichopus zeylanicus subsp. travancoricus
GTTGCTACAATTATTATTACTACTACCTTCTACTACAACTACAACTACTACAACTACTACTACTACAACTACTGCTACCACTACTACTACTACAACTACTACTTCTACTACTACTTCAACAACTGCTATGGCTGCTACGACAACTACTTCTACTACCACCACCACCACTACTACTACTACTACGACAATAATAACAACAACAACAACTACTACTACTATGACTACTACTACTACTACTACTATTTCTACTACTACTACTACTAGTACTACCGCCACTTCTGTGTCACTACTACTTTTGCTACTATAGCTACTGCTACGGCTACCATTACGGCTACAAAAACTACAACTACTATTACTATTACTATGACTACTGCTACTACTATGACTACTGCTACTTCTGCTACTACTTCTACTTCTACAAGTACTAAAACTACTACTTCTATCCAACTACTACTGTTGCTTCTGCTACTATGTCTCCTACTCTAACTATTGCTACTAATACTGCTACAACTACTTCTACTACTACTATTACCACTACTACTAATACTACTAATACTACTGCTACTACTATTACTACTACTACTACTATAGCTACGCATGCTACAACTACTGCTACTGCTACTACTACTACTACGACTACTATTATTGCTGCTACTAACACTAATATTGGCACTACTACAATAACTATTATGACTACAACCACTACAATGGCTACTTCCCCTACTACTGATACTTTTACAACTGCTACGACTATAGCGACTATTGCTACTACTACTACTGCCATGACTACTCCTACAACTACTACTTCTGCTGCTACTGCTTCAACTGCTACTTCTACTATTAATGCTACTACTGCAACTATTGCTACAACTACTACTGTTGCTACTACTACAACAACTACTACTACCACTGCTACAACTACTCCAACAACCAAAACAACAACTACTACTACTTCTACTACTACTTCTGGCACTACTATCACTATTATTACCACTGCTACAACCACAACAACAACAACTACTACTGCTACTACTGTTATTGCTACTACTACTACCTCTGCTGGCACCAATACTAATACAACTACTACCACTACTATAACTACAACTACTGCTCCTACTGCCACTACTACTATTACTAATTCCGCTTATACTACTGCTACCAATCCAACTAGGACTTCTAGTACTACCACTACAACTACTACTACTGTTGCTACTGCTACAACTAGTACTTCTCCTACTACTACTACTAAAACTACTTCTACGATTACCCCTACAACTCTACTATTAGGGCTACTAGTAATACTATTAATACTACTCTTACCACTGTACAACTACTAACGCTTCCACTACTACTATCTTTGCTACTACCACTACTACAGATAGTATTACTCCTACTGCTACTACTACAACTACTACTACTGCGACTACTGCTGCTGCTGCTGCTGCAACTACAACAACTACTATTACAGCTTCTATTACTACTTCTACTTTACTGCTAGTACAACAACAACTACTACTCCAAGTACAACTATAGTTGTCACTGCTATTAATGCAACTACTGCCACAACTACTACTATTACTACTGCTACTACTATTGCTACCATTGCAACTACTACTATTGTTACCACTGCTACTTCTGCTATTGCTATTGCAACTACTACTACTACTACTACTACTACTATGACTGCTACTACTAACACTACGGCTTTTGCTACTGCTGCTACGACTATGACTACTGATGCTGCTCTTACTACTAGTACTATTACCATAACTAGTACTAATAATTCCACTACTTTGCCTACTACTACTACAGCTGCTACTACTACAATTGCTACTACTACGGATACTAAGCTGCTACAACAACTATTACTACTATTACTTCTACTACTGCCACTACTACCACTATCGCTGCTTCTACTACAGCTACTACTATTGCTACCAATACTACTATTACTGCTACTGCTACTGCTACCACTACTACGACTAGTGTTGCTACTATGCTACTCTTACTACTAGTAGTACTAATACTGCTACTGCTACTACTACTATTACTACTAAAACTTCTGCTACTGCTACAACTACTACTAGTACTAGTACTACTACTATTTCTACTAATACTACAACTAATACTAGTACTACTACTACCACTACTGCTACTTTAACAACTACTCCTTCTGCTACAACGACTACTACTGCAACAACAACTACTAAAACTATGACTACTACTTCAACTACAACTACTGCTACTAGTACTGGAACTACTAATACTAATGTTGGTACTACTAATACTAATACAACTAGTACTTCTGATACTACTCCCATGACTACTGCAACTACATTGACAAGTACCACTATTACAACTACTGTTGCAACTACTACAAGTACCACTGCTACTACAGCTATTACTATTGCTACTACTGCCACTATGACTACTACTACTGCTACTACTACTATTAATATTTCTACAACTACTAATAGTACTACTATTGCAGCTGTTGCTGCTGCTACTCCTAGTACGACTACGACTACTACTACTACTACTACTACTATTGTTGCCGCCGCCACTGCTACTGCTTCTGCTGCTACTACTACTACTACTACTATTACTACTATTACCACTAGTACTACTACTACTACTACTACTACTACTACTACTACTACTACTACTACTACTACTACTACTACTACTACTACTACTACTACTACTACTACTACTACTACTACTACTACTACTACTACTACTACTACTACTACTACTACTACTACTGTTGCTGCTACAGCTCCTACAACAACTACTCTTATTACCTATCTAACTACTCCTACTACAATTTATACTATTACTACCTTGGCTGCTTCTACTTCTACTACTACTGCTACTACTACTACTACTACTACTGTTGCGGCTATTGCTAATACTACTACTACAATGACTTCTCCTACTTCTACTACTAATGCTACTACTACTACTACTATAAGTACTACTACTACTACTGCAGCTGCTTCTGCTGCTACTACTACTGCTACTGCTACTATAGATGCTGTTGTTGCTATTACTACTACTAAAACAGCTACAACTACTATTACAACTATCTCTATTACGATTGCTACAGCAACTGTTGCTACTACTACTACTACTACTACTACTACTACTCCTACTATTGCTACAACAATAGCTTTGGCTTCCACCAACACTACTACTGCTGCTACCGCATCTACCTCGACTATTACTACTAATACTGCTGCTGCTGCTACCACTACAATTGCTATTACTACAACGGCTACTACTACTAGTATTACTAATCCTGCCACTTTTTCCACTGCTATTACTACTACTACTACTACTAATGCTACTAGAGCAACTACTTCTACAGCTTCTACTACTACTACCACCACCACCACCACCACCACCACTACTTTTACTGCTACTACTAGCCCTACAACAACAATAACTACTACTAATGCTACCACTGCTATGGCTACTACTACTACTACTGCTATTATTACTACTGCTACTACTACTGCTACTTCTACTACTAATGCTACTTCTACTACTATTACCACTACTACAACTACTGATACTACTACTACAAATGCTGATGTCGCTTTTACTCGACCTACTACAACTACTCCTACTACCTATCCTGCTACTACTACTACTATTTCTACTACTACTACTACTTAACTACTACTGCTACTACGTCTTCTCCTACTACTATTACTAACACTACTACTACTACTACTACTACTATCACTACTACTAGTAATAATATTACTACTATTACAGCTGCTGCTGCTACTATTACTACTATAGCAGCTGTTGCTGCTAATACTACTACTACTACAACAACAGCCACTACAGGTACTACTACTACTACTATGACTGCTACTACGACTGCTACTACTGATGCTGCTACTACTACTACTACTACTATTACTACTAGTATTGCTACTGCTACTACTACTACTACTACTATTACTACTAGTATTGCTACTGCTACAACTACTACTACTAATACTACTACGACTGCTACTACTACTACTACTACTACAATAACTACCACCACTACTATTGTTGTTGCTACTGCTGCTACTACAACTACTACTGCTACTTCTCCTACGACTTCAACTATTGCTAATACGAATACTGCAACAATACTACTACTGCTTCTACACGGATTACTTCTACTACTACTACTACTTCTGCTACAACTACCACAACTATTACTACTGGTACTAGTACTATTACTTTCACGACTACTACTATTAATACTACAGCTTCTGCTACTATTGCTACTGGTGCTACTCCTACTACTGTAGATAAAACGACTACGACTACTACCGCGACTACTACTACTACTTCTGCCACTACTTCTTCATCTACTACTACTACTACTATTACTAATACTATTACTACTATAACTGCTACTACTATTACTACTACAACTACGACTACTACTACTACTATAACTAAAACTAATACCACTCCAGATACTACTACTTTTCCCACAATAATGACTAATAATCCTACTCCAACTACAACGATTGTTGCTACTACTACTGCTGCTACAAATAATCCAACTGCTACTATTACTACCACTACTACCACTATAAGCTCCACTACTGCTACTGTTGCAACTAATGCTAGAACTACTTCTAATACGACTAATGCTACTACTACTACTACTACTATTAGTGCTACAATAATTATAGTTGTTGCAACTGCTGCTGCTGCTCTTACGGCTACTATTACTACTACCGCTACTACAACTACTAGTACTATTAATACTACTGCTACCACTACTACTATTACTTCTACAACTACTGCAACTACTACTATGACAACTACAAATACTACTACGCCTACAACTTCTATTATTGCTAATACTACAATTATTACTACTACTACAACAACTACTACTATTACTGCTACTAATACTACTACAACTATTGCTGCTACTACTTCTTCTACTACTCCTACTACTGCGATTTCTACTACTACTACTACTACTACTACTATTTCTATTACTACAGCTACTACTACTACCTTTACAGCTACTCCTTCTACTACTCCTACTACTACTACTATGACTACTCCAACTAATATTATGACTAATATTACAAATGTTGCTACTACTGCTACTTCTAACACTACTACTATTACTACTACTAGTACTACAACAACTACTACTCCTCCTCCTCCTATTGCTACTCCTACTACCACTACTACTACTGCTACAAATACTACTACTACCGCAACTACTACTACAACTACTACTCCTACTAGTACTAGTACTACTACTACTACTATGACTGCTGCTATTACTATGACGACGACTACTACAAATTTTACCACTACTACTCCTGCTACTACTACTACTATGACAACTACTTCTTCTATTGCTACTACTACTACTGCTACTACTACTACTACTACTACTACTACTACTACTACTACTACTACAACTACTATAACTACTACTACTACTACTACAACTACAACTCCTCCTCCTACTACTACTACAACTCATACAATTACTGCAGCTACTCCTACTACTACTTCTACAATAACTACAACTACTACCACTACTTCTACTACTTCTACTGGCACTACAACTACTACTGCGACTACTAATGCTACCTCTGCTATGGCTACGACTACTACTACTGCTACTACTACTGTTACTATTGCTACCATTTCTGCTACTTCTACTACTAATGCTGCTCCTACAGCTACTTTCACTTCTACAACTATTGATACTATTACTACAGATGTTGCTGTTGCTTTTACTGCTCCTATTACAACTACTCCTACTACCTATCCTGCTACTACTACTGCTGCAACTACTACAGTTGCTTCGTCTAGTACTACTATTGTTGCTACTGCGACTGCTACTACGACTTCTCCTACTACTACTACAAATGCTACTACTACTACTACTACTCTTACTACTACTAGTAATAATACCACTACTACTGCAGCTGCAGTTGCTACTACTACTACAGCAGCTGCTGCTGCAAATACTACTACAACTACAACAACTATTACTACAGCTACTACTACTGCTACTACGACGGCTACTATGACTGCTACAACAACTACTACTACTATTACTTCCACTACTATACTATTACTACTAAAGCTTCTACTACTACTGCTACTGATACTGCTGCTACTACTACTGCAGATACAACAACTACGACTACTACTATGACTACTACTACAACTTCTGCAATAATTGCTACTACTACTACTACGACTATTACTTCTACTATTACTACAATTGCAACTACAACTATTACTACTACAACTACGACTACTACTACTACTATAACTAAGACTAATACCACTACTTATCACACAATAACGACTAATAATCCTACTCAAACTACTACAACTGTTGCTACTATTGCTGCTGCTACAAATACTCCAACACTACTATTACTAATATTACCACTACAAGCTCTACTACTGCTACTGTTGCTACTACTGTTACAACTACATCTAATATGACTATTGCTACTACTGTTGCTACTACTACTAGTGCTACTACAACTACAGTTGTTGCTGTTGCTGCTGCTACTCTTACCACTACTACCGCTGCTGCTGCCACTACTACTACTACTAATTCTACTAGTACTACTAGTACTATTACTACTACTGCTACCAATACTACTATTACTTCTACTATTACTGCAACTACTACTATAACTACTACTAATATTACTACCCCTACAACAACTATTATTGCTAATACTACAATTATTACTGCTACTACAACAACAACTACTATTAGTACTACTAATAAAACTGTTACTATTGCTGCTACTACTTCTACTTCTATTGCTACTTCTTCTACTACTCCTACTACTTCAATTGCTGCTACTACTCCTACTACTGCAATTTCTATTACTACTGCTATGACTACTACTACTTTTACTCTACTCCCACTACTACTCCTACTACTACTATGACTACTACAACTAATATTATGACTAATAATACAAATGTTGCAACTACTGCTACTACTCATACAACTACTAGTACTAGTACTAGTACTAGTACTAGTACTACTCCTACTCCTACTACTACTCCTACTACTACTAATACTGCAAAAAATACTACTACTACCACAACAACAACAATAACTACTACTCCTACTAGTACTACAACTACTACTACTACTACTACTACTACTTCTACTACTAATACTGCTACAAATACTACTACTACCACAACAACTACTACTACTACTACTCCTGCTATTACTACTACGACGATTACTACAAATTTTACCACTAGTACTCCCGCTACTACTACTATTATGACAACTACTTCTACTTCTTCTTCTTCTTCTTCTATAACTACTACTACTACTACTACTACTACTACTTCTATAACTACTACTTCTACTACTACTACTACTTCTATAACTACTACTACTACTACAACAGCTACTCCTACTACTACTTCTACTACTAATACTACGGATACAGCATCTACTACTACTACTACAACTACTATTAATACTACCACTACTCCAGCTGCTTCAATTACTATTGCTCCTACAACTACTACCAGTACTACGTCTACTACTCCTACTATGACTGCTATTACTGCAACTATTATTCCCACTCCGACTTTTGCTAAAAGCACTACTAAAATAACAACTACTACTATGTCTACTACTACTACTACTATGGCTAATTCTCCTAATGCTGTAGCTACTACTACTGTTGCAAAATCATCTACTACTACTACCTGTATTCCTAATACTAATACTACAACTACTACAATGGCTACTACTACTCCTTTTACAATAACCGCTACTGCTACTACACTGGCTTGTACTACAAAGACTATTACTACCAATTTTACTACTACTACTCCTGCTATAACTACTACTATGACTACTACTACACCTTCCATGACAACAACAACTACTACTGCTACTGTTGCTGCTGCTACTAATACTATTACTATGACAACTACTACTACTACTGTTGCAACTACTATAGCTACTGCTTCTGCAACTACACTACAACTACTACAACTACTACAACTTCAATTACAACTACTACTCCAGCTACTGTTACTACTACTACTACTACTACTTCTACTAGAACTACTACGGCTACAATTATGACTACTACTACAACTACTACTGCTACTGTGAGTACTGGTACTACTACTACTACTGTCGCTACTACTACTACTACTACTACTACTACTACTACTACTACTACTACTACTGCTACTACCACTCCCATTGCAACTACTCCAACTCCTCCTACTGCTACTACTACTTCTACTACTACTGCTACTAATAGTACTACTATTCCTACAATTACTGTTACTACTACTATTACTACTAGCACTACTGCTGTACCTACGCCCTACTACTACTAGTAGTACTATGCTACTGATGCAGCTACTACTGCAACTGCTACTACCATTACTAGTACTACTACTACTACTACTACTACTACAACTACTGCTACTTTCACTATGACTACTATTAGTGCTACTACTACTACTACTAGGACTCCTATTATTTCTACTACAACTACTACAAATACTACTGCTACTATTATAACTCCTTCAACTATTACTGCTATTACTACAACTAATACTCCTACTATATATACTACAACTACACCTACGGCTACTACAACAACTCTTACAACTACTACTACTTTTACTACTACTATTACTATTACTACTACTACAATTACTACCAATTCACCAAATACAACTACAAATACTGCTCCTACTACTTCTACTATTACTACTACTACCACTTCTACTACTGCTATACTACTACTACGGTAACTACTATAACAGCTAGTACTCCTATTACTGCTCGTACTACTACAACTACTGCTACTACTACTACTACTACTTCTAATACTACTACTACTACTACTACTACTACTACTACTACTACTACTACTACTACTGCTGCTGCTGCTACTACTAGTACTATTACTACTACTACTTCTACTACTACTACTACTACTATTACTGCTACTACTACTACAAATTTTACTTTTACTAATACCACTACCATTGCTACTACTACTACCACTCCTACTACTGCTACTACTGCTACTGCTGTAACTACTTCTACTACCACAGCTACTACTACTACTCCTACTACTACTACTACTACTGCAACTACTGCTACTTCTAGTATTACTACTACTACTACTACTGCAACTACTACAACTTCTACTACAACTTCTACTACCACTACTACTACTCTTACTATTAGTACTACTACTGCCACTGCATCTCCTACTACTACTAGTATTACTATTGCAGCTACTACAACTTCTCTTGCAGCACTACTACTACGATTAGTGTTGCTTCTACTACTACTTCTACAACTATTACTACTATTGCTACTGTTGCTACTACTTCTACTATTGCTACAACTGCTGCTGTACTTATTTCTAATGCTGCAAATACCTCTACTATGATAATAATGGCTACTACTGCTACTACTTCAACTGCAGCTACTACAACTGCTATCGCTACTTGCACTATTGCTGCTACTACGACTTCTACTCTTGCTACTACTACTAGTACTACTTCTTCTATGACTGCTATTATTGCTACAATGGGTACTACCACTACTACGACAACCTCTATTACTACTACTACTACTCCTCCTCCTCCGACTGCAACATCTGCTATTGCTACTACTACTGCTACTACTACTTCTATGATTGCTACTTCTGCTACAACTGCTACTTCTACTCGTACAACTACTATTACTACTACTATTACAGCTTCTGCTACTATTACTACTACTGCTACTACTAATACTACTACCACTACTACCAAAACTACTAGCAACTTTGTTGCTACTACTAACACTATGACTAATTCTACTACTATTACTAGTGCTACTTATAAAACTACAACAATGCCTGTTGCAATGACTACTACTCCTACAACTACAACTACTTCTAATACGACTACTAGTACTACTACTACCATTGCTAGTATTACTACTACTACTACTAATACTACTACTACTACTACTACTACTACTACTACTACTACTACTACTACTACTATTAGTACTACTGCTAGTACTACTACTACTACTACTACTACTATTGTTAACTACATTAACACTACTACTCCACAGTAACAATAACAACAACTACTGCTACAACTACTAGTACTACCGCTACTACTGGTGCTACTGCTATAGCAGCTTCTACTATTACTAGTATTAGTACTAACAACAACTACTACTACTTTTACTACTACTACTCTAACTACTACTGCTTCTATTACTATCACTACTACCACTTGTGCTCCTAATAATCCTACTTCAACTTCTACTACTACTACAATGATTGCTTCAAATCCTACTACTACTACTATCACTACTACTACAACTACTACTACTACTAGTACTGTCACTACTACTGCAACAACAACTACTATTACAACTACTACTATTACAACTACCCCTACTTCTCCTGCAACTACTATTACTATTGCTATTACTCCTATTACTACCACTAATGTTATTACTGTGGCTAGTATTGCTACTACTACTACTACTATAACTATTGCTACAAGTACGACAGCTGCTACTACTATTACTATTACTACCACTACTACTACTACTACTACTACTATTACTACTGCTACTACAATGACAACTACTACTCTTACTACCACTACTACTCCTATTATGACTACTACTACTACTGTTGCTGCTGTAACTACTACTACTCTGACTACTACTACTGCAGCTACTACTACAACTACTACTGCCACTGCTGCTATAACTACTACTACTACTAGTACTACTAATACTGCTATTACTACTGATACTATAACAACAACTACAACTATGACTACTACTACTTTTCTGAATACTGCTACTATTGTCCCTGCTACAACTACTATTATTTTTCCGAATACTGCTACTACTATGCCTGCTACAACTACTCCTACTATTTTTCTGACTACTGATGCTTATGCTACCACTACCACTATAACGTACCATATTACTACAACTACTGCTACTACTTCTCCTACTACAACTACTTCTACTACTACTGCTGCTATTACTATTACCGGTACCACTACTACTTCTCCTAATACTACTAATACTGCTAATACTATTATTGTCACTATTGGTATTACTACAATTTCTACAACTACTACTACCACTACTACTACTATAATTACTACTACTTCTACTGTGGCTACTACTACTACTACCACTCCCACAACTACCACTACTATTTCTACCACTATTAATACTACTCCGACTACTGCTACTGCTGCTACAACTGCTACTACAACTACTGCTTCTACTGCTTCTACTACTGCTGCTACTAATAATCTTACAACTACTATAATAATTGCCACTACTACTACTGCTGCTGCTACTGCTACTACAACTAATACTACTAATACTACGGCTACTGCTACTACTTTGGCTACTTCTCTTACTACTTCTACGACAGATACTGCTACAACTATTAGTATTACTGCTACTACTATTGTTGTTACTACTACTACTTCTCCAACTACTACTACTACTAAATACTTCTACAACTGCTACTGCTACTATTGCTGCTGCTAGTACCACCACTGCTGCTGTTACTACTGCCACTACTGCTGCTACTATTACTACTACAACTACTATTGCTACTACACTGCTACAAATGTTGTTGTTGCCACTATTACTATTGCTACTACTGCTACAACTACAACTACTACTACTACTAAACAACAATAGCTGTTGCAGTTGCCGCTACAATTGCAACTACTACAACAATTATCGCTACTACGGCAATAACTATTGCTGCTACTTCTACTACTACTACAACCACTAAAATTGTTGTAGGTATGACCAATACTATTACTGCTACTACTACTACAACTGTTACTCCTCCTGCTACTGCAACTATTACCCCAACTAGTATTACTGTTGATACAACTTCTGCTGCTTCTCTGACTAATGGTGCTATTGCTGGTAATATTACTGTTACTACTACTACTCTACTACTACTACTACTACAACTACTACCAATGCATTTACTACTACTGTTGGTGCTACTGCTACTACTACTACTACTATAGCTAATGCTACTGCTATTACTGCTATTACTTCTTCTGCAAGTACTGCTACTACTACTACTATAGCTACTACTACTACTAAGAAAATTGCTACTACTACTACCACCATCCCAACTACTACTATTACTACTACGACTACTACTACTACTACTACTACTACTACTACTACTCCTCCTCGTACTACTACTACTACTACTACTACTACTTCAATTACTACTACAAATACTGCTATTAGTGCTACAATAGCTGCTTCTACTTCTACCGCTACTCCTACTACTACTCCTGCTATTTCCACTACTACTCCTACAACTACTACTACTACCACAACAATTACTGCTATTCTTACAACTGCTACAACAATAACAACTACTACTTCTACTGCTACTGCTGTTGCTATGACAACTATTGCTACTACTACTGCTATTGCTTTTACTACTATGACTATTTCTACTACTGCTACTACTACTGTTGGTACTGCTACTACTACAGCTACTACTTATTTTGCTGCTACTAATACAACTACTAATGTCGTTGCAACCATTGCTAACGCTACTACTACAACTACGACTTCTCCTACTACTACTACTACTACTAGTACTACTATTACCACTACTACTACGAATACTACTACTACTACTACTACTACTACTACTACTATGAATATTAATACTGCTACTGCTACAACTACCACTGCAATTATTACTGCTACTGCTACTATGACTACAACTATTGTTGCCGCCACTTCTATAATAATAACTACTACTACTATAACTATTGCTGCGGCAAGCACTACTATTACTACTTCTACTGCTACTACTGCTTCTGCAGCTACTTTGGCTCTTGCTACAGCTACTACTATTACTATTGCTACTACAATTGCTACTACTAATGCTACTACTACTACTACTACTATTGCTACTACAACTATTACTATTCCTACTGCTACTACTACTACTACTGCTACTACTATTGCTGCAGCTACTAATACATCTACTGCTACTGCTACTGCCGCTAGGACTGCTACTACTACTACTACTACTACTTCTGTCCCTTCTGCTACTTATGTTACTACTACTTCTACTTCTTCTTCTTCTACTACTACTACTATGACTACTACTGCAACTATAACTAGTACATCTACTACTACCCCTCCTACTACTGCAACTACTACTGCCACTACTGTAATAATTTCTCCTCCTCCTACTACTACTACTACTACTACTATTACCTCAACTACTATTATTGTTATAACTATTACGACTACCACTAGCAATACTACTACTACTGCTACTGCTACTAATGCTACTATGACTACAACTACAACTATAGCTACTTCTATTGCTGTTGCTATAACTACTACTACTGCTACTACTACTGCTACTGCTAATACTCCTGTTGCTGCTCCTACTACTGCTACTACCACTACTTCTAGCAATAGTCATAGCAGTAGTAGTAGTACTAGTAGCAGTAGTAGTAGTAGGAGCAACAGCAGTAGTAGTAGGTGTAGTAGTCGTAGTAGTAGAAGTGGTTGTAGTAGTAGGAGTGTTTGCAGAAGTAGTATTAGTATGATAAGTAGTAGTAGTAGTAATAGTTGTAGGAGTAGTAAAGCAGTTGGAGTAGTCATAATAGTTGTAGGAGTAGTAAAGCAGTTGGAGTAGTCATAATAGTAGTAATAGTAGTACTAGTAGTAGCAACAGCAATAGTATTAGTAGTAGAATGAGTGTTGTAGTTATAGCAGTAGTTGTAGTAGTAGTCATAAAAGTCGTAGGAGTGTTAGGGGTAGGAGTAGTAGTGGGAGTAGTAGTAGTAGTAGCAGTAGTAATTATGCGAATAGGAGTTGTTGTAGTAGTACCAGTAGCAAAAGTTGAAGTAGTGGTAGTAGGAGTGGCAGTAGTTTCAGTAATAGTAGGAGCAATAGTAGTAGAAGTAGTAGCTGCAGCAATAGTTATTGTAGGAAAATTTGTAGTAGTTGAAATAGTAGTAGAAGAAATAATTGGAGGTCGAGTTGAAGTAGTAGTAGTGGGTGTAATTGTAGTTGTTGGTGTAGCAGTAGTTGTGGTAGCTGTGGTAGTTGTAGTAGTAGTAATACGAGGGGTAGTAGAAGTCGAGTAGTAGTAGAAGTAGTGGTATTAGCAGTAGTTGTTGTATTAGTAGTAGCAGTAGTAGTACTAGTAGTTATAGCTATAGCCATAGTAGAAGGAGTTATAGTAGCAGTAGCAAAATGAGTTGTAGTAGTAGTAGTAGTAGTAGTACTAGTAGTAGAAGTAGTAGTAGTAGTAGTAGTAGTATTTGTATTAGTAATAGTAGTAGTTGTTGGAGTAATAGCAGCACTAGTAGTAGTTGTTTTAGTACTAGTGTAGTACAAGTAGCAACAGTAGCAGCGACAGTAGTAGTAGTAGCTGTTGTTGTAGAAGTAGATTTAGCAACAGTAGTTGTAGTAGTAGTAGTAGGAGGATAAGGAGGAGTAGTAGGAATAGGAGTAGTCGTAGTAGTAGTAGTAGTAGTAGTAGTAGTGGGTGTTATTGTAGCAGTAGGAGTAGTAGTTGTAGTAGTAGTAGCAGTGGTAGTAGTAGTAGTAGTAGAAGTAGTAGTATTAGTAGAAGTAGAAATAGTAGTAGTAGTAAAAGTAGTAGTACTCTAGTAGTAGTAGTAGTGGTAGTAGTAGTAGTAGTAGCAATAGCAGTTGTAATAGGAGTTGTAGTAGTAGCAAAAGTAGTAGTTGTAGTAGTGGTGTTGTAGTAGTGTAATAGTAGCAGCAGCAGCAGTAGTAGTAGAGGTTTTAGCGGTTGCAGTAGTTGCAGTAGTTGCAGTAGTAGTAGTTGTAGTAGATGCAGTAGAAGGGGTAGTATTCATAGCCATAACAATTATAGTAGCAAGAGTAGTTGTAGTAGTTGTTGTAACAATAGTAGTAATAGTAGTAGTAGCAGTAGTAGTAGTAATAGTAGTAGTAGTGGTAGTAGTAGCAGAAGTAGTAGTAGTAACAGGAGAAGTAGAAGTTGTAATAAGGGTTGTAGTATTAGCAGAAGTAGAACTAGTAGTAGTTGTCATCATAGTAGTAGTAGTAGATTTAGTAGAACTAGTAGTAGTAGTAGTAGTTTAGTATCATGAGGAGGATGAGGATGAGGAGCAGTACTATTAGTAGCTGTAGTAGTAGTAGTAGTAGTAGCAGTAGTTGAAGAAGTAGTAGTAGTAGTAGTAGTAGTTGAAGTAGTAGTATCAGTAGTAGTAGTAAGGGTAGTATCAGTAGCAGTAATAGTAGTATTAGTAGCAGTAGTAGTAGTACTAGTATTAGTAGTAGTAGTACCAATAGTAGTAGTAGCAGTTGTAGTAGTTGTAGTTGTAGTAGTAGTAGTAGTAGTTGTTGTTGTTGTTGTAGTAGTAGTAGTAGCAGTAGAAGTAGCTGCTGAAGTAGTAGCAGTAGTAGTAGTAGTCACCGTAGTTGTAGCATTAGTAGTAGTTGTGAAGGTAGTATTAGTAGCAGCAGCAACAGCAGTAGTAGAGTGTCAATAGTATTAGTTGTAGTTGTTGTAGTAGCTAGATTAGTAGCAGCAGCAGCAAGAGTAGCAACATTAGTAGTAGTTGGAGCAGTAATTGTAGCAATAGTAGTGGCTAAACTAGTAGTAGTCATAGTTATAGTAGCAGCATTAGCCGCAGTGGCTCTGTTTATTGTTGTAATAGTAGCTATTTTAGTTGCGGTAATAGTTCTAGTAGTAGATATAGTAGTAGCACGGGTAGGAGTAGCAACAATAGTAGTTGTAGTAATAGGACTAGTAGTAGCAGTAGCAGTTGTAGAAGTAGTAGTCATAGTAGTCATAGTAGAGGTAGCAGTAGTCGTAGGAGTAGTAGTAGTAGAAATATTAGTGGTAGTAGTAGTAGTAGCAGCAGCAGCAATAATAGTTGCAGTAGCAATAGTAGCAGTAGTAGTAGGAGGAGGAGGAGGGGTTGTTGTAGTAGTCGTAATAAGAGTAGGAGTAGCAGTAGTTATTGTAGAAGCTAACGTAGAACTTGTAATAGTAGCAGTAGCAAAAGGAGTGTTAGGAGTAATATTAGTAGTAGCAATTATAGTGTTAGTATTAGTAGTAGGAGTAGTAGTAATAGCAGTAGGTGTAGGAGTAGTAGTAAGAGTTGATGTAGGAGAAGGAGAAGTAGTGGGAGTAGTAGTAGTAGTTGTTGTGTTAGTATTAGTAATAGTTGTAGCAGTAGGCATAGGAGTAATAGTAGTAGCAATTGTTCTAGTGGCAGAAGTAGTAGTAGTAGTAATAGTAGGAATGGTAGTACTTGAAGTAGTAGTTGTAGCATTAGTAGTTATAGTTGTTGTTGTTGTTGTAGTAGTAGTAGTAGTTGGAGTAGGAGGAGTGGCAGTAGGAGTGGTAGAAGTAGTAGGAGTTCCATTAGGGGCAGTAGTAGCAGTAGCAGTAGTAGTTAGAGTAGTTGTTGTAGTAGCAGCAGTAGTATTAGTAGTAGCAGTAGTATCAATAGCAGCAATAGTAGTTTTAGTAGTTGTGGCAAAAGTATAAATCGTAGTGGTAGTAGTAGTAGTAACAGCAATAGTAGCTCTAGTAGTAGTAGTAGTGGTGGTGGTGGTGGTGGTGGTGGTAGTAGCAATAGTAGCAAAAGTAGTATAGTCGTAGTTGTAGTAGCAGTAGCAGTAGCAATAGCAGTAGTAGTAGTTGCTGTAGCAATTATTGCAGTAGTTTTAGTAGTGGGGGTGTTTGGAGTACTAGTATTAGTACAACTACTAGTAGTAGTAGTAATAGTAGTAGGAGCTATTGTAGCAGTTGGAGTAGTCGTAATAGTAGTAATAGTAGTTGAAGTACAAGTAGTAGTAGCAGTAGTAGGAGTAGGTGCTGGAGTGTAGTAGTAGTACTACGAGGAGGAGGAGCAGTAACAGTAGTAGATATAGTAGTTGTAGGAGTTGTAGCTGTAGTACCAGTAGCAATCGTAGTCATAGTAATAGTAGCAGTAGTAGTTATTGTTATAGTAGTTGTAGGAGTAGAAGTAGAAGTAGAAATAGCAGAAGGAGTTTGAGTTGAAGTAGTAGTAATTGTAGTAGTCGCAACAGCAGCAGCAGCAACAGCAGTAGTAGCAGTGGTAATTGTAGTAGTAGTCAGAGGAGGAGTATTAGAAGTGGTAGTTGTAGTAGTTGTAGGAATAGTATGAGTAGAAGTAGTAGTATTAGTAGTAGGTGTAATATTATTAGTAGTAGCAAGAGTACTAGTAGTTGTAGCTGTAGTAATAATAGTAAGAGTTATAGTCATAGTTGCGAACGGAGTTGTTGTTGTAGTAGTAGTTGTAGTAGTTTTAGTAGTAGCATTAGCTGTAGTAATAGTAGTAGTTGTTGGAGTAGTAGCCGTGCTAGTAGTTGTAGTTGTAGTAGTAGTGTAGTACTAGTAGTAGTATCAGCAACAGTAGCAGCAGCAGCAGTAGTAGTAGAAGTAGTAGCAGTAGCAGTGGTAGTAGTAGTAGTAGCAATAGTAGTAGCAAATAGTAGTAGTAATAGGTGTAGTAGTAGTAGCAATAGTAGTACTTTAGCAGTAGTGTAGTTCTAGTAGCAATAGTAAAAACAGTAGAGGTTGTAGCAGAAGCAGTAGTAGCAATAGTAGTAGTTGTAGCAGTAGCTGTAGAAGTAGTAGTAGTCATTATCATAGTAGTAGTAGTAGAAAAAGTAGTTGTAGTTGTTATTTTTCTTGTAGTCATAGTAGTTACCATAGTAGTAGTAATAGTAGTAGTAGTAATAGTAGCAAATGTAGTACTAGTGGTAGTAGTACTAATAGCAAGAGAAGGAGGAGGCGAACAAGTAGTACTAGTAGTAGCAGCAGCAGTAGTAGTAGTAGTAGTAGTAGTTGAATTAGTAGTATAAGTAGTAGTAGTAATGGTAGTAGCAATAGCAAGAATAGTAGTATTTGTAGTAGTGATAGTAGTAGTAGTTCTAGCAATAGTTGTAGTAGCAGTAGTGGTAGTAGTAGTTGTCACAGTAGTTATAGCATGGTAGTCATTGCAGTAGTAGTTCAGTAGCAGCAGCAGTAGCGGTAGTAGTTGTAGTACTTGCAGTCTCAATATTAGTAGTAGTTGTTGTAGCAGTCTAAGTTGTAGTAGTAGCTGTATTAGTAGCATAGTAGCAAGAGAAGTAGCAGCCGAAGTAGTGGTTGTAGTAGTAATTGTGGTAGTAGGAGCCAAAATAGTAGCTATAGTTAAAGTTGTACTAGTAGTAGTAGTAGTTCTAGTAACACAGTATTAGCCAAAGTGGTTGTATTTCTTGCAATAAAAGTATTCGAACTTGTAGGAGTAGTACTAGTAGTAATAGTAGCAGCTATTTTAGTTGCAGAAGTAGTAGTAGTAATCATAGCCGAAGTAGTAGTAGTAGAAGTACTAGTAGTAATAGCAGCAGTAGTAGTAGTAATGGGACTAGTAGTAGCTGTAGTAGCAGCAGCAATAGTAGTCGTAGTAGTAGTAGTAGTCATGGTAGGAGTAGTTATAGTTGTATTAGTATTAGTAGCGGTTGTTGGAGTAGTAGTAGTAATAGTATTAGTAGTAGTAATAGTAGCAGTTGTCGGAGTAGTTGTACTTGCATTAGTCATTGTATTAGTAGTGTAGTAATAGTAGCTGCAGTAGTAGTAATAGTGGTGGTGGTGGTGGTGGTAGTAGTAGTACTTATAGTAATCGTAGTAGCAGTAGTAGCAGCGATAGCAGTAGTACTAGTAGTAAAAGAACTTGTTGTAGCAATTGTAGTATCAGTAGCAGTAGCAGCAGCAGTAGTCATAGTAGAAGTAGTTGTAGTGGTAGTAGTTGTTGTAGTGGTAGAAGTAGCAACAGTATTAGTTGTAATAGTAGTAGTGACAGTAGTATCAGAAGTTGAAGTAGCCGTAATAATTGTAGTAGTAGAAGTAGTTATTGTAGAAGTAGTAGTAGTTGCAGTAGTCATACTAGTAGTAGTGGTGGTGGTAATGGGAGTAGTAGTAGTAGGGGTGGTAATAGTGATTGTAGCAATAATAGAGGTATTTGAAGTAGTACTAGTTACAATAGTAGTTATAGTAGTGATCATTGTAGTAGTAGCAGCAGGAGTAGTAGTAGTTGTTGTTGTAGTGGTAGTAGTAGTAGTAGCAGTAGTGGTATTAACAGTAGTAGTTTTAGTAGTAGTAGTAGTAGAAGTGGTTGTAGTAATAGGAGAAGTAGTAGAAATAGTAGTTTAAGTGGTAGTAGAGGTAGTAGTAGCAACAGTAGTTATAGTAGCAGAAGCCGTAGTTGTAGTAGTAGTGGTAGTAATAGTATTAGTAGTAGTAAATGTGGTAGTACTAGTAGTAGTAGTAGTAGATGAGGCAGAGGAGGAGGAGGAGGAGCAACAGTAGTAGTAGTAGTAGTAGCAGTAGTAGCAGTAGCTGTAGTAGCAGTAGTAGCAGTAGCTGTAGTGGAAGCTATAGTATTAGTAGTAGATTTGGTAGTAGTTTTGGTAGTTGTAGTAGTGGTAGTAGTAGTAGTAGCAGTCGTAGTAGCAGCAGTAGTAGTAGTAGCAGTAGTAGTAATAGTAGCAGCAACAAAAACAACAACAACAGTAGCAGTTTTTGCAATAGTAGTAGCGGTAGTGTTTGGAGTAGTATTATTAGTACAACTAGTAGTAGTAGTAGTAATAGTAGTAGGAGCAGTTGTAGCAGTTGGAGTACTCGTAATCTTAGTAATAGTAGTAGTAACAGAAGTAGTAGTAGCAGTCATAGTAGTAGTAGTTGGATTAGTAGTCGTATAAGTTATAGGAGTGTTATGAGTAGTAGTACTAGTAGGAGCAGTTGTAGTAGTAGAAATAGCAATAGTAGTTGTTGTAATAGGTGTTGTAGTAGTAGTACCAGTAGCAATAGTAGCAATAGTAGCAGCAGTAGTTTCAGTAATAGTAGTAGCAATAGTACTAGAAGAAGTAGTAGCAGCAGCAGTTGGTGTAGTAGTAGTTGTATCAGTAGTATTAGTAGTAGGAGTAGTAGCAAGATTAGGAGTTGGAGTAGTAGTAGTTGTTGTTATTGTAGTAGCAGTAGTAGTAGTAGTAGCAGTGGTAGTTGTAGTAGTAGGAGGAGGAGGAGTATTAGAAGTGGTAGTTGTCATAGTTGTAGCGGTAGTACTAGTAGAAGCAGAGTATTATTAGTAGTAGTAGTATTAGTAGTAGTAATAGTATTTTTTGTTGGAGTAGTAGTTGTGCTAGTAGTAGTAGTTGTAGTAGTAGTGCAGTAATAGGAGTAGTAGCAATAGTAGTAGTAGTACTTGTAGTAGTAGTAGTAGCTGTAGTAGCGGTGATAGCACAGTACTAGCAGTAAAAGGAGTAGTTGCAGCAATAGTAGTAGTGGTAGCAGTAGAAGCAGCAGTAGTAGTAGCAGCAATTGTTGTAGTAGTAGAAGTAGCAGTTGTATTAGCAGTATTGGTAGTAGTGATAGTAGTAGCAGAAGTAGAAGTAGCAGTAATAATAGTAGTAGTAGAAGTAGTTACAGTAGAGGTAGTAGTAATCATAAGAGTCGTAGTAGTAGTAGTAGTGGTGGTAATAAGAGTAATAGTGGTGGTGGTGGTAGTAATAGCGGTTGTAGCAGTAGTAGAGGTATTAGCAGTAGTAGTAGTAGTAGTAGTAGTAGTAGTGGTCGTAGTAATAGCGGCACTGGTAGTAGTAGTTGTAATCATAGTAGTAGTAGTAGTAGTAGCAAGAGTATTAGTAGTAGTAGTTGTTGTTATTATAGTCGTAGCAGTAGCAGTAGTCATTGTAACACCAATAGTAGTGGTGACAGCAGTAGTAGTTGTAGTAGTAGTAGTAGTAGTAGCAGCAGTGACAGGAGAAGTAGTCGAAGTAGTAGTATTAGTGGTAGTAGTTGTAGTAGAAGCAACAGTATTAGTAGTAAATGTGGTAGTAGCAACAGCAGCAGTAGTAGTGGAATAGTTGGAGTATTAGTAGTAGCTGTAGGAGGAATAGTAGTAGTAGTAGTAGCAGTTGTAGTATTACAAGTAGTTATAGGGGTAGTAGTCGCTATAGCTTAGGTAGTGGTAGTGCCAGTAGTTGTAATTGTCGTCGCAATTGTAGGAGTAGTAGTAGTAGCAGTACGAGTAGTTGTCGTACTAGTAGTTGTAGTAGTATTTGTATTAGTAGTAGTTGTTGTCGTCATTGTAGTAGTACTAGAAGTAGTAGTTGGAGTAGGGGTAGTAGTAGTAGGAGTCGCTACAAGAGTAACAGTAGCAATAGTAGTAGTTGTTGTATTGGTAGTAGCAGTGGTAGTAGTAGTAGTAGCAGTAGTATTAGCAATAGCAGCTACAGTAGTTGTAGTAGCAGGGGTAGTAGTATAAATTGTAATACTAGTAGTAGTAGTAGTAGTAATAGGACTAATAGTTGTAGTAGCAGCAACAGTAGTAGAAGTAGCAGCAGTAGTAGTATTAGTAGTAGTAGTAGTATTAGTAGTATTAGTAGTATTAGTAGTAGTTATAATAGTAGTAGTAGTAGTAGTAGTAGCATCAGCAGTAGCAGCAGCACCAATAGTAGAAGTAGCAGCTGTAGTAATAGTAGAAGTAGTAGCAGTAGTAGTTGGAGTAGTAGACGTAGAAGTAGTGGAAGCTGTGGTAGTTGTTATAATAAGAGTTGTAGCAGAGATACCGGTCGCAATAGTAGTAGTAGTAGTAGCAGCACTAGCAGTAGCTTCAGTAATAATAGCAGCATTGGTAGTTGAAGTAGTAGTAGCAGTAGTAGTTATTGTAGTAGTAGTTGTTGTAGTAGAATTAGTAGTAGGAGTAGCAGTAGGAGTAGTAGCAGTAGTAGTGGTACTAGTAGTAGCAGTAGTAGCAGTGGTAGTTTTAGTAGTAGTAATAGGTGTAGTAGAAGGTGGAGTAGTAGTAGTTATAGGAGGAGGAGGAGTAGTAGTAGTATTAGTAGTAGTTGTGGTATTAGTAGTACTAGTAGTTATAGTTGTAGCAGTAGTTGTAGCAGCAGTAGCAGTAGCAGTAGTAGTAGTAGTAGTAGTAGTAGTAGTAGTAGTAGTAGTAGTAGTAG
>RXID01021817.1:0-17382 GCA_005019695.1 Trichopus zeylanicus subsp. travancoricus
ATACTACAGCCATTGTGGTATTTGTAGTAGCAGTATATACCAGTAGTAATTGGAGTAGCAGAGTTGTAGGAGGAGTAGTAGTAATAGTAAAGTTGTAGGAGTAACAGCAGAGCAGTAGTAGTGAAGTAGCAACATAGTAGCTGTAGTAGTAGCAGAAGTAGCGATTGTAGTAGCAGTAGTAGCTATGGGAGGAATAGTAGTAGTAGTAGCAGTAGCGGTAGTAGCTGTAGCAGCAGCAATAATAGTAATAGTAATAGCAGTAGCAGAAGTACTAGTAGCAGCAGTAGTAGTAATAGTAGTAGTAGCTGTAGCAAAGGTCATAGTAGTAGTAGTAGTAGTGGTAATAGTGCTAGTAGTAGTAGTCATTGCAAATGTAGTAGCATTAGTGCAAGTAGTAGTAGAAGCAGATGATGTAGCAGTAGTAGCAGCAGTCATAGTAGTAGCAGTACTAGTAATAGTAGTAGTAGTAGTAGCAACAGCAGCTGCAATAGCAGCATTAATAGTAGTAGGTGGAGCAACAGCAGCAGTAGTAGCAACATTAGTAGTTGCAAAAGTAGTGGTAGCAGTAGTCACAGCTGTTGTGGTGACAGCAGCAACGGTAGTAGTTATTGTCGTTGTAGAAGTAGTAGCAGCAACAACAGTAGTAGTTGTAGTAGTATTAGCAGTAGCTGTCGTATTAGTTGTGGTAGTAGAAGTAGTAGTACTAGTAGCTACGGTGGTAGTAGTTATGTGAGTAGCAATAGCAGCTATAGTACAAGAACTAGTAGCAATAGCAGTAGTAGTATTAGTTGTAGTAGTTGTAAAAGTAGTAGTCGTAGTAGTAGCCATAGTAGTACGGTAGCAGCAGTAGTAGTAGTTGTTGTTGTGGTAGTAGTAGTAGTAGTAGTAGTAGTAGCAGTAGTAGTGGTACTACTACTCCAACTCAAACTGCTACTCCTACTAGTAGTAGTAGTAGTAGTAGTAGTAGCAGCAACAACAACAACAGCAGCAGCAGCAGCAGCAGCAGCAGTAGTAGTAGTAGTAGTGGCAGTAATAGTGGTAGCTGTACCAGCATCAATAGAAGCAGTAGTAATAGTAGCAGTAGTAGTTTTTCTGACAGAAGTAGTAGTAGTAGTAATAGCATTAGTAGTAGCAACAGTAGCAAAAGTAGTAGTAGTAGTAGTAGTCGTGGTGGTGGTGGTGGTATTAGTAATAGTAATAGTACTAGTTGTTGTAGTCATAAATGTAGTAGTAGCAACATTAGTAGTAGTGGCAGTTGCTATAGCCAAAGTAGTAGTAGTAGTAGTAAAAGTGGTAGTAGAAGTAGTAGTAGTAGTAGTTGTAGTAGTAGTAGAAATAGTAGTAGTTGTAGTAGTTGTAGTAGAAGTAGTTGTTATAGTAGTAGTAGCAATAGTAGTAGTAGTAGTAGTAGCAGCAGTAGCTATAGTTGTAATAGTAGAAGTTATTTTACTTGTAGTAGTAGTAGTAGTTGTTGTTGTAATAGTAGTATTAGTGGTAGTCATAGTAGTAGTACTTGCAGGAGTAGTTGTAGGATTAGTAGTAGTAGTAGTAGTAGTAGTAAGAGTAGCAGTAGCCGCAACAGCAATAGTAGTATTAGTAGTTGTGGTAGTAGCAATAGTAGTAGTAGTGGCAGTAGCGGTAGTAGTAGCAGTAGTAGTAGTAGGAGTAGCTCTAGTAGAAGTAGTATTTGTAGCGATAGTTATTGAAGTAGTAGTAATAGTAGTAGTGGTAGTAGTAGTAGTCATAGTTGTAGTAGTAGAAGTAGTACTAGTAGTAGTAGGAGGAGGAGGAGGAATAGGTATAGGAGTAGGAGTATTAGTAGGAGTAGCTGTAGTAGTAGTTGTAGCGACACTAGTAGTAGTAGTTGTACTATTAATAGTATTAGCAGAAATAGTAGGAATATTAGTAGGTGTAGGAGTAATAGTAGTATTTATAGTAGGAGGAATAACGGTAGTATTAGTGGCAATAGTAGGAGGAGGATGAGTTGTAGTCGTATTAGCAGTAGCAGTAGTAGCAGTAGTAGTAGTAGTCAAAGTAGTAGTAGGTGTAGCACGAGTAGTTGTATTAAAAGTAGTGGTAATAGTGGAAGTAGTGGTAGTAGTAGTAGTAGTAGAAGCAGTCGTAGTTGCTGTGGGAGTAGTAGTAGTTGTTGTAGGAGGAGTGGTAGTAGTAGGAGTAGGAGTAGTAGAAGTAGTAGTTGCAGTAGTAATATTAGTCGTAGAAGTAGTCATAGTTGCAATAGTAGTAGTAGTAGTAGTAGTTGTATGAGTACGAGTAGTAGTGGAAGTAGTAGCTGTAGTAGTAGTAGTAGCTAAAATTGTAGCAGTAGCAGTAGTAGTAGTAGTAGTATTAGCAGGGGTAGTAGTAGAAGCAGCAGTAGTAGTAGTAGTAGTATTAGTTGTAGGAATTATCATAGTTGTAGGAGTAGAAGTAGTACTAGTAGTAGTTGTTGTTGTTGTTGTAGTAGTCGAGGTGTTAGTAGTTGTAGTAGTAGTTATAGTAGTAGAAGTTGCAGTAGCCGTATTAGTAGTAGTGGCAATAGCGTAGTCATAGTAGGTGTAATAGTAGTAGTGGTTGTTGTAGCAGTAGTAGTAAAAGCAGCATTTGTAGTGGTAGTAGTAGGAGTAACAATAGTAGCATTTGGAAAAGTAGTAGTAGTTGTTATTGTAGTAGTTGGAGCAATAGTCATATTGGCTATTGCGATAGTTGTAATAGTACTAGTAGTTGTAGTAATAGTAGTACTAGTGACTGTAATAGTAGTAGTAGAAGAAGAAGTAGTAGTAGTAGTAGTACTAGTGACAGTAATAGTAGTAGCAACAGTAGTTGCAACAATTGCAGTAGTAGCAGTAATAGCAGGTTTTGTAGTTGTAGTAGTAGTAGCAGTAGTAGAATAGCGGTAGCATTAGGAGTTATAGTTGGAGTAGTATTTGCGATTGTAGTAGTAGTTATATTGGTTTTGGTTGGAGTAGTAGGAGTAGTAGCGGCAATAGTAGTAGCAATAGCAGTAGCAGCAGCAGCAGCAGCAGCAGTAGTAATACCAACAGTAGTAGTCGTAATTGTGATAACAGTAGTAGTAGTAGGAGTGTTCAGACTTGTTGTAGTCATATGAGTAGTAGTAGTAGCAAGAAAAGTATTTGCAGCAATAGTAAAAGTAGTAGATGTAGTAGTAGGAGTAGTAGGACAAGTAGTAGTAGTAGGAGCAGTAGTAGTAGGAGTAGTAGGACTAGTAGTTGTATTAGTAGTAAGAGTGTTAGGACTTATTGTTGTTGTATGAGTAGTAACTGTAGCAAGAATAGTACTAGTAGCAATAGTAATTGTAGTAGCAGTAGTAGTAGGAGTAGTATGACTAGTAGTTATAGTAGAAGCCGCAGAAGTAGTGTCAGCAATAGCTGCAACAGATGTAGTAGCAGTAACTGTAAGAGTCATAGTTGTAGTAGTAGCACTAGTACTACTAGTAGTAGTAGTAGAAGTAGTAACTGAATAGTAGTATTAGAAGTAATGGTAGTAGTTGTTGTAGTATTAATAGTAATAGTCGTAACAGTAGAAGTACTAGTAGCAGAAGTAGCAGCAGCAGCAGCAGCAGTAGTAGTAGTAGTAGTAGTAGTAGTAGTAGTAGTAGTAGCAATAGTAGTTAGAGTAGGAGGAGTAGTAGTAGTAATAGGAGTGGTAGTAGTTGTAGTAGTAGTAGTAGTAATAGTAGTAGTAGTAGTAGTAGTTCGAGTAGTAGTTGTTGGTAGGGGTAGTAGTAGTAGTAGTAGTAGTAGTAGTAGCAATAGGAGTTCGAGTAGGAGTAGTAGTAGCAATAGTAGTGGGAGTAGTTGTAGTAGTAGTGGGTGTAAGAGCAGGAATTGTTGTAGTAGTGGAAGTAGTTATTGTAGCAGTAATAGAATAAGTAGTAGTTGTAGCTGTTGTACAACTAGTAGAATTAGTAAAAGTAGTAGTAGTAGTAGTTGTTGTAGCGGTAGTAATTGGAGCTGTAGTAGTAGTAGCAGTAGCAATAGTTGTATGGCTAGTGGTAGTAGTAGCAGTTGCAGAAGTAGTAGTAATAGCAGTAGTAGGTGTAGTAGTAGTAGTAGTAATAGAAGCAGCAGCAGCAGCAGCAGTAGTAGTAGTAGTAGTAGCAGCAGCAGAAGTAGTAGTCGTAGTAGTAGAAGAGGTAATGGTTGTAGTAGTAGTCGTAGTAGTAAATACTAGTAGTAGTAGTAGTAGTAATAGTAGTAGCAACAGTGGTTGTTGTAGAAGTAGTAGTTAGTGTATCAGTTGTTGTTGTAGTAGTAATAGCAATAGGAGTAGCAACCATAGCGGCAATAGTATTAGGGGTGGTTGTAGTTGTAGTAGTAGCAGTAGTAGTAGTAGCAATAGTTTTAGTAGTAGTACAAGTGGTAGTAATAGTAGCAGTAGTAGCGATAATAGTATTAGTGATAGTAGTAGTAGGAGTTGTTGTAGTAGTACTATCAGCAATAGTAGCAGTTGTAGTAGTAGCTATAGCAGCAGCAGTAGTAGTAGCATTAGTAGCAATAATAGTTGTAATAGTTGCAGTAGTAGTAGTAGTTATTGTTATTATTGTCATTGTGGTAGTAGTAGTTATTGTACTAATGGCAGTAGTAATAGTAGCAGTGGTAGCTATAGTAGTAGTAGTAGTAGCAGCCGTAGGTGCAGCAGTAGTAGTAGCCGTAGCAGCAGCTGTAGTAGTAGTAATAACAGTAGCAGAAGTAGTTGTAGTAGTAGTAGTCATTGTAGTTGTGGTATTGCTAGTTGTTGCAGCAGATGCGGTAGTCACAGTAGTTGTAGTAGTAGGAGTAGTAGTGGCAGCAATGGTAGCAATAGTAGTAGTCATTTTAGTTGTAGTAATAGTAGAACCTGTAGTAGTCGTATTAGTATTAGTAATAGTAATTATATTAGTAGTAGTAGTAGTAGGAGCAGTAGTTTGGGCAATACTAGTAGTAGCAGTTGTAGTAGCAATAGTTGTCATAGTACGAGATGTGGAGTAGTTGCAGCCACAGTAGTAGTAGCAGCAGTAGTAGTGGTAGTAGTAGGAGTAGCAGAAGTAGTTGTAGTAGTTGTTGTTATAGTAGTTGTTGTAGTAGTAGCAGTAGTAGTAGTGGTGGTAGTAGTCGTAGCGGTAGTAGGAAAAGCAGTAGTAGTAGCAGTCGCAGCAATAGTTGTAGTAGTAGTTGTAGTAGTAGTTATTGTAGTAGCAGTAGAAGCGGTAGTTGCAATAATAGTAGCAGTAGCAGCAACAGTTGCAATAGTAGTAGCATTAGTAGTAGTAGTAGTAGAATTAGTCATACTAGTAGTAGTAGTAGGAGAACTTGTTGTAGTTGTAGTAATAGTAATAGGAGTAGTAGTAGTAGTAGCAGAATGCATAGTAGTAGTAGTATTAGTAGTCATGGTAGTAATAGTAGTTGTAGTAGCAGATGTAGTAACAGTAGTTGTTATAGTGTTTGCGGTAGTAGTAGTAAAAGTACTAGTAGCGAAAGAAGTATTAGTAGTAGTAGTAATAGTAGTAAGAGTAGTAGTAGTAGCAATAGTCGTAATAGTACTAGTAGCAGCCATAGTAGTAGCAGCAGAAGTAGAAGTAGGAGAGGTAGTAGGAGTAGCAATTATAGTAGTAGTTATACCAGGAGTTGTAAAAGTAGCAATAGTAGCAGAAGTTGTAACAGTAGTAGTTGTAGTAGTAGCAACAGCGGCAACAGTAGTTGTAGTAGTAGTAGTAGTAGTAATGGTAGTAGTATTTGTAGCCGCAATAGTAGTAGTTATTGTAGTAGTAGTAGTAACTATAGTAGTTATTATAATAATAATAGTAGTAGTAGTCGTAGTAGTAAAACTACTAATAGTAGCAAAAGTAGTACCTATAGTTCTAGTAGTGGTAGAAGTAGAAGCAGTAGTGGTAATAGTGACAGAAGTAGTCTTGTCATTAGTAGTAGTAGTAGGTGAAGTAGTAGTAGCTATTTTTGTAGCAACAACGATAGCAATAGTAGCGACAGCAGCAATAATTGTAGTAGTAGTTGTAGTTGTGGTAGTAGCGGCATTAGCAGTAGTAGACGTAATAGTAGTATTATTAGTAGTAGTGGTAGTGGCAGTAGGAGTAGTATTAGTAGAACTAACAAAAGTAGTAGTAGTAGTAGTAGTCGGACAAGTACTAGAAGTACAAGTATCAGTATCCTCGATAGTAGTACTAGTCATAGTAGTAGTTGCTGTTGTAATAGCAGCAGCAGTAGTAGTAGTAGAAGCAGTGGCAGGAGTAGCAACAGCAGCAGGAGCAGTAGTAGCAGAAGCAATAGCAGCAGTAGCAGTCGTAGCAGTAGTAATCATGGTAGTGGTAGTAACAACAACAACTGCAACGGCAACAGAAGCAGTAGTGGTAGTAGTATTAGTATTTGCTGCAGTAGTAGTTATAGTACTAGTAGTATTATTATTATTATTAGTAGCTGTAGAAGTACCTGTAGTAGCAGTGGTTGCAATGGTAATAGCAGTAGTAGCTACAGTTGTAATAGTCATAAAAGTAACAGAAGTAGCAGTAGTAATATTAGTAGTCGTAGTAGTAGCAGTAGTAGTAGTAGTAGTAGTAGTAGTGGCAGTTGTGGTAGTAGTAACAGTAGTAGTAGTGGTTGTAGCAGCAGTGGTAGAATAGTAGTAGTAGTAGTAGTAGTAGTAGTAACAACAGTTGTTACTATCGCGGTAGTAGGAGTTGTTGTTGTTGTTGTCTTAGTAGTAACAGTTGTAGTAGCTGTTGTTGTAGTAGCAGTAGGAGTAGTAGAATTAGGAGTGGTAGTTATAGTAGTAGTAGTGATAGTTGTAGTAGTAGTAGTAGCAATAGTAGTGGTCATAGCGATATTAGTAGTAGTAGTTGTTGTAGTAGTAGTACAAGTAGCACTAGTAGGAGTATTAGTATAGGCACTAGAAGTAGTAGTAGTATAGGTTCTAGTAGTAGCTATAGCGCTAGATGTAGTAGCAGCAGCAGTTGTAGTAGTAGTAGTAGTAGCTATAGTTGTAGCAGTAGCAAGAGGAGTACTAGTAGTAGTGGTAGCGGTGTTGGTAACAACAGCAGCAGCAGCAGCAGCTGCAGTAGTAGTAATAGCAGAAGTAGTAATATTAGAAGTAGTAGTAATAGTAGTAGTAATATTAGTAGTAGTTGTAGTGGTGTTGGTAATAGCAGCAGTAGAAGTAGTAGTAGGCATAGTAGCAGTAGTAGAAGTAGCAGTAGTGTTAGTTGTTATGGTAGGTGTAGTAGTAGTAGTAGTAGTAGTAGTATTAGTATTAATTATAAAAATAATTGAAGCAGCGGTAGTAGTAGCAGTAGAAGTTGTAGTCGTACTAGTAGTCGTAGTAGTAGTCATAGTAGTAGTACAAGTTGTAGTAGTAGTTTTATGAGTAGTAGTATTTCTAGCAATTGTAGTAGTTAGCAGTAGGAGTAGTAGTAGAAGTAGAAGAAGTAGCAGTAGTAGTAGCAGTTGTAGTACTAGGAAAAGTAGTGCTAGTAGTAGTAATAGTAGTAGTGTTAGGAGTAGTAGGTGTAGTCACTAGAGTAGCAGCAGTGGAAGTAGCAATAGTAAAAGTAGTAGTAGTAGTGGTAGTTATTATTGTAGTTGTTTTTGTAGTAGTATTAGTAGTAGTAGCAGCAGCAGTAGCAGTAATTGTTGTTGTTGTAATTATCGTTGTAGTAGCAGTAGCAGTCGCAGTAGTTAGGAATTGTAGTCGCAGTAGTAGTATTAGGAGATGTGGTCGTACGAGTAGTAGTAGTACTAGTAGTAGTACTTGGTGTAGTAGTAGTAGTTGCCGGTCATTGTAGTAGTTTTACTGCTTGTAGTAGTAGGAGTATTCGGACTAGTGGTAGTAGTAATAGTAGTGGTAGTAGTAGTAGTAGTAGCTGTGGTAGTAGTAGTGGAAGTAGTAGTAGTAGTAGAAGTAATAGGCATAGTAATAGTAGTAATAGTAGTAGTAAGAATAGTACAAGTAGCAGTAGTAGTAGTACTAGTTGTAGTACTAGCAAGTGTAGTATCTAGAGTGGTAGTAATAGTAAAAGTATAAGGAGAAGTAGTAGTAGGAGTTGTAGATGTAGTAATAGTAGTACTAGTAGTAGTAGTAGTAGTAGTCCTAGTTGTTGTAGTAGTAGTAGCAATAGCTCTAGCCGCGGTAACAGTAGAAGTAGTTGCTGTAGCAGGATTAGTAGTATCAACAGCAGCTATAGTAGTATTTGTAGTAGTAGTAGTAGAGTTGGAGTAGCAATAGTAGTAGCAGCATAAGTTCTTGTTATAGAAGTAGTAGTAGTTGTTGTAGTAGCGGTAATAGAAGTAGTAGAAGTAGTAGGAGTTGTAATAGTAGTAATAGTTGTTGTTGTAGTAGTAGTACTTGTAGAAGTACTAGCAACAATATTAGGAGTAGGAATTGTAGTAGTAGTAGTAGAAGTAGTAGTAGTAGTGGTAGTGGTAGTAGGATTAGTAGGTGTAGTAGAAGCAGCATCTGTAGTTGTAGTAGTAATAGTAAAAGTAGTTGGAATAGTAGTAGTAGCAGTCGTAGTACTAGTTCCTGTAGCAGTAGTGGTAGTTTTAGTAGTAGTAGTAGTAGTAGTAGTACAAGTAGTAGTAGTAATAGTAGAAGTTGCAGCAGCAGTAGTAACAGTTGTTGTCATTAGTAGTCAAAGCCGTGGTAGAAGTCGTAGAAGTAGTAGTAGTAGTAATAGTAGTAGTGGTTGTTGTAGTTGTAGTAGTCATAGTACTAGTAGGAGCCGGAGCAGTGATAGTACTAGCAGCAGCAGTAGTAGTAGTATTAATAGTAGTAGTATCAGGAGTTGTAGTCGTAGTAGTAGTTGTTGTCGTAGTAATAGTAGTAGTATTAGGATTAGTAGTAGTAGTAGTAGTTGTGGAAGTTGTAGCAGTGGTAGTAGTATTAGTATTAGTAGTAGTAGTAGTAGTAGTAGTAGTAGTAGTAGTAGTAGTAGTAGTAGTAGTACTAGTAGTAGTAGTAGTAGTAGTAGTAGTAGTAGTACTAATAGTAGTAGCAGTGATAGTAGTAGTAGTAGTTGTAGCACGAATAGTGCTGGTAGTAATAGTAATAGTAGTAGTAGTTGTAATAGTAGTAGCAGTAGGAGTAGTAGAATTAGTAGTGGTAGTTATAGTAGTAGTAGTGGTAGTAGTAGTTGCAGTAGTAGTAGTAATAGCGGTTGTAGTAGTAGTAGTAGTGGTAGTAGTTGTAGTAATAGTAGTAGTAGTAGTAGTAGTTGTTGTTGTTGTTGTTGTAGTGGTTGTATCGGTAGGAGTAGTAGCATAGGTTGTACAAGTAGTAGTAGCAGCAGTTGTAGTAGTAGTAGTAGTAGTAGCTGTCGCGCTAGAAGTAGAAGCAACAGTAGTTATAGTAGTAACAGCAGCTGTTGTAGGAGTACTAGTAGTAGTTATAGTAGTAGAAGCAGTAGTTACTGTATGATCAGCTGTAGCCTCAACAATAGTAGTAGTCATAGTTGTATTTGTAGTAGTAGCAGTAGTAGGCGTAGCTGTAGTAGTTGTACCAGAAATTGTAGTAGTTGTAGCAGCGATCGTAGTAGTGGTGTTGGTTATAGCAGTAGTAGAAGTAGTAATATTAGAAGCAACACGATAGTAGTAGTTGTATTAGTAGAAGTAGTATTAGTGTTAGTGGTAGAAGTACTGGTAGGTGCAGTAGTAGTAGTAGTAGTAGTAATAGTAAAAGTTGTTGGAGTAGGAGCAGTAGTAGCAGTAAGAGTAGTAATAGGAGTAGGAGTAGTAATAGGAGAAGGAATAGTAGCAGAAGTGGTAGTAGTAGGAGTAGTAATATGAGGAGTAGTGGTAGAAGTAGTGGTAGTAGTGGAAGTAGTAGTAGCGGTAGTATCGGTTGTAGTATTAGTAGTATTAGTTGCAGTAGTAGTAGTAATAGTAATTATAGCAGTATTAGTAGTAGTGGTAGTAATAGTTGTAGTAGTTGAAGCATGAGTAGTAGTTGTAGTAGTAGCAGCAACAACAACTTTAGTAGGAGTAGTAGTAATAGTAGTAGTAGCGGTAGTAGTTGTAGAAGTAGTAGTAGTAGCAAAAGTAGTAGTAGACACATTAGAAGTAGAAGCTCTTGCAATAGTAGCAGTAACAATAGTAGTAGTTATAGTAGGAGTAGTAGTAGTAGTAGTAGTAGTAGTAGTAGTAGTATTAGTACTAGTTGCAAAAGTAGCAGTAGCAGTGCCAATAAGAGAAGTAGTAGCTGTAGAAGTAGTAGTAGTAGTAGTAGCAGCAATAGTAGTGATAATAGTAGTAGTAGTAGTAATAGTAGTAGTTGCGATAGGAGTACTAGTAGCAGTAGTAGGACCACTAGTCGCAGCAGTATCTGTACCGGCAGAAGTAGTAGTAGTATTAGTAGTCGTAGTAGTGGTAGTAGTAGTTTTAGTCAGAGTAGCAGTTGTAGCAGTAGCCACATAGTAATAGTAGTAGTAGTCGTTGTTGTTGTTTTAGTACTAGTTGTAGTAACAGTAGTCATATTAGCAGTAGGTATAGTAGTTGTAGTTGTAGTTGTAGTAGTTCTTGTAGTAGCTATAGCTACGATAGTAGCAGTAGTAGTAAGAGAAGTAACAGTAGTAGGACTAGTAGTAGTAGTACTAGTTGTAGTAATAATAGAAGTAATAGTGGTAGTAGTAGTAATAGTAGTAGTTGTTGGAGTAGTAGTTGTAGCGCTACTAGTAGTAACAAACCAAGTAGTAGTAATAGTAGTAGTAGTAGTAGCAGTAGCAGTAGTAGTGGTAGCTGTAGCAGTAGTAGTAGTAGTGGTAGAAGTAGTAGTAGTGGGAGTAGTAGTAATTATAGAAGTAGAAATTGGAGTAGTAGTAGTAGTAGTAGTAGTAGGAGTTGGAGTCATAGTAGTAGAAGGTGTAGTAGTAGTTGAAGTTGGAGTCATAGTAGTAGAAGGTGTAGTAGTGGTAGTAGTCGCAATATCAGTAATATTAGTATTTGTAGCAATTGTAGTATTTACGAGTAGTAGTTGTAGAAGTAGCAGAAGTAGTAGTAGTAGCAGTTATAGCATTAGGAAAAGTAGTACTAGTAGTAGTATTAGTAGTAGTATTCGGAGAACTAGGTGTAGTCGTTGTTGTAGTAGTAGTGGAAGTAGCAATAGTAAAAGTGGAAGGAGTAATAGTTGTAGTTATTGTTCTTGCTGTAGTTATTATCGGAGTAGTAGTTGGTGTAGCAGTAGTAGTACTACTACTAGTAGTTGTGGTTGTTGTTGCAGTTAGTAGTTGTTGTAGTAGGGGCCGGAGTAGAAGTAGTAGTAGTAATCATTGTGGTAACACTGGTAGCAGTAATATGAGTAATAGTAGCAACAGTAGTAGTGCAGGTAGTTGTAGTGGTAGTAATAGTTGTAGTAACAGAAGTATTACGAGTAGTAGTTGTAGTAATAGTAGTAGTGGTAGTGGTAGTAGTAGTAGTGAAAATAGTAGTAGTAGTTGAAGTAGTAGGCGTAGTAAGAGTAGTGGTAGGTGTAGTAATAATAGTACAAGTAGTAGTGGTAGTAGTACTAGTTGTAGTATTTAGTAGGTGTAGCACCCAGAGCAGTAGTTGTAGTAGTAGTAATAGTAAAAGTATTAGGAGGAGTAGTAGTAGTAATAATAGTCGTAGTAGTAGGAGTTGTAGAAGTAATACCAGTAGTCCTAGTCGTAGTTGTCGTAGTTGTTATAGTAGTGGTAGTAGTTGGCAGTAGTAATTATAGTAGTAGTAGTAGGAGTAGTAGCAATTGGAGTAGTTGTTGTATTGGTAGTAGTAGTAGTAGGAGCAGGAGTAGAAGTAGTAGTAGTGGTAGTAGTCGTACCATTAGTAGTTGTACTACTAGTAGTGGCAGTATTAGTGGTAGGTGAATTGGTGGTAGTTGTAGTAGTGGTAGTAGTAGCGGTTGTAGTAGTAGTGGTACTAGAGGTAGTAGTAGTAGAAGTAGTAGAAGTAGTAGTAGTAGATGTAGTAGAAGTAGTAGGACTTGTGGTTGTTGTGGTAGTAGTGGTAGGAGTAATAGTAGAAGTAGTAGTAATAGTCAAAGTAGGAGCAGCAGCAGTAGTAGTAATAGTTGAAGTAGGACCACCAGTAGTAGTAGCAGAAGCAGTAGTAGTAGTAGTAGCGGTAGTAGTAGTAGTAGTAATAGTACTAGCAATAGTCATATTAATAGTACTAGTATAGTAGTAGTGCTAGTAGTAGTAGTAGCGAGAGTAGTAGTACTAGTAGGAGGAGGAGGAGCAGCAATAGTAGTAGTCGTAGTTGTAGTTGTCGGAGTCGCAGCATCTGCAACATGTGTTGTAGTAGTAGCAGAAGTAGTAGTGGTTGTATTGGTAGTAGTCACGTAGTAGTAGTAGTAAGATTCATAGTAGTTGTTGTAGTACTAGAAGTAGCAGTAGTAGTAGTAGTTGTTGTTGTTGTTGTAGTGGTAGTAGCAGCAGTAGTAGCAACTGTAGTAGTATGACTTGCAGCAGTAGCAGCAGTAGTAGTAGTGATAGCAATTGTAGTAGTAGGGGTAGTAGGAGTTGTTGGTGGAGGACTAATAGTAGTTGTAGTAGTTATAATAGTAGTAGTAGGAGCAGTAGTGTGTGCAATAGTAGTAGCAATAGTAGTAGTAGTAGTAGTAATAGTGGTAGCAGTAATAGTGGTAGTGGTAGTGGTAGTGGTAGGAGAAGTTGTAACAATATAAGTAGCAAGCATAGTAGTAATTATAGTACTAGTAGATATAGTAGTAGTAGAAGAAGTAGTAGTAGTGCTAGTAGGTGTAGTAGCTGGAGGAGTGGTACTAGTGATAGTAATCGTAAAAGTAGTGGTAGTAGTGGTAGTATTAGTAGTAGTAGTAGTTGTTGTTGTTGTAGTTGTAGTAGGAGTAGTGGTAGGAGTAGTTGTAGTAGTAGTAGTTGAAGTAATAACATTTGTAGTCGTAGTAATAGTACATGTACTAGGAGGAGTAGTAATAGTACTAGAAGTAGTAGCAATAGTAGTAGTGGTAGTCATACCCATAGGTGTAGTAGCTGTCGGAGAAGCAGCAGCAGCAGTAGTGATAGTAAAAGTAGTTGGAGTAGTAGTGGCAGTGGAAGTACTAGTAGTGGTAATAGTAGAAGTACTCATAGTAGTAGTAGGAGCAAAAGTAGTAGTAGTAGTACTAGTTGTAGTAGTAGCAGTAGTAGTTGGAACAGTAGTTGTAGTAGTAATAGATATAGTAATTGGTGTAGTATAAGTAGTAGTAGTTGTAGTAGTTATTGTTGATGTAGTGGACGGTGGAGTACGAGATTAGGAGTAGTAGTAATTATTGTAGTAGTAGTAGTTGTTGTTGTTGTAGTAGTTGTAGTAGTAGTAGAAGTTGCTATAGCAGTAATGGTCGAAGTGGTAGCAACAATAGTAGTAGTTGTTGTTATTGTACTTGTATTAATAGTAAAAGTAGTAGTAGTAGTAGTAGTGCTAATAGTAGTAGTAGTAGCTGTAGTAGTGGTAGTAGTAGATGTAGTGGTAGTAGTAGTAGTTGTTGTAGGAGTAGTAGCAGTAGTAGTGGTAGTGGTATTAGTAGTAGTAGTAGGAGTAGTGGTAGGAGTAGTTGTAGCAATAGTAGTTGGAGTAATAGCAGTTGTAGTGGTAGTAATAGTGCAAGTATTAGTAGTTGTTGTAGTACTAGATGTAGTAGTAGTAATAGTAGTAGCAGCAGTAGTAGTAGGTGTAGCTGTAGGAGAAGTAGCAGTAGTGGTAGTAAAAGTAAAAGTAGTAGGAGCACTAGTGGTAATAGTAGTTGGAGTAGTAAGAGGAGCACGAGTAGTAGCAGTAGTACCAGTGGTAGTAGTAGTAGCAGTAGTAGTAGTTGTTCTAGTAGTTGTAGTAGTAATAGCAGTAGTAATAAAAGTAGTAGTAGTAGTTGTTGTTGTTGTTGTTGTTGTAATAGTAACCGGAGGAGTATGAGAATTAGGAGCAGTAGTATTTGCTGTTGTTGTAGTAGTAGGAGTAGCAGTATTAGCAGTAGTAGAATTAGTAGTCATAGTTGTTGTGGTAGCAGTAGAAGTAGTAGTAGTAGCAATACTACTACTACTACTAGTAATAGTATAAGTAGTAGTAGTTGTTGTAGTAGTAGTTGATGTAGTAGTTGTAGTAGTAGTGGTTGTAGTAGTAATAGTAGTAGTAGTAGTAGTGGTAGTAGTAGTAGCAGCAGCAGTTAGAGTAGTAGTAGTAGTAGTAGTCATCATATTAGTTTTAGAAGGAGTAGTAGTAGTAGTAGTAGTAGTAGTAGTAATAGTAGTAGTAGTAGTAGTCGTAGTAGTGGTAGTAGTAGTACAAGTAGTGGTTGTTGTAGTAAGAGTAGCAGCAGCAGCCACATTAGTAGTAGTAGTAGTATTAGTAGTGGTTGTGGAAGCAAGAGTAGTTGTAGTAGTTATAGTAGTAGAAGTAGAGTTGAAGTTGTAGTTGTAGTAGTGACAATAGTAGCAGTAGTCATAGTACTAGTAGTTGTTGTTGTTGTTATTGTTGGAGTTGTAGGAGGAGGAGGAGTAGTAGTAGTAGTAGTAGTAGTAGTAATGGTTGTTGTAGTAGCAGAAGTATTAGTCGTAGGAGCAGCAGCAATAGTAGTTGTCATAGTAGTAGTGGGAGTAGTATTACTAGTAGTATTTGTAGTAGCAGTACGAGTGGTCGTAGCAGCAGTAGTATCTGTAGTAGTAATAGTCATAGCAGAAATAAGATTGTGACTAGTAGCTATGTATAAGGAGGGGAAGTGGTAGTAGTTATACCAGTAGCATCAACTGCAGCAACAGTAGTAGTGGTATTAGTGGTCGTGGTAGTAGTAGTAGTAGTAGGAGCAGTTGTAGCAGCAGCAACAGCAACAGTAGCAGTACTAGTTGTAGTCATAATAATAGCAGCAGAAGTGGTAGTTGTAGTTGTTGGGGCAACAGTGGAAGTATTAGTAGTAGTAGTAATAGTAGTAGTAGTAGTAGTAGTAGTAGTAGTAGTAGTAGTAGTAGTAGTAGTAGTAGTAGTAGTAGTAGTCATGGTGGTGGTAGTAGTAGTAGTAGAAGTAGCAGTAGTAGCAGAAGTTGGTGTTGTAACAGTTGCACTTGTGGTTGTAGAATTATTAGTAGTAGTCATAGTAGTAGTATTAGTAGTAATACTAGTAGTTGAAGCAGTAGTATTAGTAGGAGTAGTAGCAATAGTAGCAACAGAGGTAGTAGTAGTAGAAGTAGAAGTAATAAGAGTGGTAGTAATAGTAGCAATAGTAGTAGCAGTAGTTGTTGTTGTTGTTGTAGTATTAGTAGTAATAGTAGTAGTAGTACAAGTATTTGTAGTTGCAGCAGTAGTAGTAATAGTAGTAGTAGCAGCAGTAGCTATAGTTGTTGTAGTAGTAGCAGTGGCAGTTGAAGCAGTAGTAGCGGTCATAGCACTAAGAGTAGTAGGTGTAGCAGTTGTAATAGTGGTAGTAGTAGCAGTTGTTGTTGTTGTACTAGTAGTATTTGTTATAGTAGTTGTAGTAGTGACATAGTAGTACCAGAAGTAATAGAAGTAGTACTAGTAGTAGTAGTAGAAGAAGTAGTCGCAGTAATAGCAGCAACAGCAGTAGTTGCAGGAGAAGTAGTAGTAGACGTAATATGTGTAGGAGATGGAAAAGTAGTACGAGAAGAAGTACGAGTAGTAGATATGGTCAGAGTAGTAGTAGTAGCAGTAGTAGTACTAGAAGTTGCAGTAGCGGTAGTAGAAGTCATTGTAGTAGTAGTTGTAGGTGTGGTAGTAGATGTTGTTGTAGTAGTACTAGTAATAGTAGTAATAGTACTAATTGTAGGAGTTGTAGTAGTTGTAGTAGTAGTGGTTGTAGTAGTAGTAGTAGTAGTAGTAGGAGTAGTAGTCGTAATAATATTAATAGTAGTAATCGTAGTAGTAGTTGTAGGATTATTACTCATTGTAGTAGTTGCAGTTGTAGCGGTAGTAAAAATATAGCAGTAGTAACACTGGTAGTAGTAATAATAGTCGTAGTTATAGTAATTATAGTAGTAGTAGCTCGAGTAGCAGTAGCGTTAGTAGTAGTCGTGGTAGTAGTTGCAACAGTAATTGAAGAAGTAGCAGTTGGAGTAGCAATAGCAGTAGTAGAAGTAGTAGCAATAGTAGTAGTACTAGTATCAGTAGTAACAGTAGAAGAAGTAGTAGGAGCAGCCGTAGTAGTAGTAGTAGTCATAGGAGTAGCAGTAGTAATAGTAACAGAAGTATAAGTCATTGTAATAATAGTAGTAGTAGCAGTAGTAGTAGTAATAGTAGGAATAGTAGTAGTAGGAGGAGGAGGAGTAGTAGTAGTAGTGGTTGTAGTAGTCACAGTAGCAGTAGTAGTAGTGGTAGCAGTAGCAGTAGCAGTAGTAGCAGTAGCAGAAGTAGTAGTAACAATATTAGTTGTAGTGGTAGCAATTGTATAAGAAGTAGTAATATTAGGAGTAGGAGTAGTAGTAATAGTAGTAATAGAAATAGGAGTAGTAGAAGTAGTAGCAGTAGCCGTAGTTCTTGTAATAGTAGTAGTAACAGTAGTAGTAGTAATAGAAGTATAAACAGTAATACGAGTCGTAGTAGTAGTAATAGGAGTAGTAGTAGCGATAACAGTAGTAGTAGTAGTAGAGGAGTCATAGTAGTAGAAATAGTAATAGTAGGAGTAGTAGTAGTAGTAGTAGGAGTTGGAGTCATAGTAGTAGAAGGTGTAGTAGTAGTAGAAGTTGGAGTCATAGTAGTAGAAGGTGTGGTAGTGGTAGTAGTCGCAATATCAGTAATATTAGTATTTGTAGCAATTGTAGTATTTACGAGTAGTAGTTGTAGAAGTAGAAGAAGTAGTAGTAGTAGCAGTTATAGCATTAGGAAAAGTAGTACTTGTAGTAGTAATAGTAGTAGTATTCGGAGAACTAGGTGTAGTCGTTGTTGTAGTAGTAGTGGAAGTAGCAATAGTAAAAATAGAAGGAGTAATAGTTGTAGTTATTGTTCTTGCTGTAGTTATTATCGGAGTAGTAGTTGGTGTAGCAGTAGTAGTACTACTACTAGTAGCTGTGGTTGTTGTTGTAGTTGCCATAGAAGTCATAGTAGTTAGTAGTTGTTGTAGTAGGGGCCGGAGTAAAAGTAGTAGTAGTAATTGTTGTGGTAACACTGGTAGTAGTAATATGAGTAATAGTAGCAATAGTAGTAGTACTAATAGCAATAGTAGTAGTGCAGGTAGTTGTAGTGGTAGTAATAGTTGTAGTAACAGAAGTATTACGAGTAGTAGTTGTAGTAATAATAGTAGTGGTAGTAGTAGTAGTAGTAGTAGTTGAAGTAGTAGGCGTAGTAAGAGTAGTAGTAGTTGTAGTAATAATTGTACAAGTAGTAGTGGTAGTAGTACTAGTTGTAGTATTTAGTAGGTGTAGTACCCGGAGCAGTAGTTGTAGTAGTAGTA
>RXID01021819.1:0-39233 GCA_005019695.1 Trichopus zeylanicus subsp. travancoricus
CAAAACTACTACTGCAGCTACTACTGATACTACAACTATTGCTGCTACTAGGACTACTAGTACAATGAATACTGCTACTACCACTACAATTGCTACTATAACTAGTACTCTTACTATTACTGCTGCTACTAGTACTGCTACTATAGCTATTGCTACTACATCTACAACTACTATTGTTATTGCCGCTACTGGGACTACTATTAATACTCCTACTACTAGTACTGCTAACACAGCTACTGGTACTATTAGTACTACTATTACTACAACTATTAGTAGTAGTACTACCACTACTATTACTACTACTACTACTGCTACTACTATTATTACAATTACTATTGCTACTACTACAATTACTATTACTACTATTACTACTATAGCTACTACTACAACTACTATTACTACTACTACTATTACTTCTACTTCTACTACTAGTATTACTACTATCACTACTACAGTAACTACTACTACTACTATTACTACCACTACTACTATTACTACTACCAATACTACTTCGGCTATTGCTACTACTATTACTACTACTACTACTACTACTACTACAACTTCTCCAACAATAACAAGAACTACTACATCTCCTACTACTACTACTTCACAAACTACTACTAGTGCTACTGCTACTTCTACTACTACTGCTACTGCTACTACTACTACTACTACTTGTACTACTTGTAGTACTTCTGCTACTGCTACTGCTAATACTACTACTACTGCTGCTACTACTTCTAGTACTGCTGCTACTACTACTGCTACTGCTACGGCTACTACGACTACTTATCATACTACTACTACTAATACAAAAACTGTGATTATTATTATGACTATAGCTACTGCTACTGCCACCGCTACTACGGCTACTTATCATGCTACAAATACTCTAGCTACTACAACTTCTACTACTACTACTACTGATACAACAACTACTACTTCAACTATTGCTACAATTGCTACTACTACTATTGTTGCTATTGCTACTGCTACTATGACTACTTATCATACTACAACTACTACAACAACTACTACTGCTTCTACTATTACTTCAACTACTGCTACTACTACTCCTAATACCACTACTCTTGCTACTGCCACTACTGCTACTACTACTACAACTGGTATTACTAGTACTGCTGCGATTACTGGTACTACTGCTACTACTGCTACTTCTGATGTAGCTGCCACTCTTGCAACTACAACTACAACTACTACTACTACTATAGCTACTACTACTGCTACTAATTTGGATACTATTATTTCTACTAATACTGCTACTACTATTGCTAGTACTAGTACTACTACTATTTTAACTGCTACTACTCCTACTACTACTACTACTACTACCAGTTCTACTATTGCCACCAATTCTACTACCGCTTCTACAACTACAACCCTTACTACAACTTCAACCATTACTACTGCTACTATTTCTAATACGACTACTATTGCTACTACGGTTGTCGTCGCCGCTATTGCTACTGCTACAACTACAACAACTACTACTACTATTGTAGCTACTACTGCTATTGCTACTACTATTTCTGCTACTCCTGCTACTACTGCCACTACTACTATAGCTATTACTACAACTAATATAGTTACTGCCACCACTACCACTACTACTACTATAACTATTACGATGACTACTATGATTACTACTACTACTCCTACAAGCACAACAACAACAACTACTACTACAAAGACATACTATTACTACTACAGGTAATACTACTATACTACTGCTCCTAATACTAGTACTACTACTATAAATACTTGTACTGCCACAACAAGTACTTACTACTGCTACTAGTACTACTATTACTACTACAATAACAACAACAACTACTGCTCCAACTACAACAACTACTACTACTACTTCAACAACTACTACTACTACCAGTACTCGTACTACCACTCCTACTCCTAGTACTACTATGACTACTACTACTAGTATAACAACAACAACAACAACAACTACTACTACTACTACTACTACTACTACTACTACTATGACTACTACTCCTACAACTACTACTGCTTTTGCTAGCACTATTCCTACTATGACCATTACTACTATGACTACTACAAATACTACTATTGCTACTACCACAACTACTATGCTGCTATTATCGCTACTACTACTAATGCTAAGATGACTATGACTACAGCTACCACTACAACAAATACTACTACTATTACTTATTCTACCACTACTACTACTGCTGCTGCTATTGCTGCTATAGTTTTTGACACCAATACATTTCCACTTCTGCTACTACTATGACTACTGCTACAACTACAACTTCTGCCACTAGAGCTACTGTTACTATTGTTACTAATTCTTCTACTGGTAGTAGTACTAGTACTACAACTACTTCCACTACTGCTGTCACAACTCCTGCTACTATTCTTACTATAGCAACTCCTCCATCAGTAGCTACTAATACTACTACTATGGCTGCTACAACTACTAATGCTTCTACTACTACTGTTGCTGCATCTGCAACTACTGCTTCTACTACTAATACTATTGCTACAACTACTATTACTACTCTACTATAAATACTTGTACTATTCTTATTGCTATTACTAATACTGCTACAACTACTGCTGCTACTACTACTACTACTGTAGCATCTACTACTACTGCTATGCTTATTGCTACTGCTAATAGTACTACTCCTTCTACAACTACTACTGCTACTAATACAACAACTACTGCTACTACTAATACTACTACAAAAGCAACAATAATAATAACTACTACTAGTACTACTCTTGCAACTTTTGCTACTGTTCCTTCTACTATTGCTACTACTACTACTACTATAACTGCTACTACTACTACTACTATAACTGCTTCTACTACTATGACTTATACTACTACTACTACTACCACTACTGCTACTACTCCTGCAACTACTACTATTGTGACTACAATAGTTCCTACTACTTCTACTATTACTACTACTATAGCTGCTTCTACTATTACTACTACTATTGCTAATACTACTACTACTACTACTATTGTCGCTAGTACTACTACTCCTAATTCTACAACTACTGCTCATATTACTGCTGCTACTATTATGGCAACTGCTATTATTATTGCTACTACTACTCTAGCTACTTCTGTTATAACTATAACTGCTACTACTGCTATTACTATTTTTGCTCCTACTACTGCAACTGCTACTACCATGGCAGCTGCTACTAGCACTGCTACTACTACTGGAACTACTACTATAGCTAATACTTCTACTACTACTACTAGTACTATTACTACAAGTATTCCTACTACTTCAACTACAACTACTACTAACACTACTGCTACAGCTGCTACTACTACTGTTGCTTCTGCTACTACTATTGCTATTACTACTACTGTTGTGCTACTAGTACTACTACTAATAATACTACTACTGTGCCACTACTATTGCTACTTTTACTATAACATCTTTTGCCATTACATCTACTACTACTACTACTACTACTTATTCTGCTACCACTTGTGTAACTATTAATGCTACTACTAATACTACAACAACTACTATAAGTACTACAACTACTATAACTACCACAATTGCTACTACTGCTACAACTACTATTACAAATTATGTGATTACCCCAGACACTACTATAGCTACTACTACTACTAGTACAATAATAACAATAACAACTACTACTACTGCTACTGCAACTACTAGTACTACTACTATGCTACTGCTATTGCTACTACTACACCTACTACAACTACTACTACAACAACAACTACTACTATTACTACTACAACAACTATTTCTGACGCTATAATGACTATTGTGACTAGTGGTAGTAGTAATAGTAGTAGCAATGGCAGTCATAGTTGTAGTGACAAAAGTAGTAGTATAGCAGTAATAGTAGTCATATTAGTAGTAATAGTAATAGTAGTAATAGTAATACTAGTAGTAGCAGTAGTAAAAGTAGTAGCAATAGTGTTAATAGGAGTAGCAATAGTGGTTTAACATAAGTAGTCACAGTAGTAATAGTAGTCGGAAAAGTAGTAGTAGTAGTAGAAGTAGTAGTAGTGGTGTGTTGTTGTGGCGGAAGAAATTCGTCAGAGACTAAGCTCTGATACCAGTTAAGGGTGTCGAAGGAACTCGTCAGAGACTAAGCTCTGATACCAGTAAATGGTTTGTGGGGGTGTGGGAACTCGTCAGAGAGAATTCTTCGGTGATTCTTCTATCAGCTATTCTTCGATGTGTTGATATCTGAGATATGCCTCCCTTTTATAGGGAAGCCTTACACCCGGCAGATGCGATAAGATCGCATCGGCTTTTAAAAAAGTAAGAGCTAAAGCTACTTTACAAAAGCAGCTTTCCTAAAGCTACTTTACAAGTGGCAGACGCGATAAGATCGCATCTGCTTTTACAAAAGTAAAAGCTAAAGCTGCCTGGCAGCTTTAATAAAGCTACTTTACAAAAGTCTCTTTTCCAAAGTGGCTTTACCAAAACTAACTCTACTTTACACCTGTGGGCACGGCTTCCTCTGGATTGGGTCGGGCCGTAGATTCTTTGGACTGGCTAGTCTAAGTAATCTTGGACTCTCTGGGCTGGACTGTTGGGCCGAATTCTACTTATTCGTTGGACTGACTGGTTTGAGCAGTCTTGGACTCTCTGGGCTGGACTGTTGGGCCGAATTCTGCAAGCTATCTCCTAGCGCAAGCTATCTGTTGTGCTCAGAACCTGAAAGCGGGCAGTCCTTGAACTGCGTCAGTTATGAGTTTGACTGCTGTTTCAAGCTGGACATCGATCTGAGTTACAACAGGATGCCACTGGGCCCAGAAGTTGCCCGTGGCCTTGCATCCTATGCACTTTGTGGCTTCGGATAGCTTTAGGGCGTGGAGGTCCCGGAACTGTCGAATAGCCGTAAGTGCTTCCTGGGCACTTTGTTGTTCCAGCTGTTGGAGCCGCCGTCTGATGGCGTCGTAAGTATCAAGGGACATGGGAAGGCCCTGTAGGAGCTGTAGCTATGATTCATATTGTAACAAAAGGCTTGAGCTGCCGCCAAGTGCTCCTCCTTTGCCTTCTGAGAGGGTGTCTGGTGTGCCTCCTGCAACCGAGTTGCTACGAGGCTGAGTCCTTCCAAAGTTTCGGGTGGAGGCCATCCTATAATGACAAGGGAAGTTATCAAGCGGGAGAGAGTATCCGCCAGCTGGTTATCTTCTCCGCTGATGTGCTCAAAGTGGATGGCGAGTCCCGTGTCAGTAATGTAGTCGGTGAAGGCAAGCCAACATACGCGGGAAGGCTTATTGTTGGCCGACTTGTTGAAGAAGCTTATGATTGCTTGACAGTCGGTTCAAATTGTCAAGTCAGCCTTATCCAGGTAGTAAATCTTCAGTGCTTCCAGCATATTCATGACGGCATAGAGTTTCGCATCAATGGTGGATTTGATTGGATGGAACCTGCCGCTAGCATAGGCACATACCTTCTCCATGGACTTGGGATCATATTTCTGGGGCTTCCATTTATAGATTCTGCCCCATCCCGTCATGCAGCCATCGATCTCGAGGATAATATAGCTGGCTTCTGGTGGTAGTTCGAGATTCGGCAGCTTTTGCACCAAGGCCTTGACTTTTGCGACTAAGTCCCAATCTTGGGAGTTCCAGTGCCTTTCTCCGGTAGGACTTGTCTTTGCACAGAGTGGCCCGAGTAGAGTTCCCAGATTAGGGATATAGCTTCGGGCGTAATTCAAGATTCTGGGCCAGGCTCGGAGGCCTTTTGTGGTGGTCAGTTCCTTTTCCAGGAAGTTTGCAATCTTCTTAATGATGTGGTGTTGTAGCTTGATTCGCTGATTACAGAGTACTGCCCCCAAGAATTCCACTTCTGAGACTGCTAGCTTCATCTTTGTTGGGCTCAGGATTAGCCCATTGGTTTGGCAAATCTGGAGCATGAACCGCAGATGTTGTTCATGCTCCGCTTCAGAGGAGGAGAAGACCAGTATGTCATCAATGTATACTGCAATAAAGTCTTCAGTCCCCTTGAAGCAACTGTCCCTCTTTCGCTGGAATACGGCCAGTGCATTTTTCAGGCCAAATGGCATTACGAGCCATTCATAGAGGCCTTTTGGCACCCAGAATGCCGTCCATTCCACGAAGGCAGGATTCATCGCCACTTGATGAAAACCTGATTTCAGATCAAATTTTGAGTATATGTGGCTTCTGCTTACCTTTCGTAAGATGGTGTTGATCCCGGGCAGGCTGTATTGATCCTTGTTGGTGAGATCATTCAGGCGCCGATAGTTGAAGACCATCCGCTCCTTGCCTTTGATCTCCTGGCCCGTTCGAGGATCAACTATTGTACCAGAGTTCACGATGATCGTAGTGGTGCGATGCCGGTTTTGCTGGGGCGAATAATGCCAAGATTAAGAAGTGCTTTCACATGCTTTGCATACGTCGCCTTCGCTTGTGGTGTAATATGCTTTAAGGGCTGGTCTTCAATGGTGAAATCTGGGTTTTTGATGTCCAGGTGGCAGAGCACCTGGTTCTTGGACCAATATTTCAGTGGGTCCTCACTAATGTATCCTTGGCATCGGAGTTCATCAAGCAAGGAGCTGACACTGCTGGTGAAGCTCCGTGATGGCTGTTGGTCCGTTGCATACTGTACTAGCTCTTGTATTTGGATGTACTCATCCTCATCTAGGTCCAGCCCTTCAATAGCTACTGCAGTTGGTACAGATGGGAGAGTATGAATCGTGGTTATGTGTTTGTAGAACGTAACCGTATTTTCCTCGATGCGAACGCCGCCTTGCATGGCACGGATTAAGTTATAGCCCAGGATCATCTGGATATCCACCCCTAACTTCATCGGGAAGGCATATGTGTAAGGGATCCAAAAGCTGTTCTCCGCAATCATCATGCGGCCAAATTTGAGCTTCTTGTTGGCCGAAGTTCGGGAGTTGATGCCACTGAAATGCACTAGAAATGGATTGTCCTCCAGGGTGCTCACAGGAGCCGCTCCTTGGTCAATATAGTAGGTGGAAGCCCCTGTATCGAGGATTGCATTTACTGTAAATGGCTCAACATGGGGAATTTCGAACTTCACCTTGAGGTTGTAGAGCATATTCTTCGTCCGCCCGGGTGGTGCTGTCACCCGCATTTCAGCAGAGAGGAGTCATTGAGTAGCGTCAATGAGAAGGACGTTGAGGTCGTCGGTATTGAGGTCGTCGGCATCCGCCGGCTCATCCTCCTGCTGCTGTAGTTTGAGTGCTTCCTTCTCTTGTTGGAGCTTTTGTATCTCCTTTTCAAGGTCACTCCGCTCGCTCACCATGCGTTCAAATTCCATGGTGGCATCTTCTAGCTCCTTGTGCTTCAGTCTCTAGTTTTCAGACTCATGTTGCCAGTAGTGGCTTTCCTCTCGAACAAGAAGGAGGCATTGTTGGAGGGCCTCCCTGTCATCATGGGCGAGGATAGCTGTTGTTGCAGCTGGCGCTTTTCCCTTTCACAAGTAGAAATGTAATTTTGTTGTTCAAGTAGTAAATCTTTGGATTCATACCTTGGAAGGGATGTCTGTGCCACTGGATCTCTTTTGTTAAAGTAATACCAGCTGCATCTGCCACAGACTATTAGCTTACAGCTTGGGAAGTGCATATGGTAGCACTTTTGGGAGGGCGCCTGGCAGCAAGAGCATTGCTCGTAGGCGTCAGGCACATCTTGATGTAATTCCCAAGCGTGGCTACACTCATGCTGGTGTGGTGATACTCTAACCATGTCGCGGTAGCCCCCTGTAGGGCCAATCCACCAGGTCTGGTCGTCTTCCCGAAACACAAAAATTTTTTTCTCCCGCAGGACTGCTGTGTCCTCCTCCCCTTCAGAAATGCTGTAGATGGCATCACTAGGCTCATCACCTTCTTGGACGGACATGATTTCGCAATCGGCTGGGAGGTCAAGCTGCTCAAACATGGCGATGCGCTTGACGTTTCGTCGCTCATTGGGGCATGCTCGGGCAAAATGCCCCTCTTCTCCGCAGAGAAAGCATCTGCACCTCCTGTTGCGGATGAGGTGCTTCCTCTTTTTGATGCAAGCATGTGAAGGATATGGCTTCCCTTTGTAGGTTGTCGACCGCGGAATGCCAACCTTCCGTTGGGGTCGCTGATAGTACCCAGGGATTGGAATGTCGTGGCAGAACGATAGATCCTTGAGGGCCTTGGTGAAGGCTGCCTCTTTGCATGCTTCTTCCAGGTACTTGTAGGTAAAGAGGACTCATGGATAGACTCTGATGGTATTGCCTGGATGTTTGGCTACAAAAGCTGCTTTGATTTTCTTGCCAATGGAGCCAGGCATCTTCGACCAGTGTTTTTTCGAGAGCTCTGGGCCAGTGAATAACCGGCCAGTCCGAGATGCTACCTGCATGTATTCATTAAGAAAAGGAATGATATCTCACAAATTCTGGCAGGATAACCATTCCAGATCCCTGTAGGCTTCCCCTTGCATGGTTGTCGAGCCTTGATAGGGATCCTCCAGGGCGAAGATGGTCTGAATCTGTGAGAGGATGTTCTGCGTACCGTTAGCACCATCTTCATGATCCAACAGGTGCTGGTATTCCATGGGGTAGGCCATCCTCCACTGGATCCAACCGAGCTTCTCTTTGAGTCCCCAAGCAGGTTTTCAATAAATTCAGTTTTTGTCCGGCAATCTGTGAAACCCTGGAGAGCAACTGAATTTTTTGTGATTGACTCCCAATGCATGAAAACGTCATTGAATTGCCCAATTTGCGGGGCATAACAAAGATAGCCCCTGATTGCTGCTGGGCAGAAGGGAGATTCCACCATTCTCGGGTGTTTCTGGCTTTGAACCTTATATTCTTGGGTTGATAGCCGCCAAAGATAGGCTCTTGGCTTGGACTGGGTTCAGTCGGTCTCGCCGCTGGGGGGTAATTAATAGGGCCCATGGTTGATTCCACTGGGGGCCTGTATTCCGAGATAATTGAGGAGCAAAGCCGTTCTGTCGGCTTCGCTCGTTGAGGTGGAGCTTGTTGTGGTGCTCGCTGGGGATACTCCATACCCCAGTCTTCCTCTGCTAAAGTGGCAATGAATTCTGTGTCTGCATCTGTGTTTCCCAAACAAGTATAATATTATAAATAATCATAATACTCGTCAGGGTCATGTTTAGTGTCAGAGTTGCCTTCTTGATTGGTCAGATGCCACGTGCAATCACTGGGTTTGACGAACCCGACTGCTGGGTGTTCTATAGGTTCAACGGCTTGTAAGGCTTCTTGGTATGTGGATGTTGTTTTGGCTGGAAGGAAATTGTTCATTCACTGGGTAGTTGTGCTAACAATTGATGAAGGCAATCTAGGTACTCTGGGTTCCGAGTGTGAGGTCTATGTTCTACCTTACCGAACAAGAGATGAGTATTACGGGAACACCAGACGCTTCCACAAGTGTATCCATCATGCTCATCTGATTGGCAGCTACTTCCTCTTGCAGATTTACGCGCACTGCGGCCTTTTGCAATTCAGACACCATGTTTGGCGTAAGGGATTCCTGAATCTCCGTCTCACCGAGACCACTAATACCTACTTCTCTCCCAATAAAGTCCTTGCAGTGGACTTATTAGGTCCAGCCTCTGTGCCACCCGAGGGGTCAATCCAGGATTTTTCGGTAAGCTATGGTCTGGTTATCAATGGCCATAAGGTAAGAAACCATCACACACATCCCCGATGAGTACCCAGAAAGAAGGTTACTACTCAGCCATGGAGGTTAGCTAAACCAGGTAAGGACCTCCAGCTCTGGAAGAGATTAAGCCAGGTAAGGAACCTAAAGCTCAGGAAGCGATTTAAGCCAGGTAAGGAACCTAAAGCTCTGGAAGCAATTTAAGCCAGGTAAGGAACCTAAAGCTCTGATACCAGGTGTGTTGTTGTGGCGGAAGAAATTCGTTAGAGACTAAGCTCTGATACCAGTTAAGGGTGTGGAAGGAACTCGTCAGAGACTAAGCTCTGATACCAGTAAATGGGTTGTGGGGTGTGGGAACTCGTCAGAGAGAATTCTTCGAACTCGTCAGAGACTAAGCTCTTTGTGAGAGTGTAACTGGAAGGTGTTAAGGGGTGGAAGGAACTCATCAGAGACTAAGCTCTTTGTGAGAGTGTAACTGGAAGCGGAAGAAGAAAGAAGAAGAAAGAAGAACTCAAGACCAAGAAGAGGATTGTTCGGTGATTCTTCGATCCGGATACCAGGTGATGGTGGTGGAAGAAATTTGTCAGAGACTAAGCTCTGATACAGGTGGTGGTGGCAGAAGAAATTCGTCAGAGACTAAGCTCTGATACCAGTTAAGGGGTGGAAGGAACTCATAAGAGACTAAGCTCTGATACCAGTTTGTGGTGGCGGAAGGAATTCGTCAGAGACTAAGCTCTGATACCAGTTAAGGGGGTGGAAGGAACTCGTCAGAGACTAAGCTCTGATACCAGTTTGTATGTGGTGGATAAATGAACAAAGGAAGAAGAAAGGAGGAGAAAGAACTCAAAACCAAGAAGAGGAGAGAGAATTCTTCGGTGATTCTTCTATCTATTCTTCGATCCCGATTCTTCGATGTATTGATATTGAGATATGCCTCCCTTTTATAGGGAAGCCTTACACCCGATAGATGCGATAAGATCGCATCTGCTTTTACAAAAGTAAGAGCTAAAGCTGCTTTACAAAAGAAGCTTTTCTAAAGCTACTTTACAAGCTGCTTTACAAAGTCTCTTTTATAAAGTGGCTTTACCAAAAGCTACTTTATAAAAGTAACTCTACTTTACACCTGTGGGCACGGCTTCCTCTGGACTGGGCCGGGCTGGCTTATTCTTTGGTCTGACTGGTCTGAGCAGTCTTGGACTCTCTGGGTGGAATTCTACCACTTTCTTCTCGCGCAAGCTATCTGCTGTGCTCAGAACATGAAGGCGGGCAGTCATTGGGCTGCGTCAATTGTGAGTTTGACTACTGCTTGAAGCTGGACATTGATCTGAGTTACAACAAGATGCCACTGGGCCCAAAAGTTGCCCGTGGTCTTCCGTCCAGTGCGCTTTGTGGCTTCTGATAGCTTCAAGGCGTGGAGGTCCCGGAACTGTCGAACGGCCGTAAGTGCTTCCTGGGCACTTTGTCGTTCCAGCTGTTGGAGCCGCCGCCTAATGGCGTCATAAGTATCAAGGGATATGGGAAGGCCCTGTAGGAGCTGTAGCTATGATTCATATTATAGCACAAGGCTTCAGCTGCCGCCAAGTGCTCCTCCTTTGCCTTCTGAGAGGGTGTCTGGTGCGCCTCCTGCAACCGGGTTGCTACGAGGCTGAGTCCTTCCATAGCTTTGGGTGGAGGCCATCCTGTAATGACAAAAGAAGTTATCAAGCGGGAGAGAGTATTTGCTAGCTAGTTATCCTCTCCGCTGATGTGCTCAAAGTGGATGGCGAGTCCCGTGCCAGTAATGTAGTCGGTGAAGGCAAGCCAGCGTACGCGGGAAGGCTTATTGTTGGCCGACTTGTTGAAGAAGCTTATGATCGCTTGACAGTCGGTTCTAACTGTCAAGTCAGCCTGATCCAGGTAGTAAATCTTTAGTGCTTCCAGCGTATTCATGATGGCATAGAGTTTCGCATCAATGGTAGATTTGATTGGATGGATCCTGCCGCTAACATAGGCACATACCTTCTCCATGGACTAGGGATCATATTTCTGGGGCTTCCATTTATAGATTCCGCCCCATCCCGTCATGCAGCCATCGGTCTCGAGGATCATATAGCTGGCTTCTGGTGGTAGTTTGAGATCCGGCAGCTTTTGCACCAAGGCCTTGATTTTAGAGACCAAGTCCCAATCTTGGGAGTTCCAGCGCCTTTCTCCCATAGGACTTGTCTTTGCATAGAGTGGCCCGAGTAGAGTTCCCAGATTAGGGATATAGCTTCGGGCATAATTCAAGATTTCGAGCCAGGCTCAGAGGCCTTTTGTGGTGGTCAGTTCCTGTTCCTGGAAGTTTGCAATCTTCTTGATGATGTGGGGCTGCAGCTTAATTCGCTGATTGCTGAGTACTGCCCCCAAGAATTCCACTTCTGAGACTGCTAGCTTCATCTTTGTTGGGCTCAGGATTAGCCCATTGGTTTGGCAAAGGATTAGCCCATTGGTTTGGCAAACCTGGAGCATGACCCGCAGATGTTGTTCATGCTCCGCTTCAGAGGAGGAGAAGACTAGGATGTCATCAATGTATACTGTAATAAAATCTTCAGTTCCCTTGAAGCAACTGTCCATCTTCTGCTGGAATACGGCAGGTGCATTTTTCAGGCCGAATGGCATTACGAGCCATTCATAGAGGCTTTCTGGCACCCAGAATGCCATCCATTCCACGGAGGCAGGATGCATCGCCACTTGATGAAAACCTGATTTCAAATCAAATTTTGAGTATACGTGGCTTCTGCTTACCTTCCGTAAGATGGTGTTGATTTAGAGCAGGCTGTATTGATCCTTGTTGATGAGATCATTCAGGCGCCGATAGTTGAAGACCATCCGCTCCTTGCCTTTGATCTCCTGGCCCGTTCGAGGATCAACTGTTGTTCCGGAGTTCACGATGATCGCAGTGGTGCGATGCCGGCTGTTGCTGGGGCGAATAATGCCAAGATCCAGAAGTGCTTTCACATGTTTTGCATATGTCGCCTTCGCTTGTGGTGTAATATACTTTAAGGGCCGGTCTTCAATTGTAAAATCCGGGTTTTTGAGGTCTAGGTGGCAGAGCACCTGGTTCTTGGACCAATATTTCAGTGGGTCCTCACCAATGTATCCTTGGCATCGGAGTTCATCAAGCAAGGAGCCGACGCTGCTGGTGAAGCTCCGTGTTGGCTGTTGGTCCGTTGCATACTGTACTAGCTCTTGTATTTGGATGTACTCATCCTCATCTAGGTCTAGCTCTTCAATAGCTGCTGCAGTTGGTACAGATGGGAGAGTATAAATTGTGGTTACATTTTTGTAAAACGTAATCGTATTTCCTTCGATGCGGACGCCGCTTTGCATGGCGCAGATGAAGTTACAGCCAAGGATCATCTGGATATCCTCCCCTAACTTCATCGGGAAGGCATATGTGTAAGGGATCCGAAAGCCGTTCTCCCCAATCATCATACAGCCAAATTTCAGCTTCCTGTTGGCCGAAGTTCGGAAGTTGATGCCACTGCAATGCACTAGGAAAGGATTGTCCTCCAGGGCGCTCACAGGAGCCGCTCCTTGGTCAATACAATAGGTTGTAGCCCCTATATCGAGGATTGCATTTACGTCAAATGGCTCAACATGGGGAATTTCGAACTTCACCTTGAGGTTGTAGAGCATATTCTTCGTCTGTCGGGGTGGTGCAGTCACCCGCATTTCAGCAGAGAGGAGTCCTTGAGTAGTGTCAACGAGTAGGACGTTGAGGTCGTCAGCATCCGCCGGCTCATCCTCCTACTGCTATAGTTTGAGTGCTTCCTTCTCTTGTTGGAGCTTTTGTATCTCCTTTTGAAGGTCACTCCGCTCGCGCACCATGCGTTCAAATTCCATGGTGGCGTCTTCGAGCTCCTTGTGCTTCAGTCTCCAGTTTTCAGACTCATGTTGCCAGTAGTGGCTTTCCTCTCGAACAAGAAGGAGGCGTTGTTGGAGGGCCTCCCTCTCATCATGGGCGAGAGTTAGCTGTTGTTGCAGCTGGCGCTTTTCCCTTTCACAAGTAGAAATATAATTTTATTGTTCAAGTAGTAAATCTTTGGATTCATACGTTGGAAAGGATGTCTGTGCCACTGGAACTCTTTTGTTAAAGTAATACCAGCTGCATCTGCCACAGACCATCAGCTTACAGCTTGGGCAGTGCATACGGTAGCACTTTTGGGAGGGCGCCTGGCAGCAAGAGCACTTTTCGTAGGCATTAGGCACATCTTGATGTAAGTCCCAAGTGTGGCTACACTCGTGCTGGTGTTGTGATACTTGGACCATGGCGCGGTAGCCCCCTGTAGGGCCAATCCACCAGGTCCGATCGTCTTCCCGAAACACAAAGATTCTTTCCTCCCACAGGACTGCTGTGTCCTCCTCCCCTTCAGAAATGCTGTAGATGGCATCACTAGGGTCATCACCTTCTTGGACGGACACGATTTTACAATCGGCTGGGAGGTCAACCTGTTCAAGCATGGTGACGCGCTTGATGTTTCGTCGCTCATTGGGGCATTCTCGGGCAAAATGCCCCTCTTCTCCGCAGAGAAAGCATCTGCACCTCCTGTTGCGGATGAGGTGCTTCCTCTTTTCGATGCGAGCATGCGAAGGATGTGGCTTCCCTTTGTAGGTTGTCGACCGCCGAACGCCAACGTTCTGTTGGGGCCGCTAATAGTACCCCGGGATTGGAATGTCGTGGCAGAACGACAGATCCTTGAGGGCCCGGGTGAAGCCTGCCTCTTTCCATGCTTCTTCCAGGTACTTGTAGGTAAAGAGGACTCGAGGATAGACTCCGATGGTATTTCCTGGATGTTTGGCTTCAAAAGCTTCTTTGATTTTCTTGCCAATGGAGCCAGGCATCTTCGACCATAGTTTTTCCGAGAGCTCTGGGCCAGTGAATAACCGGCCAGTCCGAGATGCTACCTGCATGTATTCATTAAGAAAAGGAATGATATCCCACAAATTCTGGCAGGATAACCGTTCTAGATCCCTGTAGGCTTCCTCTTGCATGGTTTTCGAGCCTTGATAAGGATCCTCCAGGGCGAAGATGGTCCGGATTTGTGAGAGGATGTTCTGCGTATCGTCAGCACCATCTGCATGATCCAACAGGTGTTGGTATTCCATGGGGTAGGCCATCCTCCACTGGATCCAACCGAGCTTCTCTGACTCCCCAAGCAGGTTTTCAATAAATTCATTTTTTGTCCGGGAATCTGTGAAACCCTGGAGAGCAACTGAATTTTTGGTGATGGACTCTCAACGCATGAAAACGTCATTGAATTGCCCAATTTGGGGGGGCATAACAAAGATAGCCCTTGATTGCTGTTGGGCAGAAGGGAGATTCCACCATTCTGAGGTGTTTCTGGCTTTGAACCTGAGATTCTTGGGTTGATAGCCGCCAAAGATAGGCTCCTGGCTTGGACTGGGTTCAGTCGGTCTCGCCGCTGGGGGGTAATTAACAGGGCCCATGGTTGATTCCACTGGGGGCCTGTATTCCGAGACAATTGAGGAGGAGCAAAGCCGTTCCATCCGCTTCGCTCGTTGTGGTGGAGCTTGTTGTGGTGCTCGCTGGGGATACTCCATACCCCAGTCTTCCTCTGCTAAAGTGGCAACGAATTCTGTGTCTGCATCTGTGTTTCCCAAACAAGTATAATATTATAAATAATCATAATACCCGTTAGGGTCACGTTCAGTGTCAGAGTTGCCTTCTTGATTGGTCAGATGCCACGTGGCCAGGAGGTGGGTGTTGTCACCAGTTCCTTCCTGCAGAGGTTCCATGGACCGGAGTACAGAGGCCCCTGGGTGTGTATCTCCTACATGGGTTCCGCAAGTTGGATTCTGGTTACACCTGTACCCCCGAATTTGGTCTTCGACCAGGGGTTGGGCCACTTGTTCCGGTGTGACTTGAGATATCGCTGCTGCCATTCAGCTTTGCTTGTTCCTCCTGCAAAATTAGCAAGGGATTTTTGAAAACAAGGAGTCTCCCGCGTGGTTCGGGAGGCCTGGTTTTAGGATGCAGGGACAAGTTCTCTAGCTTTGTGAGTAAGGACTCTGGGAGAACTGGACTGTCACTCTTCTTCTGCAGTTTTCTGAGGGACTGGATATCGGCTTGGATATCCCGTAAGGCTTCAGCAATTTGGACTAAAAGTTGGATTTGGGTGTTGTTTGTTTCAGGAGGGTTGTGTTTTGGGCTAAAACACACGTACAATCACTGGGTTTGATGAACCCGACTGCTGGGTGTTCTATAGGTTCAACGGCTTGTAAGGCTTCTTGGTATGTGGATGTTGTTTTGGCTGGAAGGAAATTGTTCATTCACTGGGTAGTTGTGCTAACAATTGATGAAGGCAATCTAGGTACTCCAGGTTTCGAGTGTGAGGTCTATGTTCTACCTTACCGAACAAGAGATGAGTATTATGGGAACACCAGACGCTTCCACAAGTGTATCCATCATGCTCATCTGACTGGCAGCTACTGCCTCCTGTAGATTGACGCGCACTGCGGCCTTTTGCAATTCAGACACCATGTTTGGCGTAAGGGATTCCTGAATCTCTGTCTCACCGAGACCACTAATACCTACTTCTCTCCAATAAAGACCTTGCGGTGGACTTATTAGGTCCAGCCTCTGTGCCACCCGAGGGGTCAATCCAGGATTTTTTGGTACACTATGGTCTAGTTATCAACGACCATAAGGTAAGAAACCATCACACACATCCCCGATGAGTACCCAGAAAGAAGGTTACTACTCAGCCATGGAGGTTAGCTACACCAGGTAAGGAACTCCAGCTCTGGAAGAGATTAAGCCAGGTAAGGAACCTAAACCTCTGATACCAGGTAGTAGTACTACTAGTAGTAGTAGCTATAGTAACAGCAATTATAGTAGTAATAATAGTAACAATAATTACAATAGTAGTAGTAGTGTAGCAGTCATAGTAGTAGTAGTAGTAGTACTAATAGTAGCAATAGTAGTATGAATAGTAGTAGTCATTGTAGTATTAGTATCAATAGTAGTAATAGTAGTATTAGTAGTAGCCATAGTAGAAGCAGAGGTGGTAGTAGTAGGAGGAGAAGTAGTAATAGCCATAGCAATAGTACTCATAGTGGTAGTAGGCGGAGTAGCAGTAGTATTAGTAGTAGAAGTAGTAGTTTGGGTAGTAGTAGTAATACCAATAAATGCATTACTCGCAATAGTAGCGGAAGTAGTTGTAGTAGTAGCAGTTGTAGCAATTGTAGCAATAGCAGAAGTAGACGTAGTAGTAGAAGAAGCAGAATTAGTCACAGCAGCAGTAGCAATAGTAGTAGTAATTATAGTAGGAGTAGTAGTAGTAGTAGTAGTAGGTTTATGAGTAGTAGTAGTTATAGTAGGAGCAGGGATGGGAGTTGTAGTAGTAGTAGTAGTAATAGTAGTAGTAGTAGTAGTAGTAGTAGGAGGAGGAAGAGTAGTAGTAGTAGTAGTAGTAGTAGTAGCAGCAGCAGCAGTAGTAGAAGCAACAGCAGCAAAAGCAATAGTAGTTAATAGGGGTAATTGCAATAGCAACAGTCGTAGTAGTAGTATTAGTAATGTATTATTAATAGTAGTAATAGTAGTTGTAGTAGTACCAGTTATACTAGTAATAGAAGTAGTATTAGTAATAGTAGTAGCAGCAACAACAACAACAATAATAGTAGTAGTAATAATATGAGGAGTAGTAGTAGTAGTAGAAGAAGCTAAAGAAGAACAAGAGGAAGCAATAGTAGTATTATTATTAGTAGTAGTAGTAGTAGTAGTAGTAAAAGTAGCAGTCGGAATAAGAGTAGGAGCAAAAGTAGTAGTCAAAGTACTAGTAGTAGTTGTAGTTGTAGTCATAGTAGTAGTAGTAGTGGTTGTTGTAGTAGGAATTGGAGTAGTAGTAGTTGCAGTAGTAGTAGTAGTAGCAGTCAAAGTAATAATAGTTATAGGTGTAGAAGCAGAAGTAGTAGCAACAACAATAGGAGTAGTAGTAATAGTAGTAGTAGTAGTAGTAGGAAACATAGTTGTTGTAATATTCGTAGTAGCAGTAGGAGTAGGTATAGTAGTAGTAATAGTGGAAGCACTAGCAGCAGCACTAGTAGTAGTTAAAGTTGTAGCAGCAGTGCTTCGTGTAGTAGTAGTATGAGTAGCAATGAGAATTGTAGTAGTAGTAGTAGTAGCAGCAGCAGTAGTAATAGTATTAGTTGTTGGAGTAGTAGTACTACTAGCAGTAGTAGATATAGTAGTAGTACTAGTAGTTGCAGCAACAGAAGTAGCGACAGAAGTAGTAGTAGTTGCAGCAACAGAAGTAGCAACAGAAGTAGAAGCAATAATACTAGTAGTTGGAGCAGTAGTCGTAGTAGTAGTATTGGTAGTAGTAGTAGTAGTGGAACTAGTAGTAGTAGCAACAGCAGTAGTAGTAGTTGCAAAAGTTATGGCTGTAGTAGTAGTAGTAGTAGTAGTATTCGCAGTAGTAGCAGTACTAGTAGTAGCAGCTGTTGTACCAATATTAGCAGTTAAAGTAATAGTAGTAGTAGTACTATTAGAGGTAGTAGTATTAGCGGTAGCAGTTGTAGCAGCAGCAGTAGTGTTAGTGGTAGTAGTGGCTATAGTAGCGGTAGTAGTTGTAGAAGTAGTTGTAGCAGTAGTAGCAGCAATAGCAGTAGTAGAGGTAGTAGTAGTAGTAGTAGTAGCAATATGAGTAGTAGTGGTGGTAGCAATATGAGAAGTTGTAGCAGTAGTAGTAATAGCAGCAGTCGTAGTGGTCAGAGAAGGAGTAGCAATTGCTATTATGGGAAAAGTCGTAGTAGTAGTAGTTGGAGTTGTAATAGTTGTAGCCGTAGTTGTAGTAATAGTAGTAGTCGTAGTTGTAGTAGTAATAGTTATAGTAGCAGTAGTGCAGTAGTAGAAGAAGTAGTAATAATAGTCATAGTAGTAGTCATAGTTGTTGTATCTACAGTATTAGTAGCAGTAGCAGTAGTAGCAGAAGTAGTAGTACTAATAGTAGTAGTAGTGGAAGTATAGCAGTAGTACCAGTAGTAGTAAAAGTGGTAGTTGTAGCATAAATAGTAGTAGCAGAACCATTAGTAGTAGTAGAAGCAGTACCGGTATAGTTGTTGTAGTAGTAGAAGCAACAACAGCAGTAGTCATAGTAATAGTAGGAGGAGAAGCACTAGTAGTAGTAGTTGTTAGCAGTAGCAGTGTTAGTGCTAGTTCTAGTTGTATTAGTAGTAGTAGTAGCAGCAACAGTAGTAGTAGTAGTTGTAGTAGCAGTCATAGTAGTAGTAATAGTAGTAGTAGTAATAGTCATATTACTACCTGTAGGAGTAATAGCAGTAGTAGCAGTAGTGGTGGCAACAGTTGTAGCAGTAGTAGCAGTAACACTAATAGTTGTAGCAATAGGAGGAGTAGTAGTAGTGGAAAGAGCTGTAATAGTCCCAACAGCAACAGTAGCAACAGTAGCAGTAGTTGCATTAGTAGTAGTAGTGGTAGTAGTACTACTAGTAGCAGTAGTGGTTGTAGTAGAAGTAGAGGTGGTAGTAGTAGTTGTAGTAGTCGTAGTAGTTGTAGTAGTAGCAGCAGCAGCAGCAGTAGTAGTAGTAATAGTAGTAGTCATAGTAGTGGTAGTAGTAGTGGTAGTAATGGGAGTAGTAGTACGAATACATACACGAGAAGGAATAGTACTTTGAGGAGTAGTAGTAGTAGTAGTAGTAATAGTAGGAGAAGTCATAGTAGTAGTAGTTGTTGTAGTAGGAGTAGCAGTAGCTATAGTGGAGGTCATAATAGTAGTAGTAATAGTAGTTGTAGTAGTTATTATTGCAGTTGTAGTAGTAGTAGTAATAGTAATTGTAGCAGCTGTCGTGGGGATATTTCTCGTAGTAGTAGTAGTTGTTGTTGTTGTTGTTGTGCTAGTAGTAACAGTAGTAGTAGGTAGTATAGTCATAATAAATAAGGATTTGTAGCAGTAGTAGTAATTATTAGTAGTAAAGAATAGTAATAGGCGTAGAACTTGTAGTATTGGAGAGGAGTAGGTAAGTTAGCAACAGAAGTAGTCAAAGTAGAAGCTAAAAAGCAATAGTAGTAATAATAGTAGTAGTAGGAGGAGGGGAGAGGAGTGGGAGTAGTAACAAGTTGTAGTAGTGCTAGTAGAAGTAGTAGCCGTAGTGGTAGAAGAAGAAGAAGAAGAAGAAGTAGTAGTAGTAGTAGTAGTAGTAGTAGTAGTAGTAGTAGCAGAAGCAATCGTAGTAGTAGTAGTAGTAGTACTAGCAGTAGTTATTGTAGTTGGGGTAATAGTAGTCGTAGTAGAAGTAGGAACAAAAGTAGTAATAGTTGTAGTAGAAGTAATAAGAGTTGTAATAGTAGTAGTTGGAGTAATAGTAGGGGAAGCAGTAGAAGTAGTACTAGTAGTAGTAGTAATAGTAGTTATAGTAGAAGTAGCAGTAGGAGTAGTAGTAGTACTAGCAGTAGCAGTAGTAGTAGCAGTAGTAGCAGTAGTAGTAGCAGTAGCAGTAGTAGAAGTAGTAATAACAGCAGTAGTAGGAGTATTAGTAGTAGTAGGAGTATTAGTAGCAGTAGTAGTAGCATTCGGAGCTGTAGCCATTATAGTTGTAGTAGTAGTAGTAGAAGAAGTTGTACTAATAGTAGTAGTAGCAGTAGTAGTGATAATAATTATTGTAGAAATAATTATAGTTGTAGTAGGAGTTGTAGTAATAGTCGTAGTAATAGTGGTTGTTGTAGTTGGAGCATTAGGTGTAGTAGTGGTAGTAGTAGTAGTAGTATTAGTAGTAGTAGTTGTAGTAGTCATAGTACTGAAAGTAAAAGTAGTAGTAGAAGTAGTTATTGTCATGGTAGTCGTAGTAGCCGTAGTAGTAGTAGTAGTAGTAGTAGTAGTAGTAGCAGTAGTAGTCCTAGTAGTAGTAGTGGTGGCCGTTGTTGTAGTAGTAGCAACAGTAGCCGTAGTAGCAGTAGTAGCAGTAGTTGCTATTGTTGTTGTTGTTGTAGCAGTAGTAGTAGTCATAGCAGGAGTAGTATTAGTAATAGTAGTAGTATTAGTTGCGGTAGCAGCAGTAGAAGTAGTTATTATCATAGTAGTAGTTGTAGTTGTAGTAGTAGTAGTAGCAAGAGCAGCTGTAGTAGCTACAATAGTTGTAGTTGTCATAGTTGTAGTAGTGGAACTGGCAGTAGTGGTAGTAGTAGTTGTACCAGTAGTGGTAGTAGTAGTAGTAGTAGTAGTAGAAGTAGTAGTAGCAGTAGTAGTAGCCGCATAAGTAGGAGTAGTAGTAGTAGCAGTAGGAGTGGTAGAAGTAGTAGCAGTAATACTAGTAAAAGTAGTAGTAGTAGTAGTAGTAGGAGTAGCAGTATTAGCAGTAGCAATAGTAGTAGTATGAGTAGTAGTAGCAGCAGCAGTAGTTGTTGTAGATGTAGTACTAGTAGCATCAGCAATAGTTGTAGTAGTAGTAGTTGTAGGAGCAGCCGTAGTAGTAGAAGTAGTGGTAGTAATAATTGTTGTAGCTGTAATAATAGGGGTATTAGTAGTAGTTGTAGCAATAACTGTCGTAGGACTAGCAGTCATAACAATAAAAGTATGAGAAATAATAGTTGTAGTTGTAGTATGAGTATTAGGAACAGCAACGACAACTATAGTTGTAGTAGTAGTAGGAGGAGGAGGAGAAGGAGGAGGAGGATTTGTAGTAGTATAAGTTGTAGTAGTGCTAGTAGAAGTAGTATTAGTTATAGTAATAGTTGTTGTTGTTCTTGTTGTAGTTTTAGTACAAGTTGTACGAGTAGTAGTAGTAGTGGTAGTTGTTGTTGTCCCAATAGTTGTAGTTGTCATAGTAGTAGTTGTAGCAGAGGTTGGAAAAGTGTTAGTAGTAGTAGTTGTTGTTCTTGTTGTTGTTGTAGTAATAGTGGTAGTAGTAGTAGCAGTAGCAATCATAGTAGTAGCAGCAGCAGTAGTAGTAGTGGTAGTTACAGTAGCAGGGGTAATAGCAGTCGTAAGTAGAAGTTGGAGTAGTGGTAGTAATAGCAATAGTAGAAGTAGTAAGAGTTGTAGTAGTAGTTATAGGAGTAATAGTAGGTGTGGCAGAAGAAGTAGTACTAGTAGTAGTAGTAATAGTAGACATAGTAGAAGTAACAGTAGTAGCAATAGCAGTAGTAGAAGTAGTAATTACAGTAGTAGTAGTAGTAGTATTAGTAGTAGTAACAGTAGCATTCAAAGCAGTTCCTGCTACAGTAGTAGTAGTAGTGGTAATAGTAGTAGAAGTTATACTAATAGTAGTAGTAGCAGTAGTAGTAATAATAATAGCTGTAGAAATATTTATAGTTGCAGTTGTTATAGTGGCAATAGTAGTAGTAGTTGTTGTTGTAGTAGTTGTAGTAGTCATAGTACTAGAAGTAGCAGTAGTCGTTGTTGGTATAGTCGTAGTAGTAGTAGTAGTAGTAGTTGTTGTTGTTGTTGTTGTTGTAGTCCTAGTAGTAGTTGTAGTCCTAGTAGTAGTAGTAGTAGCTATCGTTGTAGTAGCAATTGTAGTAGTAGTTGCTAATGTTGTTGTTGTGGTAGCAGTAGTAGAAGTAGTTATTGTTGTAGTAGTGGTAGTAGTAGTAGTGGCAGTAGTAGTAATGCCAGTAGTGGCGGTAGTAGTAGTAGTGGTAGTAGTAGTAGTAGTAATAGTAGTAGTAGTAATAGAAGTATTAGTAGTAGCAGTAGTGGTAGTAGTAATAGTAGTTGTAGTGGTCATTGTAGTAGTAGTAGGAGGAGGAGCAGGGTTAGGAGTAGGAAGAGTAGTAGGAGCGACAGTAGTAGTAGTTGGAGCAGTAGGTGTTGTAGTGGTAGAACTAGCTGGAACAACAACAACAGTAGCAGTAGCAGTAGAAGTAGTAGTACTAGTAACTGTAGTAGTACTAGTAGTACTAATAGTCCTACGAGTAATTATCGTAGTAGTAGTAGTGGTAGTAGCAGTTTTAGTAATAACAGTAGTACTAGCAGTACTAGTATTAGTTGTAGTAGTTATTGTTGTTGTTGTTGTAGTAGTTGTAGTAGTCATGGTAGGAGTAGTTGCTAGATTTGTAGTAGTGTTAGTAGTAGCAATAGTAGTAGAAATAGTAACAATAGCAGCAACAGTTGTAGTAGTAGTATTAGTAGTATTAGTAGTAGTAGTAATAGCAGTAGTTGTAGTAGTAGTCGTAGTAGTGGTAGTTGTAGTAGTTGTTATTGTTATAGCAGTAGTTGTAGAAGTGGAAGCAGTAGTAGTAGTTATAGTACGGTTAGGAATTGGAGTAGGAGTAGGAGTCGTAGTAGTAGTAGTTGTTGTTGTTGTACTAGTAGTAGTAGTAGAAATTATTGTAGTAGTAGTACTAGTAGGAGGTGGAGGAGTAGAAGTAGTAGTAGTAGGAGTACTAGTAGTAGTAGCAGCAGTCGTAGTAGAAGTAGTAGTGGCAGTAGTAGTAGTAGTAGTAGTAGGAGTAGTAGTAGTTGTAGCAATAGTAGTAGTTGTAGAAGTAATAGTAGCAGTAGTAGTAGTATTAGTAGTAGGAATAGTAGTAGTTGTCGGAGTTGTAGTTGTGCTAGTGGCAATAGTTGTAGTAGAAGTGTAGTAATAGTAGCAATAGTAGTAGTAGTAAAGGTAGTAGCAGTAGCAGTAGTAGCGGTGGCAATAGTACTTTTAGTAGGAGTAGTTGTTGTTGTCATATTAGTAGTAGTTGTAGTAGCAGTAGTAGTTGTTGTCATAGTATTACTAGTAGCAGGAGTAGTTGTAGTAGTTATTATTGTTGTAGTTGTAGTTACAATAGTAGTAGTAGCAAAAGTAGTAGTAGTAGTAGCAGTAGTGGTTGCTGTAATAGATGTAGCAGTAATAATAGTAATTCCAATAGCAAATGTAGTAGTAGGTGTAGTTTTAGAAGTAGGAGTTGGTGTACGCATAGTATTAGAAGCAAAAGTACTAGTAGTAGTAGCTGTAGGACAAGGAGGAGGTGGATTAGTAGTAGTAGTAGTAGTAGTAGTACTAGTAGTAGTAGTAGTCGTAGTAGTTGTTGTTGTTGTTGTCGTTGTAGTGGTAGTAGTACTAGAAGTACTAGTAGTAGTAGTGGTAGTAGTAGCAGCCGCAGCAGTAGCAACAGCAGTAGTAGTAGTAGTAGTAGTAGTAGTGGTAATAGTCGTAATAGGAGTAGGTGTAGGAGTAGGAGTAGTAGTAGGCGAAGAAGCGATAGTAGTAGTAGGAGGAGGAGGAGTAGAAGGAGTAGCAATAGAAGTACTAGTAGTATTAGCCCTAAAAGCAGAAGCAGTAGTAGTAGTACGCCTAGTAATAATAGTAGTACGAGTAGTAGTAGTAGCATTGGTGTGAGTAGCACTAGTGGTAGTAGCAGCAGTAGTAGTAGTAGTAAGTGTAGTAGAAGCAATAGTACCAACAGTAATAGTAATAGTTGCAGTAGTATTTGTAGTAATAGGTGTAGTGGTAATAGTAGTAGTAACAGTAGTATTAGTAGAAGTAGCAATAGTAGTAGTTGCAGAAGTAGTAGAAATAGTAGTAGTTGAAGTAGTAGTAATACTAGTAGAAGTTGTTCTAGTTATACTTATAGCAGTAGTACTAGTAGTAGGAGTACAAGTAGTAGTTGTAGCAGTAGTCGTAGTAGTAGTCATAGTAGTTGAAGTACTAGTAATAGTTATAGTGGAAGTACTCATAATAGTAGTAGTAGTCGTAGCAGTAGTAGTAGTAATAGCAGCAGCAGTAGTAATAGTAGTAATAGGAGTTAAAAGACGCAGCATCAACAGTAGTAGTAGTTGTAGTAGTAGTTGTAGTACTACCAGTAATAGTACTAGTACCCATAGTAGAAGTAGTTGTAGTTGTAGTAGTAGTATTTGTAGTAACAATAGTTGCTGTAATAGGAGTTGGCGTCGCAGTCGGGGTAGTAGTAGGAGCAAGGGTAGCACTAGTAGCAATAGGAGTAGGAGTTGTAGGAGTAGTAGAAGTAGCAATAGAAGTAGTTGCTACAGTAGCAGTTATAGTAGAAGTAGTAATAGTAGCAAGAGCAGCAGTTGCTATAGTAGCGGTAGTAGTAGTAGTAGAAGCAGTAGTGGTAGTAGTAGTAGTGGTAGTTGCAAGAGTAATAATAGTAGTAGTTGTAATTGCAGTGAGTAGTAGCGTAGTAATAGTAAGTAGAAGTAGGTGTAAAGGCAATAGTAGTAGTAATATTAGAAGTAGTATGTTGTAGTAGTAGTAGTATGTCGTTAGTAGCATAGGTATAGTAGTAGTCAGTAGTAGTAGTAGAAGTAGTTAGTTGGTAAAAGCAGAAATAGTAGTAGCAATGGAAGTAGTGGTAGTTGTAGTAATAGTAGTAGTTGTTGTTGTTGTAGCAGTAGTAGAGTAGTAGCAGTAGCAGAAGTAGTAGTAGTAGTAGAAGTAGTAGTAGTAGTAGTAATAGTAGTAGTAGTAGGTGTAGTAGCAGTAATAGGAGTAGTAGTAATTTCAGCAGTAGAAGTTATAGTAGGTGTTGTTTTAGGAGTAGGAGATGATGTATGAGTAGTAGTCATAGCAGTAATACTAGTAGTAGTCGTAGTAGTGGTCTTAGTAATAGCAGTAGTAGTAGTAGTAGTACTAGGAGTTGTAGCTGGAGTAGCAGCAGTAGTAGTAGTAGTTGTAGTAGTAGTAGTAGTAGTAGGGGCAGTAGTAGCAGCAGTAGTAGCAGTAGTAGTAGTAGATGTTGTTGTTGTTGTAGTAGTAGTAGTAGTAATAGCAGGGGCAGTAGTAGCAGCAGTAGTAGCACTAGTACTTGTAGTAGTAATAGTAGTAGTAGAAGTTGTTGTAATAGTAGTTGTAGTAGTTGTACTACAAAGAGATGTAGCAATAGTAGTACTAGTTGTAGAAGTTGTAGTATTAATTGTATAGGTGTAGGAGTAGGGGTAGTAGTAGGAGCGGTAGTAGTAGTGATAGTAGTAGGAGGAGGAGTAGTAGTCGTAGCAGGAGTAGTAGGAGTAGCAACAGAAGTAGTAGCAGTAGTTATTGTAATAGTAGTTGAATAAGTAGCGGTAGTGGCAGTAGCTATGGTGGTAGTATCAGCAGCAGTAGTAGCAGTTGTAATCGCAACAGTAGGAGTAGTAGTAGTAGTAATGGTAATTGTAGCGGTAGTAGCAATAGTAGTAGTAATCGAAGTAGTAGTAAGTGTAGTAGTGCTAGTAGTAGTATCAGCGGAAGTAGTTGTTGTAGTAATAGTTGTAGTAGTAGTACTAGGAGTACTAGTTATTGTAGTAGTAGATGTTGTAGTAGTACTAGTTGTAGTGGCAGTAAGAGTACTAGTAGTTGTAGTAGGAGCAGTAGTAATAGTAGTAGTTGGAGTGGTAGTAGTTGTTCTCGTAATAGCAGTAGAAGTAGTAGCAGTTGTGGTAGTAGCAGTAGTGGTAGTAGCCGAAGTAGTAGTAGTTGGAGTAAATGCAAAAGTAGCGTTAGTAGCAGCATCAGTAGTAGTATTCCTAGTAATAAGTGCAGTAGTAGTAGTACTAATAGTAGCAACAATAGTGGTAGTAGTAGTAGCAATAGTAGTAGTACTCGTAGTATTAGTAGTAGTAGTAGGACTAGTAGGACTAGTAGTAGTAGTAGTAGAAGTAGTAGCTGTAGTAGTAGCAGCAGCAGTAGGAGTTGAAGTAGTTGTAGAAGGAGTAGTAGTAATATAGTAGTAGTAGTTGTTGTTGTTGTTGTTGCTGTTGTAGTAGTAGTAGTGCTAGTAGTAGTGTTAGTAGTAGTGGAAGCACTAGAACTAGTAGTGGTGGTAGTAGTAGTAGTAGTAGTAGTAGTAGTAGTAGTAGTAGCAACAGCAGCAGCAGCATTAGTAGAGTGTTGTAGGAGTAGTAGTAGTAGTAGTTGTTGTTGTTGTTGTACTACTGGAAGCAGTGGCAGAAGTAGTAGGGGTCGAAGTAGTAGTAGTAGCAGAAGAAATAGTTGCCATAATAGTAGTAGTAGCCGCAGCAGCAACAACAGTAGTTGTAGTAGTACTAGTAGTCTTAGTAGCCACAGTAGTAGTAGGAGTAGTAGTAGTAGTAGCAATAGCAATTGTAGTAGCAATAGTACTAGTAGTTGTTGTAGTGGTAGGAGAAGTAGTTGCAGTGGTTGTAGTTGTAGTAGTTGTAGTATTATTAGTTGTAGGATTGGTAGTATGAGTAGTAGTAGTAGTAGGAGGCAGGAGTTGGAGCATGAGTAGTATTCGTAGTAGTAGTATTTGGAGCAATAGTAGTAGTAGTAGTAGTAGCTATAGCAGTAGTAGCCGCAGTAGTAGCGGAAGTAGTAGTAGAAGTTATAGCAGCAGCAGTAGTAGCAGCTTTAGTAATAGTAGTAGAAGTAGTAGCGGCAGTAGTATTAATAGTTGAAAGAGTAGTAGTAGTTGTAGCGGTTGGAGTAGAAGTAGCAGTAGTAGCAAAAGTAATAGTAGAAGTAGAAGCATCAACAATAGTAGTCGTAGTAGTGGTAGTAGTAGGAGTAGTTGTAGTAGTAGTAGTACTCATAATAGCGTGGTCGCAGTAGCAGTATTAGTAGTAGTACTAGTCGTTGGACTAGTAGTAGTAATAGTTGTAGTTGTTGTAGTAGTAGTAGTACTAGTAGCTGTAGTTGTGCTAGTAGTGTGGTAATAGTAGCAATCATAGTAGTAGCAGTAGCAGTAGTAGTAGTAGTTATAGTAGTAGTAATAGCACGACTAGTAGTAGTAGAAGTAGTCACAGTAGTAGAAGTAATAGTAGTAGTAGTAGTATTATTATTATTAATAGAAGTAGTAGCAGCACTAACAACAGTAGTAGTGGTGGAAGCAGCAGCAACAGTACTAGTAGTAGTAGCTGTAATCGTAGTTGCTGCAGCCGCAACAGTAGTGGTAGTAGTAGTATAAGTTATAGTAGTAGCAAGAATAGTAGTAGGAGTTGGAATGGGATTAGGAGTCGTAGTAGTAGTAGTCGTGGTGTTAGTAGTAGTGACAGTAGTAGTAGTAGGAGGAGGATAAATAGTAGTGGTAGTAGTAGAAATTATTTTTGTTGTAATTGTAGTAGTAGTAGTAGTAGCAGCAGTAGCATCTGCAGCAGCAGGTGCAGTAGTAGTAATTGTAGTAGTAGTTATTGTTGCTGTTGTACTAGTAGTTATTATTGTAGTAGTACTAGTTGGAGCCACAGCAGCAGCAGCAGCAGCAGTAGTAGTTGGACTTGTAGCAGTAGCAGTAGTACTAAGAGTAGTTGTGGTAATAATAGTATGAGTAGCAGTAGTTATAAAAGTAGTAGTAGTTGGAGTAGTAATAGTTATATTAGCAATCATAGTAGTTGTTGTAGTAGTAGTAGTAGGAGCAGGGGTAGCAGTTGGGGTAGTTGTAGTGGTAGTCATAGTAGTATTTGTAATAGGAGTAGCACTACTAGTAATAGTAGTAGTAGCAGTAGGAGTGGTAGTAGTAGTAGCAGTAGTTGTTGTAGTTGCTGTAGTGGTAGTAGCAGCAACAGTAGCAGTAAAAGAAGTAGTAGTAGTTGTCATTGTTGTTGTTGTAGTAGTAGTAGTTATAGTAGTAGTATTAATAGTAGTAACAGTAGTAGTAGCAGTAGAAGCAGAAGCAGTAGTTGTACCAGAAGTTGTAGTAGTAGTCATAGTAGGAGTAGTAGGAGTAGTTTTTGTAGTAATAGTAATAGGAGTTGTTGTATTTGTAGCAGCGATAGTAGTAATAGTAGTAGTTGTAGTAATAGTACTAGTAGTAGCAGTAGAAGTAATTGTAGTAGTAGTAGCAGTAGTAGTAGGAGTAGTAGTAATTGTAGTAGTGGTAGCAAGAGCAGTATTAGTACCAGTATTAGTAGTTGTCGCAGTAGTCGTTGTAGTAGTAGCAGTAGCAATTGTACTAGCAGTAGTTGTACTTGTAGTAGTAGTAGTACTAGAAGTAGTGGTACTGGTAGAAGTAGGGCAAGTTGCAATTGGAGCAGTAGTAGTACAATAAGTAGTAGTAGTAGGACAAGTAGTAGTAGTAGCGGTAGTAGCAGTAGTAGCAGCAATAGTAGTGGAAACAGTAGTAGCACAATTATTGTAGTAGCAGTCGCAGTTGCAGTAGTTGTAGTAGTAGTAGTAGAAGTCGAAGAAGTAATAGTAATAGTTGTAGTACCTATAGTGGGAGTATTGGTAGTTGTAGTTGTTGTGGTAGTAGTAGTAGTAGTAATATTATTAGTAGTAGTCATAGCAGCAGCAGCAAAAGTAGTAGTTGTAGTAGTAGTAGTGGTAGTAGGAGCAATAGCAGGAGTAGTAGTAGTCGTGATCGTAGGAGTAGTAGTAGTCGTGGTAGTAGGAGTAGTAGTACTAGTGGTAGAAGTGGTAGCTATATTAGCAGTAGTAGTAATAGTAGTAATAGCAATAGTTTCAGAACTAGTAGTAGTAGCAGTAGTCGTAGTAGCAGCAATAGTAGTAATGGTAACAATAGTAGTAGTTGCAGTTGTACTAGAAGTATTAGTTATAGTTGGAGAAGTAAAGTAGTAGCAGCAGCCGTAGTAGTAGGAGGAGTAGTGGCAGTAGCAGGAGCAGTAGTAGTACCAGTAGTAGTAGTAGTAGCCATAGTAGCAGTTGTAGTAATAGTGGTTTTAGTAGTAGTAGTAGCAATTGTACTAGTAGTGGTAGTAGTAGAAGTAGGGCAAGTTGCAAGTGGAGTTGTAGTAGTATAATAAGTAGTAGTAGTAGGAGAAGCAGCAGTAGTAGAAGTAACAGCAGTACTAACACTTGTAGAAGTAATCGTAGTAGTAGTAGTAGTAGTAGCAGCAGCAGTAGTGGTAGCAGTAGTAGCAGTAGTAGCCATTCTAGCAGTGGTAGTTGCAGTAGCAGTAGCGGTAGTAGTAGTTGTAGTAGTAGTCATAGTAGTAGTTGGAGTAGAAGTTGGAGAAGTAATAGTAGTAGTTGTAGTAGCTACAGTAGGAGTAGTAGTTGTTGTTGTAGTAGTAGTAGTAGCAGTAAAAATAGAAGAAGTAGTAGTTGTGGTAGTAGTAGTAGAAGTAATAGTATTAGTAGTAGCTGCAGTAGTAGCGGCAGAAGTAGTAGTAGTAGTAGTAGTAGTAGCAGTCGTAGCAAAAGCAACAATAGTAGTAGGAGCAGTAGCAGGAGTTGAAGTAGTAGTAGTAGTTGTAGGAGTAGTAGTACTAGTAATAGAAGTGGTAGTACTAGTAGTAGTAGTTGTAGGAGTAGTAGTACTAGTAGTAGAAGCGGTAGTACTAGTAGTAGTTGTTGTTGTTGTCGTTGTTGTCGTTGTTGTTGTAGTCATTGTTGTACTAGTAGTAGAAGCGGAGCTGTATTAGCAAAGGAGTAATAGTAGTAATAGCTATAGTTTTAGTAGTAGTAGTAGCAATAGTCAAAGTAGTAATAGTAGTAGTTGTCGTAGCAATTGTTGTAGCAGTAGTAGTAGTAGGCGGAGAAGTAGTAGTACTGGCAGCACAAGTAGGGCTCGTAGTAGTTGTACAAGTAGTAGCCATTCTAACAGTAGTAGCAATGTTGGTAGTAGTAGCTGTGGTAGTAGTAGTAGTAGCAGCCATTGTAGTAGCTGTAGTAGTAGTCGCAATAGTAGTAGTATTAGATGTAGTAGTGGGAGTTATAGGGTAACAATCATCGTAGTTGTAGCAGCAGAACTAGTAGTATTAATAGTAGTAGCAGTAGGAGTAGAAGTAGTAGTTAGACTAGCAGTTGTTTTAATAGTTGTTGTAGTAGCAATAGTAGTAGTAGCGGTAGCAATAGCAGTAGTAGTAGGAGTGGTAGAAGTAATAGTAGTAGTAGTAGTAGTAGTGTTAGGAGGAGGAGGAGGAGGAGGAGGAGTAGTAGTAGTGGCCATAGTAGTAGTTGTAGTAGTAGTAGCAGTAGTAGTAGTATTAGAACTAGCAGTGAGGGTTGTAGTTGTAATAGTTGTAGTAGTAGTAGTAGTAGTAGTAGTAGTTGTTGTTGTTGTAGTAGTAGTAGTAGAAGTTGCAATAGTTGCAGAAGAAGTGGCAGTAGTATTATTAGTAGTAGTAGGAGGAGGAGGAGGAGGAGGAGTAGGAGCAGCAGTAGCAGCAGCAGGAGTACTAGTAGTTGTTGTTGTTGTTATTGTCATCATAGTAGTCGGAGGAGAAGCAGTTGGAGTAGGAGTAGGAGTTGGGGTAGTAGTCACAGTAGTAGTTGTAATACTTGTTGTAGTAGCAACATCAGTTATAGTAGATGTACTAATAATAGTAGTAGGAGGAGAAGTAGTAGTCGCAGTAGTAGTAGCAGTAGCGACAGTAGCAGTAGTTTTAGTAGCTGTAGTAGTAGGTGTAGTAGTTGTAGTAGTAGTTATTATTGCTGTAATAGGAGTAGCAGCATGAGAAGGAGCAGTCATAGTTGTAATAGTAGCATGAGTAGTAATAGTATTAGAAGTAGTAGCAGAAACAAAAGGAGTTCTAGTAGAAGTAGTTACGTTATTGTTGCTATGGTAGAAGTACTAGTAGTCGTAGTAGTAGAAGTACGAGCAGTAGACGGAGTAGGAGTAGTAGTAGTAGTAGTAGAAGAGCAGCAGGAGTAGGAGTAGTAGTCGGTGTAGTAGTAGTAGGAGTAGTAATAGTAGTAGCAGTAGCAGTAGTAGCAGCAGTAGCAATAATAATAGAAGTAGTAGTAGTAGTATCAGTGGCAGTAGTAGGAGTAGTAGTTGTTGTATTGGTAGTAGTAGTAGTAGCAGCAACAATAACAGTAGTAGTAGCAGTTATTGTTGTATTGGTAGTAGTAGTAGTAGCAGCAACAACAACAGCAGCTGCAGCAGCAGCAATAGTAGTAGTAGTAGTAGTAGTAGTAGTAGTCGTAGTACTAGTAGTAGTAGTACTAGTAGTACTAGTAGTTGTTGCAGTTGTTGTAGTAGTAGTCAAAGCAGTGGTAGAAGTAGTAGTACTAAGAGTAGTAGTAGGAGGAGGAGGAGTGTTAAGAGTAGTAGCAGTAGTAGTAATAGTAGTAGTAGTAGTAGGAGCAATAGTAGTAGTTGCAGAAGCGTTAGTAGTAGTAGTAGGAGCAGAATTAGAAGTAGGAGTTGTAGCAGTAGTAGTCAAAGTTGTTGTAGCAACAGAAGTAGTAGTAGTTGTAGTAGTAGTATTAGTTGCAGAAGAAGTGATAGTAGTAGTAGTTGTAGTAGTGGCGTAGGAGAAGTAGTAGCAGCAAGAGTACTAGTAGTAGTAGTAGTAGTAGCACTAGTGGCAAAAGCAGTATTGGTAGTGGTAATAGTAGTAATATTAGTAGTACTAGTAGTAGTAGAAGTAGTAGCGGACGTAGAAGTAGTAGTAGTAGGAGTAGTAGTAGTAGTTGTTGTTGTTGTGGTTGTGGTAGTTGTAGTAGTAGGAGTAGTAGTTTGAATAGTTGTAGGAGGAGGAGTAGTAGGAGTAGCAGTAGCTATAGCAGCAGTAGAATTAATAGTTGTAGTAGTAGAAGTAGTAGTTGGACTAGTAGTAGTAGTAGAAGCAGAATTAGTAGTAGTAGTAGTAATAGTATTAGTAGTAGTAGTAGTGGTAGCAGTAATAGTTGTATTAGTAGTAGTTGTTGTCTTTGTAGTAGTTACAATAATAGTAGCAATAGTAGTCATAATTGTAGTAGTAGTTGTAGTAGTTGTCGCCGTAGTAGAAGTAGTAGCAGTAGTAGTATTATTAAAAGTTGGAGTGGTAGCAATTGTTGCAGTAGTAGTAGTACTAGTAGTGGTAGTTGTTGTAGTAGTAGTAGTAGCTACAACAATAGCAGTTGTAGTAGCCGTAGAAGTAGTAACAGTATTTCTAGCAATAGTAGTTGTAGTAGGAGTAGGAGTAGGAGTAGTAGTAGTAGTAGAACTAATTGTTGTAGTAGTAGGAGTTGGAGTTGTAGTGGTGGAAGTTGTGGCAGAATTAGTAGTAGTAGTAATCGTAGAAGTAGTAGTTTTAGAAGAAGTCATAGTAGTTGTAGTAGTAGTGGTGGTAGTAGTATTAGGAGTAGCAGCAACAACAACATTAGGAGTGCTAGTAGTAGTTGTTGTTGTTGTCTTTGTTGTAAAATATGCAGTCATTGTAGTAGTAGTAGTAGTAGCTGGAGTAGCAGCAATAGCATCAGCAGCAGCAGCAAGAGTACTATTAGTAGTAGTCATCATGGTAGTATTAGGCGCAGCAATAGGAGTAGGAGTAGGAGTAGGAGTAGTAGTCAGTGTAGTAGTAGTGGTGGTAGTAGTAGTAGTAGTAGTATTAGCAGCAGTTGCAGCAGTTGTAGTGATAATAGTAGTAGTAGTAGTTGTTGTTGTTGTAATAGTAGTAGTAGTAGTAGCAGTAGTTGTAGTCGCAGTAGTAATAGGAGTTGTATTGGTAGTGGTAGTAGTAGTTGTGGTAGTGGCAATAGCAGCATTAGAAGGAGTAGTAGTTGTTGTAATAGTAGTAGAAGGAGTAGTACTTATCAGAGTAGTAGCAGCAGTTGCAGGAGTTCTAATAGTAGTCGCAGCAGCGGATGCAGTGGTAGCAAGTGCAATGGTTCTAGTAGTAGTAGTTGGAGTAGAAGCATTAGTCGGAGTAGTAGTTATTGCAATAGTAGTAGTCGTAGTAGTAATAGTAGTATTAGTAGTAGTAGTGGTAGTAGTAGTAGTAGTAGCACAAATAGTAGTAGTAGTAGTAGTAGTAATAGTAGTAGTAGTAGTTGTTGTTGTTGTGGTGGTATTATAAGTAGTAGTAGTAGTCGTAGTAGGAGTTGGAGTAGTCGTACTAGTAGTAGTAGAAGTAGTAGTAGTAGTTATAGCTGAAGTAGTAGTCATAACAGTAGTAGTAGTATTAGAAGTAGTAGCAGTAGTTATTGTTGTAGTAGTTGGAATAGTGGTAGTAGTAGTACTTGTTGTAGCAGTTGTAGCAGTAGTAGTAGCAGAAGTAGTCATAGTTGTTGTAGCCACAGTGGTGGTAGCAGCAGTAGTAGTAGTATCAGAAGTAGTAGTAGTTGTTGTTGTAGTATTAGCAGCCGCAATAGAAATACTAGTAGTAGCTATAGTATTAGCTGTAGTAGAACTAGCAGTAGTCAAAGTAGAAGTACTAGCAACCACAGTAGTAGTATTAGTAGCAACAAAAGTAGGTGTTGTAGTAGTAGTACTAGTAACAGCAGTAGCAGTAGTAGCAGTAGAAGCAGTAGTAGCAATGGTAGTAGTAGTGGTTGTTGCAGTAGTGTTACTAGGAGTAGTAGCCGTATCAGTAGTAATAGTAGTAGCTATAGCAGTGGTAATAGTAGTAGTAGTAGTAGTAGTTAGTAGTTAGTAGTAGTAGTAGTTAGTAGTAGTAGTAGTAGTAGTAGTAGTAGTAGTAGTAGTAGTAGAAGTAGTAGTAGTAGTAGTAATAGTTGCAGCAGTAGTAATAATAATTGCAGTAGTAGTAATAGCAGTAGCAGTAGTAGCAATAGTAGTTGTAACAGCTGTAGAAGTAGCAGTAGTAGCAGTAGTTGTAGTAGTAGTAGTAGTAGAAGTAGTTATAGTAGTAGTAGTATTAGTTGCAGTAGGAGCAGTAGCGGTAGCCGTATTTGTTGTAGCAGAAGTTATCGCATTTGTAATAGTAGAAGTATTAGTAGAAGCAATAGTAATAATAGCAGTGTAGTAGTAGTAGTAGGAGTAGTAGGAGTAGTGGTAGCAGCAGTAGTAGTAGTAATAATAGTAATAGCTATGGCAGCAGCAGCAGTAGTAGTTGCTGTTGTAACAGTAGTGGTAGTAGTAATTGGAGTAGTAGCTTGGAGTAGGAGTATGAGTACTAATAAGGGGTAGTCTTTGTTGTTGTAGTTAGAAGTAGGAGTAGTAGTAGTAGGAGTAGTGGTAAAAGGAGCAGGAGTAGCAGCAGTAGCCATAATAGTAGTAGTAGCAGCAGTAGTACTACTACTACCAGGAGTTGTAGTATTAGTAGTAGTACAAGTAGGAGTTGTTGCAATAGCAATAGTTGGAGTAGTATTAGTAGTAGTAGTAGTTGTTGTTGCAGTAGTAGTAGTAGTAGTAGTAGTAGTAGTAGTAGTAGTAGTAGTAGTAGTAGTAGCAATTGTAGAAGTAGCAGTAACAGCAGCAATAGTAGTAGTAGTAGTTATTGTAGTAGCAGTAGTACTTAGTCGTAGAAACTACTACTAGTAGTAGTGTGTTATTGTTTTTAGTAAAACTAGCGGTAGTAGTTGTTGTTGTTGTTTATTGTTGTTGTTGTTGTTGTGTTGTAGTCGTAGAGTAGTAATAACAGTAGTTGTAGGAGTCGTAGTTGTGGTAGTAGTAGTGGTAGTGGTAGTAGTATTAGTCGTAGGAGTAGCAGTAGCAGTAGTAGTAGTGGTAGGAGTAGTAGCAATAGTAGTAGTAGAGGTTGTAGTACTAGAAGTAGTACTAGTTGTAATAGTAGTAGTAGTCATTATAGGAGTTGGAGTAGGAGTAGTGGTAGGAGTAGTGTTAGTTGGAATTATGGTAGTCTAAGTAGTAGAAGTAGCAGTTGTAGCGGTAGTGGTAGCAGAAGTAGTGGTTGCTGTTGTAGCCGTAGTAGTAGTAGTAGCAGCAGTAGGAGGAGGAGTAGTAGTAGTAGTATTAGTACCCCCAGTAGCTATACTAGTAGCAGTAATAGTAGTTGCAGTAGTAGTAGCATTAGTAGTAGTGGTAGCACCAGCAGCAGCAACAGCCGCAGTAGTAGCAGTAGTAGCAGTAGTAGTAGCAGCAGTAGCAGTAGCAGTAGCAATAGCAATAGTAGTCGTAATAGTAGTAGTAGCTGTAATAGTAGTAGTAATAGTAGTAGTAGTTGTTGTTGTTGTTGTTGTATCAGCAGCAGTAGTAGTAGTAGTGGTGGTGGTGGTAGTAGTAGTAGTAGTAGTAGTAGTAGTAGTTGTTGTTGTTGTTGTAGGCGTTGCAACAGTAGTAGGACTATGACTAGGAGTTGAAGTAGTAGTCATAGTAGTAGTAGTCGCAGTAGCAATAATAATAGTAGTGGTAGTAGTAGTAGCGGTAGTTGTAGTAGTAGTAGTAGCAGTAGTTGTAGCGGTAGTATTAGTATCCTCAGAAGCTGTAGTAGTAGTAGCGATAGTAGTTGCAGCAGTAGTAGCATTAGTAGCAATAGTAGTTGTAGTAGCAGCGGCAGTAGCAACAGTAGTAGTAGAAGTGGTAGTAGTAGCAGCAGTAGCAGCATCAGTGGCAATAGCAATAGTACTCGTAGTACTGGTAGTTGCACCTATGCTCGTAGTAGTAGCAGTAACAGTAGTAGTAATTGTAGTAGGTGTTGGAGTACTAATAGTAGTAGTAGTAGTAGTAGTAATAGTAGTAGTAGTAGTAGTAGTAGTAGCAATAGTAGTAGTAGTAGTTGCAGCAGCCGTAGTAGTAATAGTACTAGTATTAGTAGTAGTATTGGTAGTAGTTTTTCTTGTTGTTGTAGTAGTAGGTGTAGCAACAGTAGTAGGACTATGATGAGGAGTGGAAGTAGTAGTTAGTGTAGCAGTAGTCGTAGCAGTAGTAGCCGCTGCAGCAGTAATAATAGTAGTAGTAGTAGTAGTGGTGGTAGTAGTAGTAGTAGTAGCTGTAGTAGCAGTATAAGTAGTAGTAGCAATAGTAGTAGGTGTAATAGATGTTGTAGGAGTAGTTGTAGTAGTAGTGGTAGTTGTTTTTGTAGTGGTTGTATTATTAGTAGTAGTAGGAGTGGTAGAAGCAGAAGTAGTAGTGGTAGTACTACTAGTAGGAATAGGAATGTTAGAAGTAGTAATAGTAGCTGTCGTAGTAGTAGTAGTAGTCATACTTGTTGTATCCATAGTTGTAGCTATAGTCGTAGTTATAGTTGTAGTCCTAGTAGTAGTCGTAGTAGTAGTAGCTGTAGTATTCGCAATAGTGGTGGTAGTAGTAGTAGTAGTGGTAGTTGCAGTAGTAGTAGTAATTGCTACAACAGCAGTAGTAGTAGTCGTAGTAGTATTTGTAGCAACAGTAGCAGCTGTAGTAGTAGTAGCAGTACGAGTAGGTGTAGGAGAAGTAATAGTAGTAGTAGAAGTAGTGGTAGTTGTAGTAGTAGTAGTAGTTGTAGTAGTAGTAGTTGTGGTAATAGTAGTATTAGTAGTAGTAGTGGTAGTATAGTAGCAGCCAATAGAAGCAGCAGACGTTAGCTAATCGCAGTACTAGTGTAGTAGTCATAGTAGTAGTAGTATTAGCAGTTGTAGTAGGAGTTGGAGTTGGAGTAGTAGTACGAGTAGTAGTAGTTGGAGTGCTGGTATTAGTAGTTGTAGTAGTAGAAGTAGTAGTAGTATTTGTAGCCACAATAGTAGTAGTAGTAGAAGTAATATTAGTAGTACTAGTATTATGATCTGCCATCACAGTAGTAGTAGTAGCAGAAGTAGTTGCAGTAGTAGCAGAAGCAACTGTAGTAGAAATGGTAAGCTGCAGTACTAGTAGTAGTAGTAGTAGTTAAATTAGAAGTGGTAGGAATAGTAGTAATAGTAGTGGCAGTAGTAGTAGCATTAGTAGCAGCAGTAGTAGTGGTAGCAGCAATAGCATTAGTCGTAATAGTAGTGGTGGTAGTTGCAGTATTGTTTGTAGCAGTTGCAGCAGCAAAAGCAGCAGCAGTAGTAGTAGTAAGGGGCAGTAGTAAGAGTAGTAGTAGCAGTAGTAGTAGTGTAATCATGGTTGTAGTAGTGTTGTGAAGAAGTAGTTGTGGTAGTGTTTTGTCGTCCAAAAATAGGAAGTAGGAGTATGTGCAGGAGTAGTAGTAGCTGCAACAGAGTGGAATAAGATGTTGTAGTGTAGTAGTTGTAGTAAAAGTAGTAGTGATTTTTGTTGTATAGTATCATCACAGTAGTAGGTTTGAATATTGTATTAGTAGGTAGTAATAATAGTAGTAGGAGTAGAAGAGTAGTTGGAGTAGTAGGTGTTCTAATATAAGGGGTTAGTGGTAGTAGTAGCAGCAATAGTAGTAGCGCTAGTAGTAGTAGTTGTAGTAGTAGTAGGAGCAGCCATAGTTATAGTTGTAGTAGTCATAGTAGTAGTAGAAGTAATAGTTATTATTGTAGTAGCAGAAGAAGTAGTAGTAGTAGTTGTTGTTGTTGTAGAAGAAGTGGTAGTGGTTGTTGTTGTTGTTGTTGTAGAAGAAGTGGTAGTCGTAGTGGTAGAAGTAGTAGTAGGAATTGCAGCAACAGGAGTAGCAGGAGTACTCATTGTAGTAGTAGTTGTTGTTATTGTTGTAGCAGAAGAAGTAGTAGTAGTAGTTGTAGTCGAAGTAGCAGTGGTAGGAGGAGTAACAGCAGTAGCAGGAGTACTGGTAGTTGTAGTAGTAGAAGGAGTAGTAGTACTATTAGTAGGAGGAGTAGTAGTAGCAGTAATAGCAGTATTGGTAGCGACAATAGTAATAGTGGTAGTACTAGTAGCAGCAGCAGTAGTAGTAGAAGTAGTAGTAGTAGTAGTGGTAGTAGTCGTAGTACTAGTAGTAGTAGTAGTAGCAGTAGTAGTATTAGTAGTAGTAGTAGTGGGAGTAGTTACATGAATAGGTGCAGGAGAAGTAGTAGTAGGTGGAGTAGTAGTAGTAGTTGGAGTAGCAGTACTATTACTAGTAGTAGTAGTAGTAGTAGCAATTTTTTTAGTAGTTGTACTAGTAGGCGCAATAGTTATTGGGGTAGTCGTAGTTGTAGTCATAGGAGTAGCAGCACTAGAAGTAGTCATAGGAGTAGCAGCACTACAGGTACTAGTAGTCGTAGTTGTAGTACTAGTAGGAGTAGCACTAGCAGCAACAGGAGTTCTAGTAGTAGTAGTTGTTGTTGTTGTTATTGAAGAAGTGTTAGTTGTCATAGTTGTAGTATTAGTAGTTGTATGCGCAACAGCAGTAGTAGCAGCAGCAATAGCAGAAGCCGGAGTACGAGTAGTAGTAGTAGTAGTAGTTGGAGCAACATAAAGAGTAGGAGTTGCAGTAGCAGTACTAGTAGTATTAGTGGTAATAGTAGTACTAGTAGTAGTAGTAATAGCTTCAACATCAGCAGCAGCAGCAGTAGTAGCAGAGTTGTAATAATAGTATTTGTAGTAGTAGTAGTAGTAGGAGTAGTAGAAGGAGTAGGACTAGGAGTAGTAGTAGTGGTACTAGTAGTTGTAGTAGTAGTGGGAGTTGTTGTAGGAGTGGTAGTAAGTGTAGTAGTAGTAGTACTAGTTGGAAGAGTAGTAGTAGTAGGTGTAGTAGTAGTAGTAGGTGTAGTAGTAGTAGTAGTGGTGATAGTAGTAGTAGTAGTAGTAGTAGTAGTAGTAGTAGTAGTAGTAATAATAATAATAGTAGTAGTACTGTAGTAGTAGTAGTAGTAGTAGTCATAGTAGTACTAGTAGCAGTAGTAGTAGTAGTAGTAGTAGTAGTAGTAGTAGTAGTAGTAGTAGTAGTAGTAGAAGAAGAAGAAGAAGAAGAAGAAAAAAGAAGAAGAAGAAGAAGAAGAAGTGGAAGAAGAAGAAGAAGAAGTAGTAGTAGGGGGAGGAGGAGTAGTAGTAGTAGGAGTAGTAGCAGGAGGAGGAGGAGTAGTAGTAGTAGCAGTAGTAGTAGGAGTAATGGTAGTAGTAGTAGTAGTAGTAGTAACATAAGTGCTACTAGTAGTAGTTGTCACAATAGCAGTAGTAGTAGGAATAGGAGTAGGACTAGTAGTAGTAGTTGTTGTTGTAGCAGTTGTAGTTGTAGTTAGAG
>RXID01021820.1:0-15709 GCA_005019695.1 Trichopus zeylanicus subsp. travancoricus
ACCAGTAGTAGTAGTAACAGCAATAGTATTAGTTGGAGTAGCAAGAGTAGAGGTAAAAGCAATTATAGAAGCAATAGTGGTAGCAGTAGTAGTGGTAGCATTAGTAGTAGTTGCAGCAGTAGTCGTAGAAGTAGTAGCAGTAGTAGTAGTAGTAGCTGTAGAAGGAGTAGCAGCAGTAGTAATAGTAGTGCTATGTATAGTAGTTGTTGCCGTAGCAGTAGTAGAAGTAGTAGTGTTAGTAGTAGCAGTAGTAGTAACCATAATAGTATTAGTCGCAATAGTAGTAACTAAAGTATTAGTAGCGGCAGTAGTAGTTCTTGTAGTAGCAATTGAAGTATTAGTAGAACTAGTGGTAGTACGAGTAGTAGATTCTGTAGTAGTAGAAGCGAAAGTAGTAGTTGAGCTAGTAGTGAAAGTAGTAGCAGCAATTATTATAGTGGTAGCAGTTGTAGCAGCAACTACAACTGTAGTAGTAGTGTGGTAGTAGTAGTAGTAGTTGTAGTTGTAGCAGTAGTAGTAGTAGTAGTAGCGGCAACATCACTAGGAGTAGTAGTGTAATAGTAGTAATAGTCCTAGTAGTAGCTGTAGCAGCAACGGTAGTAGTAGTAACAGCAGCAGTAGTAGTAGTAAGTAGTCTAGTTAGTGTCAGTGTCGTAGATCAGCAACATAGCACGGAACATAGTCGTAGCAGAAGTATAGTTGGAAATAGGGAACGTGATAGTAGCAATAGCAATAGTAGTAGTGGTTGCAAAAGTAGTAGTAGTAGTAGTTGTTGTTGTTGTTGTAGAAGTAGTAGCAATTGTAGTAGTGGTAGTAGTCCTAGTGGATGTAGTAGTAGCAATAGTACTAGCAATAGTTGCAGTAGTAGTAGTTGCAATAGTAGTAGTAGTAGTAACATTAGTAGTAGTTGTAGTTGTAGCAGTAGTAGTAGTAGTAGTAGCGGCAACATCACTAGAAGTAGTAGTGTAATAGTAGTAATAGTCCTAGTAGAGTTGTAGCAGCAACGGTAGTAGTAGTAACAGCAACAGTAGTATAGTATCAGCAACAATAGCAGACATAGTAGTAGCGGAAGTAGTTGAAATAGGGAAAGTGATAGTAGCAATAGCAATAGTAGTAGTGGTTGCAAAAGTAGTAGTAGTAGTTGTTGTTGTTGTTGTAGAAGTAGTAGCAATTGTAGTAGTAGTAGTAGTCCTAGTGGATGTAGTAGTAGCAATAGTACTAGCAATAGTTGCAGTAGTAGTAGTAGTAGTAACATTAGTAGTAGTTGTAGTAGGTGTAGTAGAAGAAGTCGTTATAGTAGATGGAGTAGAAGTAGTAGTAGTAGTAGTAGTAGTAGTAGTAGTAGTTGGAGGAGGAGGAGGAGGAGTAGTAGTAGAAGTAGTAGTAGTAGTAGTAGTAGTAGTAGTAGTAGTAGTAGTAGCAGTATAACGCAGCAGTAGTAGTAACAGTAGCAACAATAGCAGTAGCAACAGTTGCATTAGTTGTAGTAGTAACAGTAGCAGTACTAGTAGTTGCTATTGGTAGTAGTAGTAATATTAGTAGTTGCTGTAGTATTAGTAGTAAAAGCAGGAGTTGCAACAGCAGCAATAGTATTAGTAGTAGTTGGAGAAGTAGAAGTAACTGCAGTAACAGGAGTAGTAATAGTATTAGTATTAATATTAGCAGTTGTAATGGTAGTAGTAGTAGGTGTCATACTAGTAGCAATAGTAGTGGCAGTGCTAGCAGTCAGAGTAGTAGTAGAAGCAGAAGTAGTAGTTTAAGTAGAAGTAGTTGTAGTGGTTATAGAAGTAGTAGTAGAAGTAGTACCAGAAGTAGAAATAGTTATAGTAGTAGGAGCAGAAGAAGTAATATTAGCCGTAGTCATTACCGTAGCAGTAGCTGTAGTAGCAGAAATAATAGTAGTAGTAGGAGAAGTGGTAGTAGTGGTAGTAATAGCAGTTCAAGCAATAGTAGAAGCAGCAGCAGCAGTAGTCGTAGTAGAAGTAGTAGTAGCAGCAGTAGTGGTAGTAGTTGTAGCTATAGTAGAAGAAACAGCAGTAGCGGTTGTAGTTGTAGTAGCAACAGTAGTTGCATCACTAGCAAAAGAAGCAGTAGTGGTAGTTGTAGCAGTAGTAGCAGTATTAGTACTAGTAGTAGAAGTTGCCATTGTAGCAGCAGTAGTAGCTGAATTAGCAGTAGCAGTGGCATTAGTAGTCGACGTAGATGTAATAGTTATAATGTAGCAGTAGTAGTAGCATTATTAATAGTAGTAGTAGTAGTAGTAGGTGTGATAGCAGTAGTAACCATAGCAATAGTAGAGGTAGCATCAGTAGTAGTAAGCATGAGTTGCAGTAGCTGTAGTAGCCCCTGTAGTAGTAGTAGCAGTAGTCGTAGTAGTAGTTTTAGAAGTAGTAGTAGTAGTAGTAGTACTAGTCGGAGTATTAGTAGTAGTTGTTGTTGTAGTAATAGTATTTGTGGGCATAACTATGGTAGCTGTAGTAGAATTAGTACTAGTAGTAGTAGTAGTAGTAGTAGTAGTAGTAGTAGTAGTAGTAGTAGCAGTAGTAATAGTTGCACTAGTAGCCGAAGAAGTAATAGTAGCAGTGGTGGTAGCCATTGTAGTAGTAGTAGTAGTTGTAGAAGTAGCAGAAGTAGTAGCAGTCGTGGTAGTGGTTGTGCTAGCAGTAGTAGCAATATTAGTACTAATAGTTGCAGTAGCCATTGTAGTAGCAGTAGTAGATGAAGTAGCAGGTAGTAGTATTAGCAGTAGAAGTAGTTGTAATAGTTGTAGTAGTAGCAGTTGTAGTAGCATTACTAGTTGCAAAAGTAGTAGCAACAGCAACAGCAGTAGTAGTGGCAGTAGCAGTAGTAGTAGTACCAATAGCATAAGTTGCAGTAGTAGTAGGAGTAGTAGGAGTAGCAGCAGTAGTCGTAGTAGCAGTTGTAGAAGTAGTTGTAGCAAAAGTAGTTGGAGTCGTAGTAGTACCAGTAGGAGTAGTAGTAGTAGTATTTATAGTAGTAGTTGCGGAAAATGTAGTAATAGTAGTAGCAGCAGCAGCAGTTATTAAAGCACTAGTAGCAGCAGTAGCTGTAGCGGCAGTAGTAGCAATTGTAGCGGTAGTAGCAGTAGTAGCAATAGTACCTGTAGTAGTAGAATTATTAGTAGTAGTCGCGACACTAGTCGTAGTAGCAGTTTTAGAAGTAGTTGTTGTAGTACTAGTTGGAGTCATAGTAGTATCAGTAGCAGTAGTAGTAGTATTATTTGGTGTAGTTGTTATGGAAAATGTAGTAATAGTAGTAGTAGTAATAGTAGCACCAGTAGCAGTAGTAGCAGTATCAGTAGTAGTAGAAGCATTAGCAGTAGTTGCAATAGTAGCAGTTGTAGTAGAAGTAGTAGTAATCGTTGTTGTAGTAGTAATAGTAGCACAAGTTGCAGCAGTAGCAGTAGAAGTAGTTGGAGCAGCAGTAGCAATAGTAGCTGTAGTAGAAATAGTAGTAGTAGTAGTAGTAGTAGTAGTAGTAGTAGTAGTAGTAGTCATTGTAGTAGTTGTTGTAGTGGTAGTAGTTGCAGTAGTAGTGGTACTAGCAGTTGTAATAGTAGTAGCAACAGTAGCAGTACTACTAGCAGTTATCATAGCAATTGCTGTAATAGTAGTAGTAGTAGTAGTAGTAGTGGTAGTAGTTGCCGCAGAGGTAGCATATGCAATTGTAGAAGTAGAAGTTGTAGAAGTACCTAAAGGAGTAGTAGTATTAGAAGTTGAAGCAATGGAAGTAGTAGTTGTAGTAGTAGTAGCAGTAGCTCCTGTAGTACCAGTTGTAGTAGTAGTAGTAGTAGCAGCAGAAGCAGCAGCAGTTGTAGTAGGAGGAGTAAAGCTAGTACTAGTAGTAGTAGTAATGTAGAGCAGGTGTAGCGATAGTAGTAGTTGCAGCAGGTGTAGCGATAGTAGTAGTTGCAGCAGCTGTAGCAATAGTATTAGCAATAGCAGAAGTAATAGTATTAGCGATGGTAGTAGTAGTAGCAGAAGCAGTTGAAGCAACAAAAGTAGTAGTAAAAGTAGTAGTAATAGCAGTAGTAGTAGCAGTTCTAGTAGAGGCCATAGTGGTAGTAGTAATAATTGTAGTTAGTAGCAACTGTAGTTGTAATAGTTGTAGTGGTACAGCGGTAGCTGTAGTAGTCGTTGTAGTAGCTGGTATAGTAGTAGTAGCAGTAGTAGTGGTAGCATTAGTAGTAGTAGTATTGGTATTAGTAGTAGTAATAGTAGTAGCAGTGGTAGTCCTAAAAGTAGTAGTAGTAGTAGTATTTGTAGTACGTATACTAATAGTAGTAGTAGCAGTAGTAACAGCAGTAGTATTAGTTGGAGTAGCAAGAGTAGAGGTAAAAGCAATTGTAGAAGAAATAGTTATAGCAGTAGTAGTGGTAGTATTAGTAGTAGCAGCAATAGCAGCGGCCGTTGTGACAGTAGTAGGAGTGGTAGTTGTAGTAGTGCTAGTTATCGTTGTTGTAGTAATGGTAGCAGTAACAGCCGTAGTAGCAAGAGCAGTACTAGTACTAGTAGTAGCAGTATGAGGAGAAGTAGAGTAGTAGGAGTGGTAGTAGTAATAGTAGTAGTAGTAGTAGTAGAAGTAGCAGTAGTAGTAGTAGCAGTAGTAGTTGTTGTTGTTGTTGCTATAGTAGTAGTAGGAGGAGGAGGAGGAGGAGGAGGTGGAGATGAATAGTAGTAGCAATAGCAAAACTGGTAGTAATAGAAGCAATAGTTGTAGTACTAGCAATAGCAACAATAATTGTTATAGTAGTAGTAGTAGTAATACTAGTAGTTGTAGTAGTGGTGATAGTAATTGGAGTAGCAGCAGCAGTAGTAGTCGTACTAATAGTAGCAGTAATAGTAGTTGTGGAGTACCAGTATTAGTAGTAGAGGTTGCAATAGAAATAGCAGTTGGAGTAGTTGTAGCTATAGCAAAAGATGCAATAGTATTGCTAGCAATAGTAGTAGTAGGAACATTAGTAGGTGTAGTAGTAGTTGGGGCAGTATTTATAGCAGTAGTAGTAGAGTAGCAGTTGCAGTAGTAGTTGAAGAAGTAGTAGTAGTAGTGGTAGCAGTAGCAGGAGTTGTAGTTGTTGTAGTGTAGTAGCAGTGGTAGTAATAGTAGCAGTTGTAGTATTCATAGTCGAAGTAGTAGTATTAGTAGTAGGAGCAATAGTTATAATAGTAGTGGCAGTAGTAATAGTAGTAGTAGAAGTAAAAGATGTAGTTTAGCTGTAGTCATTGCCGTAGCAGTAGTTGTCACAGCAAAAATAGTAGCAGTTGGAATAGCAATAGTAATGGTAGTAGTAGTAGTAGAAGTAGGAGTTAGCAGTAGTAGCAGCAGTAGCAGTAGCAGCAGTAGTAGTAGTAGTAGTAGTAGCATTAGCAGTTGTAGTAGTAGTAGTAGTGGTAGTTGTTGTTGTTGTAGAAGTAGCATTAGTTGCAACAGTAGTAGTAGTGGGTACTATAGTTGAAGAAATAGTAGTAGTGGTTGTAGTAGTAGTAGCAGCTGCAGTTGCATCAGTAGGAGAAGTAGCAATAGTGGTTGTTGTAGGAGTAGTAGAAGTATTCATACTAGTAGCAGCAGTGGCCATTATAGCAGTAGTAGTAGCAGAAGTACCAACTGTTGTAGTAGTAGTAGAAGTAGGTGTAGTAGTTGTAGTTGTAGCAATGGTAATAGCATTATTTTTAGTAGTAGTAGATGTGGCAGTAGTAGTAGCAGTGGCAATAGCAGTAGTAGATGTTGCAATAGTAGCAGTAGCAGTAGCGGTAGTAGGAGTAGTAGAAGTAGTAGCAATAGTTGTTGTAATAGTAGAAGTAGTAGAAGTAGTAGGAGTAGAAGGAGTAGTAGTAGTAGCGGTAGTAGCTGTAGTAGTAGTAGTAGTTGCGGCAGTAGTAGTAGAAGCAGTACTGGCTAAAGTAGTGGTTGTAATAGTAGTAGTAGTAGTAGTAGCAATAGTAGTAGCAGCAGAAGTAGCAGCAATAGTAGCAGAAGCATTTGCCGTGGTAGAAGTATTAGTAGTAGTAGTCATGGTTGTAGTAATAGTAGTATTATACGAAGTAGCTATAGTAGTAGTAGTAGTAGAACTAGCAAAAGGAGGAGAACTATTAGAAGCAGTAGTAGTAGTAGTGTTAGCAGTTGCAGTAGTTGTAGTAGTGGTAGTAGCAGTAGCAGCAGTTGTAGTTTAGTAGGAGTAGTTGTGGTACTAGTCGTAATAGAGATGGTAGTAGTAGTAGTAGTACTAGTAGTAGTAAGAGTTGCAGTAGCAGCCAAATTAGCAGCAGCACGAGTAGTAGTAGTATTAGTAGCAGCAGCAGTAGTAGTAGTAGTAGTTGTTGTAGTAGTAGTAGTAGTAGTAATAGTACCAGTAGTAGTAGCAGTAGTAGTAGCAGCAGTAGTAGTATTATTTGTAGTAGAAGTAGTAGTAGCAGCAGCAGGAGTACTAGTAGTAGGAGTAGCGGCTGTAGTAGTAGCAATTGCAGTATTCACAGTAGTAAATGGAGTAGTAGTTGTAGTAAAAGTGGAAGTGGAATTAGTAGTAGTGGTAGCATTAGTAATAATAGTAGCAGTGGCAGTAATTGCAGCAGTAGTTGTTTTAGTAGCAGCAGAAGTAGTAGTACTAGTAATAGTTGTAGTTGTAGCAGTAGTAGTAGTTGGCAAAGTGGTAGTGCAGTACTACTAGTAGTAGTAGGAGGAGAAGTAGTAGTAGTAGTAGCAGTAGTTGTACTAGTGGTAGTAATAGTAGTAGTAGTAGCAGTAGTAGTAGTGGTAATAGCGGCAATAGCAACAGCAACAGCAGTAGTAGTAGTCGTAGTAGTCGAGGTAACAGTTGAAGTAGTAGTAGTAGCAGTAGTAGAAGAAGGAGTAGAAGAGTAGCAGTAGCAGTAGTAATAGCAGTAGCAATAGTAACAGTAGTAGCAGTAGTCGCAGTAGTACTAGTGGCAACATCATTAGCAGCAGTAGTAGTAGTAACAATAGCGGTAGCAACGAAAGTATTTTAAGTAGCAAAAGTAGTATTAATTGTAGTAGTAGGTGCAATAGTAGTAGTAGTAGTAGTAGAAATAGTAGCAGCTGTAGTAATAGCAGTAGTGGTGGTGGTAGTAGTAGTAGTAGCAATAGTTGTAGGAGCAGTAATAGGAGGAGGAGGAGGGGGAGGAGGAGTAGTAGTAGTAGCCGCAGTAGTAGTAGAAGTAGTAGTAATTGCAGCAATAATAGTAGTAGGCGAAGTAAAACGAGCAATAGTATTAGTAGCAGTTGCAGCAATTGCAACAGCTGCAGTCGTAGTAGTAGTTGAAGTAGTAGCAGTCTCAGTAGTAGTAGTAGTAGTAGCTGTATTAGTTGCAGCAACAGCAAGAGCAGTAGCAGTACTTGTAGCAATAGTGGTAGAGACAATAGCAGTAGTAGCAGCAGAAATAGCAGTAGTAGAAATAGTAATAGCAGTAGCGGTACTCATTGTAGCAGTAATAGTACCAGTAGTAGTAGTAGTAGTAGTTATTCTAGATGTTATAGCAGTAGCAGCAGCAGTAGTAGGAGTAGTAGCAGAAGTAGTATTAGTCCTAGTAGTTATTGTAGTAGTAGTATTTCTATTTGTATCTGTAGTAGTAGTATTAGTAATCGTAGTATTGTAGTAATTGTTTTAGTTATAGTAGCATTTTCAGTAGAAGAAGTGGTAGTAGTTGTTGTTGTTGTAGTAGTAGTAACAGTATTAGGAGTAGTAGGAGAAGTTGTAGAAGTAGCAATGGTAGCAGTAGTAGAGATAGTAACTGTAGTAGCAACAAGAGTAGCAGTAGTAGTTGTTGTAGTTATAGTAGTAGTAGTAGTAGTAGTAGTAGTAGCAACAGTAGTGGTACAAGTTGTAGTAGTAGAAGAAGTAGAAGTAGCAGTGGTATTAGCAAGAGTAGTTGCAGTAGTACTAGGAGTAGTAGTAGTAGCAGCAACAACAACGACAGTAGTAGTAGTAGTAGCAGTTATAGTTGAAGTAGTAGTAGCAGTAGCAGTAGTAAGAGCATTAGCAGGAGCAGTTGTAGTAGTAGTACTAGTAGTAGTTGTTGTAGCTGTAGTAATCAGTAGTAGTAGTAGTAGTCATTGTAGTAGTAACAGTAGTAGTTGTTGTGGTTGCAGTAACAAAAATAGTAGCAGGAGGAGGAGTAGTAGTAGTTGTTGTTGTTGTTACAGTAGTAGTAGTAGTTATAGTATCTGTAGTAGTATCACTAGTATTAGCAATTGTAGAAATAGTAGAATTGGTAGTAGTAGTAGCTATATAAGCAGCAGTAGCAGTAGTAGCAACAGTTGTAGTAGTAGCAGTAGTAGTGGTTCTATAACTAATAGTAGTGGCAGTAGCAGCAGTAGCAATTGTTGCGGTAGTAGTAGCAGCAATAGTAGTAGAACCCGTGGAAGTAGTAGCAATCGTAGCAATAGTTGTGGAAGTAGTAACAGTAGTAGCCATAATAGTAGTAATAGTAGTAGTCGCGAACGTAGTAGTAGCAGCAGTAGCAGTAGTAGTACTTGAAGCAGTACCAGTGGTTCTAGTAGCAGTAGTACAAGTAGTAGAAGAAGTAGCAGCAGCAGCAGTAGTAGAATTAATACTACTACTCCTACTCCTACTTTTGCTGCTACTACTACTTTTCTGACACCTACCACTACTTCCACTTCTCCAACTCCTACTACTACTATCACTTCTACTGCTACTATTTTTACTACTACTACACCTATTCCTACTCTTACTACCACTACTACTACTCCTACTCCTACTACAGCTACTCTTAATCTTGTTGTTGTTGCAGTTGCCACTACAACTTCTACTACTACTACTGCTGTTACTTCTACTGCTACTCCTACTATGACTTTTACTACTACAAGTCTTAGTAGTACTAGTTTTATTACTACCACCACCGCCACCACTACTACTACTACTTTTGCTACAATTACTACGAGTAATACTACTAATCTACTGCTTCTACTACTACTTCTACTACTAATACTAATACAATTACAGCTACTTCTACGACTACTCCTATAGCTACTACTACAACTACTACTCCTACTAGTACTACTACTGCGACTATACTATTACTACTAATACTACTACCATTACTACTGCTACTATTATGACTACTACGACTACTACTACTACTATAACTACTACTACTTCCACTCCTACTACTGCTGCTACAACTACTCCTACTACTACTACTACTGCTGTTTCTAATACTACTACTCCAACTCGCACTATTACTACTACAACTACTAATACTAAATCGCTACTACTGCGCTACTGCTGTTTCGACAACTACTACTACAACTACAATGACTACTACTACGAATACTACTATTACTACTACTATTACTACAACTACTACAACTACTACCACTACAACTATTACTCCAAGTGCTACTGCTATGAATGCTACAACTACTCCACCTGCTAGTACAGTTACTACTACTGCTACTGCTACTATAACTACTACTATTACCACCACAACAACTACTACTATTACTACAACAACAACAACTACTACTGCTGCTACTACTACTTTGACTACTACTCCTTCTACTACTGCTACAACAACTACTACTACTACTTTTATTAATATTACTACTACTACTACAACTATTCCTACTTTGACTCCTACTACTACTACTTCTACTCCTACCACTACTACTCCACCTCTTATTACTACTACTACTCCGACAACTACTACTCTAATTACGACTACTACTACTACTACTACGACTACTACTACTGCTGCTACAACAACTACTGCTACTACTACCACTATTTCAACTAATACTATTTCAACTACTACTCCCACTCCAACTTCTACTACTACTACTGCTACTATAATTACTAGTACCACTCATATTATTACCTCCACTTCTACGACTGCTGCTTCTACTACTACTACTATGACTGCAAATGGCACTACTACTACAACTGCAGCTACTTCTACTACTACTGCTGCTGTTGCAACTACTTCTATTACTGCTGCTACTACTATTGCTGCTGTCGCTGTCGCTGCTATTGCTACTACTAGTACTACTAATACCACTACTACTACTACTACAACTACGACTATTACTACTACTTCTACTACTACTACAACAACAACAATAATAACAACGATTACTAATACTATTACTAGTACTAGAACTACAACTATTACTCCTACTCCCACTATTACTACTGCTACAACAACAACAACAACTACTACTTCTACTACTACTTCTAGTGTTACTACCACTACAACTACTGCTACTCCTACTCCTACTAGAACTACGGATGCTACTGCTACTAATACTATCTCCATTCCTTGTCCTAGTACTGCTAATAGTACTAATCCTACTACTACAATTGCTAGTACAACTACTGCAACTACTCCTAAAACTACTACTACTACAACTACTACTACTTCTACTTGTACTCCTACAACAAATACTACTTCTACTATTGCTACTACTGCCACAGCTACTTCGACTGCTACTACCACCACAACCACTATTGCTCCTATTGGCACAACTATTGCTACTAGTACTACTGCTTCTCCTACTGCTACTACTACTACTACAACTACTACTACTATTACAACTACTACTACTAATACTACTACTACTACTATTACAACTACTACTACTAAGACTACTACTACTACTACTACTACAATTACTACTACTACCACTACTACTCCTGCTACTCCTACTCCAACACCTGCTCCTATTACTACAACTACTACTACTGCTGCTATTAGCGCTACTACTACTACTAGTACTCGTACTATGACTACTATTACTTCTACTACTACTACTTCTACAACTACTACTACTCTTACAGCTACTACTACAACAACAACTACTACTCCTACTGCTACTCCTACTCCTACACTTTCTCCTATTACTACTACTACTATTACTAGCAGTGCTACTAATACAACTACTATAACAACAACTGTTGCTACTACTATTGCTGCTGCTGCTAGTACTACTTCTGCTATTGCTACTACTACCATGGCTACTACTACTACTACTACCACTACTACTACCACTACTACTACTACTACTACAATGATAACTACTACTTCTACTACTACTGCTACTACTACTGCTACTACTACAACAACTACCCTACCGCTATTATAGCTGTTGCCGCAACTGCTACAATAACTACTGCAGTTGCTGCTACTACTGCTGCTGCTGCTGCTACTAATACTACTACTGGTACCCCTAACACTACTACTGTAATTGCAGCTACTAATATTACTAGTAGTAGTTGGAGAAGCAGCAGCAGCTGAAGTAGGAATAGTAGTAGTAGTAGCAGTAGTTGTTGGGGTAGCAGTATTAGTAGTAGTAGGAGTAGCACTAGTAATGGTAGTAGTAGCAGCAGTACTAGTAGTAGTCGTAGTACTAGCACTATCAATAGTAGTAGCCATAGTAGTAGCTATGCCAGTAGTAGCAGTTGTCATAGTAGTAGAAATAACACCAGTAGTAGTATTAGCAGTAGAAATAGTAGTAGCAGTAGTAGCAGCAATAGTTGTTATAGCAGTAGTAATAGTAGGACTAGTAGTAGTAGTAGTAGAAGTAGCAATAGTGGTAGAAGTAGTAGTACCAGCTATAACAGCAGCAATAATAGAAGTAGTACTATTAGTTACAGCAGAAGTAGTAGTATTAGAAGTAGTAGTCGTAGTAGTAGGAGTAATAATAGTATTGGTAGCAGTAGTTGAAGCAGTAGCAGTAGCAGTAGAACAAGTTGTAGTAGTTGTACCAATTGTAGTAGCAGTGGCAGTGGCCGTAGCAGTATTAGTAGTAGTAGTTGTAATAGTAGTAGTAGTATTTGTCACAATAGTAGTAGCCGTAGTAGTAGCAATTGTAGCAGTAGGAGTAGCAGTAGTTGTGGTAATATGAGAAGTATTTGGAGTAGCAACAATAGTTGTAGTAGTAGTTATAACTGCAGCAGTACCAAAAGGAATCATTTTTGTAGTAGTAGTAGTAGCTGTAGCAGCAGCGGTGGTAGCAACGACATTAATAGTAGTAGGAGTTATTGTTGTAGGAGAAGTAGTAGCACTAGTAGTAGTAGAAGTGGTTGTTGAAGTAGTACTTTTAGTAGCAGTAGTAGTAATACTAGTAGTAGTAGTAGTAGTAATAGTAGTAGGAGTAGGAGTAGCAGTAGCAGCAGTAGTAGTAGCTATAGTAGTAGGAAGAGTAGTAGCAATAGCAATAGTAGTGTTAGTAGTCGAAAAAGTAGTGGCAGTAGTAGCACTAGTAGCAGCAGCAGTAGTCATATTAGGAAGAGTAGTAGCGGTAGTAGTAGTAGTATTAGTAGTAGGAAAAGAAGTGGTAGTAGTAGCACTAGTAAAAGTTGTAGTAGTGGCAGTAGCAGCTGTAGCTATAGCCATGGTAGTAGTAGTAGTAGTAGTAATTGTGGTAGCTATAGTAGTGGTAGTAGTAGCAATTCTAGTGGTAGTAGTAGTAGGAGTAGGAGCTACAGTAGCAGCAGCAGCAGCGGAGTAGTATTAGCAATAGTAGCAGGTATAGTAGTCGTACTTGTTGTTGCAGTAGTTGTACTAGAAGTAGTAGTAGTAGTAGTAGTAGTAGTAGTTGCAATAATAGCAGTAGCAGTAGAGTTGGAGTAGAAGCAGTAGTAGTTGTAGTAGTAGCTGAAGTAGTATTAGTAGCAGAAGAGCTGTAGTAGTAGTAGTGGTAGTCTCGGTATTAGCAATTGTAGTAGTAGCTGTAGCAGTAGCTATAGTAGTTGTAGTTGCAATAGTACTTTGACTAGTAGTAGTAATAGCACTAGTAGAAGTGTTAGTTGCTATTGTTACTGCTATAGCAGTAGAAGTAATTATTGTAGTTGTGTTAGTAGTAGCAGTAGTGGTTATAGTAGTTGTCGTTGTAGCAGTATTTATAGTAGTAGTAGTAGTAGTAGTAGTAGTAGTAGTAGTAGTAGTAGTAGTTGGAGTATTACTAGTAGTTGCGGTAGTAATAGTAGTAGTAGTATTACAAGTAGTAGTTGTGGTAGTAACAATAGTAGTAGTAGCAATAATAGCAGTAGTAGTAGTAATAATAATAGTAGTAGGAGGAGTAGCAGGTAGTATCGATGGTAGTAGCACTACCAGTAGTGGTAGCAATATTAGTTGGTGTAGTAGTAGTAGCATTAGTAGCAATAGTAGTAGTTATAGTAGTAACAGTAGCAATAGTAGTAGCAGCAGTCGTAGTAGCAATAGTAGTAGCAGCAGTAGCTATAGCAATAGCAGTAGGCATAGTTTTAGTAGCATTAGTAGTAGTAGTAGTAGTAGTTGCTGTAGGAGCAGTATTAGTTTTAGTAGTAGTTGTACAAGTAGTTGTTGTTGTTGTACTAGTGGCAGTAGTGGCCATAACAGTAGTAGCGGTAGAGTAGTAGTAGGAGCAGTAGTAGTTGTAGTAGTAGTAGAAGTAGTACTAGTAGCAGTAGTGGTGGTTGCAATAGGAGCAATTGTTGTTGTAGTAGTAAAAGATGTTGTAGTAGTAGTAGTAGCGGCCATAGTAGCAGTTGCAGTAGTAGTAGTAGTAAGAGAAGTAATAGTAGTAGTAGTAGTAGTAATAGTAGTAGCATAGTGGCAGCTTTTGTTGTTGCTCTTATAGTACTTAAAGTGGTGGCTGTAGTAGTTGTAGTTGTAGTAGTAGTTATAGTAGTAGTATCAGTAGTTGCACTAGTTGCAGTAGTAGTAGTAGTCGATATAGTAGTAGATTTAGTAGCAGTTGTAATAGCAGTAGTTACGGTAGTAGTAGTAGTAGTAGCAGTAGTTGTAGTTGTAGTAGTAGTCGTTCATGTAGTAGTCATGTTCGTAGTAGCAATAGTAGTAGTCCAACAGTGGTAGTAATAGTAGTAGCAGCAGAAGTAGTAGTAATAGCAGTCGTACGAGGAGTAGCCATAGCAGTAGTAGTAGTGGTAATAGGAATTGTAACGATAGTAGCAATGGTAGTAGTAGTAGTAGCTGTAGTCATAGTTGTCGCAGTAGTAGCAATAGTAGTGATAGTAGCAATGGTAGTAGAAGTAATAATAGTAGTGGTATTATTTGTAGTAATAGTAGCTGTATTCATAGTACTAGAAGTAGTAGTAGTAGTAGTTATAGTAGTGCTTGTACTAGTAGTAGCAGTAGTGGAAGCAGTAGTCATCATAATAGTAGCGGCAGTAGTAGTAGTAGGAGAAATAGCATAGTAGCAGTTGCAATAGTTGTAGTAGCAATAGTTGTATTAGTGGTAGTAGTGGTTCTAGCAATTGTAGTAGTAGCAGTAGTAGTACTTGTAGTTGTTGTAGTTGCAGGAGAAACAGAAGTAGCAGTAGTAATAGTAGCAGTAGTAGTAGTAGTGGTAGTAGTTGTAGCAGTAGTTGTAGTATTAGTTATTGTTGTAGTAGTAGTAGCAGTCATAGTAGTAGTAGTATTAGTGGCAATAGTGGCAGTAGTAGTAGGACCATTAGTAGTGTTATTTGTATTCGTAGAAGTAGCAGTAGTAGTCAAAATTGGAGAAGTAGTAGTAGCAGTAGTAGTAGAAGCAGGCGAAGTAGTAGAAGTAGTAGTAGAAGCAGTAGTAGCAGGAGTGGTAGTTGTGGTGGTAATAGAAGTAGATGTAGCAGTAGTAGGGGTAGTAGCAGTGGCAGTAATAGTAACAGTAGTAGAAGTAGTGGTAGTACAACTAGCAGCAGCAGCAGCAGCAGCAGCAGCAGCAGTAGAAGTTGTTGTACAAGCTGTAGGAGAAGTAGTCGTAGTAGTAGTAGTAGCAGTATTAAAAGTAGTAGTAGTAGCAACAATAGCAATAGTAGTAGAAGTTGTTGTAGTGGTAGTTGTTATTGTTCTTGTAGTAGTAGTAGCGGTAGTAGCAGCAGTAGCAGAACTAGTAGTAGTAGTAGCAGTAGTAGAAGTAGTAGTAGGAGTAGTAGTAGCAGTAGTAGTAGAAGTTGCATTTGCGGTAGTTGTGCTAGTAGTAGTAGTAGTAGTAGTAGTAACAGTAGCAGTAGTAGCAGTAGTAGGAGCAGTAGTAGTAGGAGAAGTAATAGATGGAGTAGTTGTAGTTGTTGTAGGAGTAGCAGTAGTAGTTGGAGTAGTACGAGTAGTAGGAGTAGTAACAGTAGTAGGAGTAATAGTAGTAGTATTTGTAGTCACAGTAGTACTATTAGCAAGAGTAGTAGTAATAGTAGTAATAGTTGTTGTTATTGTTGTTGTAATAGCAATAGAAGTAGTAGTAGTAGTAGTTGTAGTAGTTGTGGTAATAGTAGTAGTAGTAGTAATATTAGTAGTAGTAGCAGTAATCAGAGAGTTAGTAACCATTGTAGTTGTAGTACTATTAGTAGTTGTCGTAGTACTAGTAGTGCTACAGTACTAGTACGAGTAATTTTAGTAGTAGTAGTAGTAAGAGTAGTAGAAGTAGTTGTAACAATAGTAGTAGTAGTATTAGTTGTTGTAGTAGCAGGAGTAATAGGAATAGTAGTAGTAGTAGTAGTAGAATTAGTAGTAGGAGTTGTAGTAGGAGTAGTTGTAGGAGCAATAGTGGTGGTATGGGAAGGAATTGTAGTTGTAGCATTAGGAGTTGTAGTAGTAATAGTAGCAGCAGTAGTAGTATTAACAGTATTAGTAGTAGTTATTGTACTAGTTTTAGTAGTATTTACAGTAGTACTAGTAGTAGTAGTAGTACCAGTAGTAATAGAAGTAGCATAAGTAGTAATAGTAGTAGTAAGCAG
>RXID01021821.1:0-20487 GCA_005019695.1 Trichopus zeylanicus subsp. travancoricus
GTAGTTGTCATTGTTGTAATGGTAGTAGTAGTTGTTATAGTGGTAGTAGTAGTAGCAGCAGTAGTACTAATAGTAGTAGTAGTAGCATGAGCAGAAGTGGCAGTAGTAGTAGTAATCGTAGAAGCTACAGTAGTGGTTAAAGCAACAATAGTAGTAGTAGAAGTAGTAATAGTAGGAGAAGTTGTAGTAGGTGTAGTAGTAGTAGCAACCACAATAACATCAGTAGCAGTAGTTGTAGTAGTACTAGTAGTAGTTTTAGCAGCCGTAGTCACAACAGTTATTGTAGTTATAGTAGCAGTAGTATTACTAGTAGTGATAATAGTAATAGTAGGTGTAATAGTAGGGGCAGTAGTAGCAGTAGTAGCAGCAATAGTGCAGGAGCAGTAGTAGTGGTTGTAGTAGTACAAGCAGCAATTATAGTAGCAGTAGTTGCAGTAGTATTAGTAATAGTAGTAGCAGTAGCAAAAGAAGTAGTAGTAGTAGTAGTAGTAGTAGTAGTAGTAGTAGTAGTAGTAGTAGTAGTAGTAGTAGTAGTAGTAGTAGTAATAGTAGTAGTAATAGTAGTAGTAATAGTAGCAATCGCAGTAGCACTAGTAGTAGTAGCGAAAGTTGTAGTAGTAGTACAAGTAGTAATAATAGAAGAAGCAGAAGTTGTAGTAGTAGCAGTCGTAGTGGTAGCAGAAGTATAAGGGCTGGGAGAAGTAGTCGTAGATGTAAGTGTAGTAGCAACAGCAATCACAGTAGCAGTAGCAGTAGCAACAACTGCAGTAATTGCATTAGTTGTAGAAGTAGTGGTAATAGGAGTAATAGTAGTAGCAGTATCAGTAGTAATAGCAATAATGGCTTTTGAAGTTGTAGTAGTAGTAGTAACAATAGCAGTAGTAGTAGTAGTAGTAGTAGTAGTTACAGTAGTAGTAGCACTCGTAGCTGTAGTAGTAGGAGTAGTAGTTGTAGCAGTAGCAGTAGTAGCAGTTGTAGCTATAGTAGTATTAATAGTAATAGCAGCAGCATAAGTTGCAGTAGTAGTAGTTGTGGTAGTAGAAGCAGTAACAATAGTCATAGTAGTAGTAGTGGTAGTAGTGGTAGTTGTACTAGTAGTAGTAGTCATAGCAAAAGTAGTAGCAGTAGCACAAGTAGTAGCAGCAACCATTATAATAGCAATAGTAGTAGTAGGAGGAGATGTTGTAGTTGTAGCAGCAGCAGTAGTAGGAGCAGCTGCATCAAAAATAGTATTGGAAGTAGTAGTAGTAGCAGCAGCAGTATTAGTAGTAGTAGCAGTTGTAGTAGTAGTGGTAGCAGTAGTAGTTTTAGTAGTAATAGCAGTAGTGGTTGCAGCAGCAGCAGTAGTGGCATTAGTAGCAATAGGAGTAGTAGCAGAAGTAACAGAAGCATTTGTCACAGTAGCAGTAGTTGTGGAGGAAGTAGTAGTAGTACTAGTAGTACAAGTATCGGTAGTTGTAGTAGTAGTAGAAGTAGTAGTAATAGTACTGGAGTTGTATTAGTAGGAGTAGTACTAGTAGTAGTAGTTGTTGCAGTAGTACCAGTAGCTATAGTAATAGCAATAGAAGTGGTTGTAGTAGTAGTAGAAGTAGTAGTAGTAGTTGTTGTTGTTGTTGCTGTTGTAATAATCAGAGGAGGAGTGGGAATAGAAGTAGTTGTAGTGGTGGTAGTAGTAGTAGTAGTAGCTGTAGTAATAGTTGGAGTAGTACTAGTAGGTCTATAAGTTCCAGCGGGAGCAGGAGCAGTAGCAATGGTACTAGTAGGAGCAGTAGTAGTAGCACTAGTAGCAGTAGTAAAAGAAGCACTAGCTGTAGTAGTAGAATTAGTAGTAGTAGTAATAGTAGCTCTAGTTGTAGTTGTAAAAGTAGTGGTAGTAACAAGAGGAGGAGTTGTAGTAGTAGTAGTTGTGGAAGGGTTAGTAACAGTAGAGAAGCAGCAGCAACAGCAGTAGTAGTATAAGTAGAAATAGTAATAAGAGGACGAGTAGTAGTAGAAGTAGAAGTAGGGATAGTAGTTGGAGTAGAAGTAGTTGTAGTGGTAGTAGTATAGTAGCTATAGTAGAAGTAGTAGTGGCGGTAGTAGTCGTAGCAGCAGTAGTAGGAGGAGGAGGAGGAGAAGTAGTATAAGAAGTAGTAGTAGTTGCAATAGTAGTATTAGCAGTAGTTGTAGTAGTAGTAGTAGTAGTTATAGTAGAAGTAGTTGGAGTAGTAGTAGTAGTAGGAGTTGTAGTTGTAGCAATAGGGCTAGTAGGAGTACTAGTAGAAGTAGAAGTAGTGGTAGTGGTAGTAGTAAAAGAAGTGGTAGTGGTAGTAGTAGTAGTAGTAGGAATAATAGTACCAGTAGTAGTAGCAATAGTAGTGGTAGTAGTATTAGTTGTAGTAATAATAGCATTGGAGGAGTAGAAGTAGTACTTGTTGTAGAAGTTGTAGTAGTAGTGTAATTATCGTAGCAGCATTAGTAGTAGTAGAAGTAGTTGCAGCAGTAGTAGTAGTAGCAGCAGTACTTGTAGCGAAACTCATAGTATTAGCATTAGTTGTTGTTGTTGTTGTAGAGGTAGTAGTAGTAGTAATAGTAGTAGTTGTTGTTGTTATTGTAGTAGTAGAAGTAATAGTAGCAGTATTAGCAGTAATAGTAGTGTTTGGAGTTTTAATAATAGTAGTAGTGATTGTAATAGTAGTAGCAGTAGTAATAGCAATAGTAGTTGTAGCAGTAGCAGTATTAGTAGTAGGAGGAGTAGAAGGAGAAGAAGTAGGAGTAGTGGAAAAAGGAGTAGGAGAAGCAGTAATAATAGTAGTACTAATAGCAGTAATTGTAGCTGGAGTAGTAGTAGGAGTAGTAGTTATTATAGAAGTAGTAGTAGAAGAAGTAGCAATAGTAATAGCAGCTATAATAGTAGTTGTATTAGTAGTAAAAGTAGCATTAGAAGTAGTTGTTGTAATTGTCATAGTAGTAGTAGTTATTGTAGTACTAGTAGTGGTAGTAGTAGTACTCACAGTAGTAGTCGTAGTTGTAGTAGTGGTAGTTGTAGCAGAATTAGTAGTAGTAATATAAGTAGTAGTTGTTATAGTAGTAGTACTAGAAATAGTAGGAATAGTAGTACTATTAGTTGGATTAGGAGCAGTAGCAGTAGTAGAAGTAGTAGTTTTAGTAGTATTTGTAGTACCAGTAGTAGTAACAGTTCTTGTAGCAGTAGTGGTAGTCATATTGGTGGTAGTAGAAGAAATAGTAGTAGTAGTAGAAATAGTAGCAGCACTAGTACTAGGAACAATAGTAGTAGTAGGAGTAGGAGCAGTAGCAGCAGCTACAATAGTAGTAGTAGTAGCAGCAATTATTGTAGTAGTAGTGGTAGTAGTAGAAATAGTAGTAGTAGTAGAAATAGTAGCAGTATTAGTACTAGAAACAATAGTATTATTAGGAGTAGGATTAGTAGCAGCAGCCACAGTAGAAGTAGTAGTAGTAGTAGTAGTAGTAGTAGTAGTGGTAGCCATATTAGTGGTAGTAGTAGAAATAGTTGTAGCACTAGTACTAGGAACAATAGTAGTAGTAGTAGTAGAAGTAGTAGTAGTAATAGTAGGAGTAGTCATTATTGCAGTAGGAGTAGTAGTACTCGTAGAAGCAGTAGTTGTTGTAGTCATAGTAGTAGTAGAAGTACTAGTAGTAGTAGTGGCGGTAGTAGTAGTAGTTGTTGTAGTAGTAGGAGTAGGAGTAGTAGAAGTACTTGTGGGACTAGAAATAGTACTAGTAGTTATAGTTGTAGTATTAGTGTAGTAGTATAAGTAGTAGTAGCAGAAGTAGTAGGAAAAGTGGTCACAGTAGTAGTAGTGGTAGTAGTAGCAGATGTAGTACTCATAGTAGTTGTAGTAGTAGTAGTAGTATTAGTAGGGGTAGTAGTAGTAGAAGAAGTTGTAGTTGTAGCATTATTATAATTATTACTATTATTATTATTATTAGTCGTAGTAGTAGTTGTAGCACCACCAGTAGTAGTAGTACGGGTAGCAGTTGTAGAAGAAGTAGTAGTTTTGGTTGTAGCAGTAGTCATACTAGGATTGGCAAAAGTAGTAGTAGTTGTTGTTGTAGTAGCATTAGCAACACTAGTAGTAGTAGTATATATAGTAGCAGTGATAATGGTAGTAGTAGTGGTAGTAGTGCTAGTAATAGTAATAGCCACAGAAGTACTAGTAGTAGTAGTAGGAGAAGTAGTAGGAGTAGTAATTGGAATTATAATTGTAGTAGTAGTAGTAATAGTAGTTCTACTAGTAGTTGGATCAGTAGTAGTAGTGGTAGGAGTAGGAGAAGCATTAGCAATAGTAGTAGTAATAGTAGTAGTAGTAATAGTAGGAGTAATAGAAGTAATAGTAGTAGTAGTAGTAGTAGTAGTAGTAGTCGTAGTAGTAGTAGTAGTAGGAGGAGTACTAGTAGGAGCAGTAGTAGAAGTACTAGGAGTGGCAGCAGTAACAGTAATAGTATTTGCATTAGTACTAGTAAAAGTGGTAGAACTAGTAGTAGTAGAAGTAGCATTAGGAGTACTAGTAATAGTAGTAGTAGTTGTAGTAGTAGCAGCAGCAGTGGTAGTAGTAGTAGTGGTAGCAACAGCAGCAGCAGTAGTAGTAGTAGAAGTAGCAGAAGTATTAGTGCTAGTAGCAACAGTAGTAGTAGTAGTAGTAATAGAAGTAGTAGTAGTAGTAGTGGATGTAGTAGTAGTAGTAGTTCTAGTAGCAGGAGAAGTAGTAGTACTAGTAGTAGAAGTCGAAGTTGTAGTAGTGGTAGTAGTAATAGTTGTAGCACCAATAGCAGCAGTACCAGTAGTGGTAGTAGTAGCAGTCGTAGCTGTTGTAGCAGTAATAGTATTAGGAATTGTAGTAATGGTTGTAGAAGGAGTAGTAGTTGTAGTAGTTGTAGTTGGAGAAGTACTTGGAGTAGCAGTAGCCGTAGTAGCAGTAGTAACAGTAGTAGCAGGAGTAGTAGTTGTAGTTGTATTAGTTGCTGTAATGCTAGTTATTTTTGTTGTTATAATAGTAGTAGTAGTGGCCGAAGTCGTAGTAGTAGTAGTCGCTATAGTCATAGTAATAGTAGTATTAATAGTAGTAATAGTAGTAGTCATGCTAGCAGTTTTAGTAATCAAATTAGACGTAGTAGTGGTCGCGATAGTCCTAGTAGTACTAGTCATAGTCATAGTAGTTGTAGTAGTACTAGTAGTAGTAGAAGTAGAAGTAATAGTAGTAGGAGTAGTAGTAGTAGTCGTAGTAGGAGGAAGAGGAGGAGGAGGAGGAGTAGTAGTAATAGTAGAGTAGTAGCAGTAGTAGTAGTTGTAATAGTAGTAGTAGTAATAGTAGTTATAGTAGTAGTAGCAGTAGTAGTAGTAGTACTAGTAGTAGCAGCAATAGTAGTAGCAACAGTAGTAGTAGTTGTAATAGTAGTACTAGTAGTAGTAGTAGTAACAGTTGTAGTAGTAACAACAGCAGTAGTTGTAGTACTACAAGTAGTATTAGAAATAGTTGTCGTTGTTGTCGTAGTTCTATTAGTAGTCATAATGGTAGTAGCATATGGAGTAGCACTAATATAAGTTGTAAAAGTAGTAGTAGATGTAGGGGTAATAGTAGAAGTAGTAGTAGTAATAGTAGCAGTAGTTGAAGCAGTAGTAGTTGGAAAAGTAATAGGAGTAGTAGAAGTAGTAGCTTCAACAACAACACCAGTAGTAGTGCTAGTAGTATAAGTAGTAGTAGAGGTAGTTGTAGTAGTATCAGCAGTAGTAGCAGTCATAGTAGTAGTGGTAATAGCAGTGGAATTATTAGTAGTAGTAGTTGTAATAGTAACAATAGTGGCGTTAGTACAAGCAGTAGCAGTAGTAGCATCATCAATCATAATAGTAGTAGTAGTAGAAGTTGCAGCAGCAGTAGCAGTACTAGTAGTAGTAGTAGTAGTGTGAGTAGTAGTAGTAGTAGTAGTTCTAGTATTAGAATTAATAGTTGTAGTAGTAGATGGAGACATAGTAGCCGTAGTTGCAGTAGTATGGTAGTAGAGGTAGTAATAGTAGTAATATTAGTAGTATTAGTAGCAATAATAGTAGTAGTCATCATAGTAGTATTAGTAGTCATAGTAGAAGTAGTAGTAGTAGCGGTAGTAGTAGTTGCAATAGTAGTAGTACTAGTATTAGTACTAGTAGTAGTAGTAGTAGCAATAGTAGTAGCAGTGGAAGTAGTAGTAGTGGTAGTAGCTGTAGTAGCAGCAGTAGTAGCAGAATTAGTAGTAGAAGTAGTAGCAGTAGTAGTAGTAGTAGTAGGACTTGTAGTAGTGGTAGAAGTAGTAGCAGTGGTAGTATTAATAGACGCAGGAATACTTGTAGTAGTAGCAGTAGTAGTTCTAGCAGTAGTAGTAGCCATAGTTGTTGGAGAAGTAGTAGTAGTAGCAGTAGTAGTACTGGTGGTAGCCGTTGTAGTAGTAGTAGTTTCCGCAATGGCGGTAGTTATATTAGTAGTAGTAGTAGCAGTAGCAATAGTAGTCATAGTAGTTGTAGTAGTAGTAATGGTTGTTGTAGTAGTAGTATTAGTTCTAGTAGTAGTAGTAGTAATAGTAGTAGTAGTAGAAGTAGTAGCAGCAACAACAGTAGTAGTGGTAGCAGTAGTAGCAGTAGTAGTAGCAGAATTAGTAGTATAGGTTGTAGCAATAGCAGCATTAGTGGTAGTAGTAGTAGTAGTGGTATAAGTAGTAGTCATAGTAGTATTAACAGACGCAGGAGAAGTAGTAGTAGTAGCAGCAGTTGCGGCAATGCAGTAGTAGCAGTAGCAGGAGTTGTTGCAAAAGTGGTAATAGCAGCAGCAGTAGTAGTAGAAGTAATAGAAGCAGTAGCAGTAGTAGTCATAGTAGTTCTAGTTGTGGTGGTAGTAGTAGTAGTAGTTGTTGTTGTAGTAATAGTTGTAGCATTAGTAGCAGTAGGAGTAGTATTGGTAGTAGTGATAATAGTAGTAGTTACAGTAGTTGTAGTGGTAGTAGTAGTAAAAGAGTAAGAATAAGAAGAAGAAGAAGAAGAAGAAGTAGTAGTAGTAGTAGTAGTAGTAATACTTATATTAGTAGTAGCAGTAATAGTAGTAGTAGTAGTAATAGTAGTAATAGAAGTAGTTGTAGTAGTAGTAGTTGTTGTTGTTGTATTAATAATAGTAGTAGTTGTTGTTGTTGTTGTGGTGGTAGTAGTAGTAGTAGTTCCAGTGATATCCATAGTAGTAGCTGTAGTTTGCATAATGGCAGTAGTAGTTGTAGGAGTAGTGGAAGCAGAAGTAGTGTTACCAGCAGTAGCACTAGCAATAGTAGTCGTAGTAGTTGTAGAAGTTGTAGTAGTAGTAGTATTGCTAGTGTAAGTAGTAGTAGTAGCTGTAGCAGCATTAGTAGTAGCTGTGGAAGCAGTAGTAGTAGCAGTTGTGGTAGTAGTAGCAGTGGGAGTAGTAGTAGCAGTCGTAGTAGTAGTAAAAGAAGAAGAAGAAGATGCAGTAGTAGTAGTAGTAGTGGTAGTAGTAGACGCTGCAGCAGCAACAGCAGTAGTACTAGTACTAGAAGTAGTAGTATGAATGGTAGTAGTAGTACTAGTAATAATAGTAGTACTAGGAGCAGTAGTTGCAGTAAGAGCAGTACTAGTAGTAGTAAATGTAGTAATAGTAGTAATAGTAGTAGTTGTTGTTGTTGTCGTCGTAGTAATAGTACTAGTAGTAGTGGTAAACTAGAAGTCGTAGTCTTAGGAGCAGTAGTAGTAGTAGTACTACTAGTAGCAGTAGAAATAGCTGTTGTCATTGTCGTTGTAGTAACAGTGCAAGGAGTAGTAGTAATATGAGTAGTAAAAGTAGTAGTAATAGAAGCAGTAGTAGTATTAGTAGTAGCTGTAATTGCAGTAGTAGTAACAGTAGTAGTAGGAGAATTAATTGGAGTTGAAAAAGTAATAGCAGCAACAACAATAGTAGTAGTAGTGCTAGTAGTAGTAGTGGGGGTAGAAATAGTAGTAGTAGTAGCAAAAGCATTAGTCGTAGTAGTGGCAGCAATAGTAGTAGTAGTAGCAGTATTAGTGGTAGCAGTAGTAGTAATAATAGCCATAGTATTAGTAGCAATAGTAGTAGTAGTAGTAGTAGTAGCATTTGTAGCAGTAGTAGTAGCAAAATTAGTAGTAGGAATTGTAGCAGCTATAGCAATAGAAGCAATAGTAGTAGTAGTAGAAGTAGTAGTAGTAGTATTAATAGCTGCAGGTGTAGTAGTAGTAGTAGCCGTAGTAGTACCGATACTAGTAGCAATAGTAGTAGCAGTAGATGTAGTAGTAGTAGTAGTAGTAGCGGAAGTAGTAGTAGTAGTAGTAGTAGTAGTAGTAGTAGTAGTAACAGTGGTAGCCGTAGTAGTAGCAGTAGTTGCCGCAATGGCAGTAGTAGTCATACTAGTTGTAGTAGTAGTAGTAGTGGTAATAGTTGCAGCAGTAGTAGCGGTAGTCATAGTAGTGGTAGTAGCAACAGTAGTAGTAGTAGCGGTAGTAGTAGTAGTAGTAGTAGTAGTAGTACTAGTAGTAGTAGTAGTTGTAGCAATAGTAGTAGTAATAGTAGTAGTAGCAATAGCAGCAGTAGTAGTGGTATTAATTGTAGTTGCTGTAGTAGTAGTAGTAGTAGTTGTTGTTGTTGTTGTTGTAGTAGTAGCAGCATCAGTAGCAGACGTGCAAAAGTAGTAGTAATAATCATTGTTGTTGTTGTAGTAGTCATCATAGTAGTAGTCGTACAAGGAGTATTAGTGATATTAGTAGTAAAAGTAGAAGTAGATGTAGTAGTAATAGTAGTAGTAGTAGTAGTATCAGTTGTAGTAGTGGCAACAACTGTAGTAGCAGGAGAACTAATAGGAGTAGTAGAAGTAGTAGCGACAACAACAACAACGGTAGTAGTGCTAGTAGTAGTAGTAGAAGTGGTAGTAGTAATAATATTACTAGTAGTAGTAGCAGCGACAACAGCAACTATAGTAGTAGCAACAGTGGTAGTAGTGGTAGTGAAAGTAGTAGTAGTTGCAGCAATTGTTGCATTTGTACTAGTAGTACCAGTTGAAGCATCAGCAGTCGTAGTTGTTGTCGTAGTTGCAACAGCAGTAGTCTCGGTGCTAGTAGTAGTAGTACTAGTAGTCATTATAGTAGAAGCTATAGTAGTAGTCGTAACAATAGTAGTAGTAATTGGAGAAATAGTAGCAGTAGCCTTAGGAGTAGTAGTTGTAGTAGTAGTCGTAGTAGTAGTGGTTGAAGTTTTAGTAGTAGTAGTAGTAGTAGTAGTAGTAGTATTAGGAGCAACAGTAACAGTAGCTGTAGTCACAATAATAGTGGTATTAATAGTAGTAATTGTCGAAGTCGTAGTAGTTTTGGTAGTCGTTGTAGAAGTAGTAGTAGTAGCCGCAGCAGTAGTTGTAGTATTAGTAGGGGTAGTAGAAGCATTTGTAGAAGAGTAGTAGCAGAATTAGTGGTAGAAGTTGTACTAGCGATAATAGTGGCAATAGTAGTAATGGTAGAAGTAGCACTAGTAGTAGTATCAATTGTTGCAGCAGTAGTGGTAGTAGAAGCAGTAGTAGTTGCAGCAGAAGTAGTAGCAACAGTAGTAGCAAAAGTAGTACTACTAGTAGTAGTTGTACCAGTGGTAGCCGTAATAGAAGCAACAGTTGCGAGAATGGCAGTAGCAATAGTAGTTGTAGATGTAGTAGCAATTGCAATAGTTGCCGTAGTAGTAGTAGTAGTAGTAACAATAGTACCAATTGCAATAGTTGTCGTAGTAGTAGCAGCAGTAGTAGTAGTAGTAGTAACAGTAGTACCAGTAGCAGTAGTAGCATTAGTAGTAGCAGCGGAAGCAGTAGTAGAATTAGAAGTAATAGTAGCAGTAGCACCAGTAGTAGTAGTAGTAATAGTACTAGTTGTGGAAGAAGAGGAAGAAGAAGAAGTAGAAGTAGTAGTAGTAGAAGCAGTTGTAGAAGTAATAGTGGTAGTAATAGTAGTAGTAGTAGTAGTAGTAGTAGTAATAGTAGTACTAGTAGTTGTTGTTGTTGTTGTAGCAATAGCGGTAATAATGGCAGTAGTAGCAGCGGCAGTAGTGGTACGAGTAGAAGTAGAAGAAGAAATAGTTGTAGGTGTAGCAGTAGAAGTAGTAGCAGTAGTACCACTAATAGTTGTTGTTGTTGTTGTTGTAGTAGTAGTAGTAGCAAAAGTAGTGGTAGAAGTAGTAGTAGTAGTTGCAGCTGTAGTAGCAATAGCAATAGTAGTAAGAGCAGTAGGGGTAGTGGAAGTAGTAGTAATAGTAGTAGTAGGAGTGGTAGTTATAATAGTAGTAATAGTACTAGTAGTAGTAGTAGTATTATTAGTAATAGTAGTATTTATAGTAGTAGTGGAAATAGGTGTAGCAATAATAGTAGTTCAAGTAGTAGTAGTAGTAGTAGCAGTAGTCGTTGTAGTAGTCGTTGTAGTAGTAGTGGTAGTAGTTGTGGTACTAGTAGTTGTAGCAGGAGTAGTAGTAGTAATAGTGATTGAGGCTGTACTAGTAGCAGATGTAGTAGAAGTTATTGTAGAAGTAGCCATATCAGTTGCAGTAGTTGTTGTACTAGTAGTAGTAGTAGCAGTAGTAACAGTACCAGTAGTAGTAGTAGTGACAGTAGTTGTTGTTGTTGTAGTAGCATTATTCAAAGCAATAGCAGTAGTAGTAGTAGTTGATATAGTCGCAGCAGTTATAGTTCTAGTAGAAGTAGTAGTAGCGGCAACTGCAGCAATAATAGTAGTGTTGTAGTAGTAGTAGTAGTAGTAGCTGAGGTAGAAGCATTAGTAGCAGTAATAGTAGAAGTTGCGGTAGTCATTGTAGCTGTTGTTGTAGTAGGAGTCGAAGTAGTAGTAGTAGTAGTAACTATAGCAGCAGCAGTAATAGTAGAAGAAGCAGCAGTAGTAGCAATAGTAGTAGTGCTAATAGTAGTTGTTGTTTTTATAGTTGTTCTAGCATCAGAATTAATAGTAGTAGTAGTTATAGTTGTTGTAGTAGCAGTAGTAGTAATAATAATAGTAGTAGTAGAACTAGTAGTAGTCGCAATTGTACTAGTGGTAGCAGTAGCTGTAATAGTAGCAATAGATGTTGTTGTTGTAGGTATAGTAGTAGTAGCAGTATTAGTCACAAAAGTAGTAGTAGTGGGGAAAGAAGTAGTTGTAGCAGTAGCTTTAGCAGTAATAGTAGTGGCAAAATTAATAGTAATAGTATTACGAGTAGTAGTAGTTGTAGCAGCAGTAGTAGCAATAGTTGCAGTTGTAGTAGTAGTAGTAGTAGTAGTAGTAGCAGCGATAGTAGTTGTAGTAGTTATAGCAGTGTTAGTAGCAGTAGTAGTAGCAGTAATAATAGTTGCAGCAGTTGAACATTAGTAGTAGCAGCAGCAATATGAGTAAAACTAGTAGTAGTTGAAGCAGAAGTAGTAGTAGTAGTTGTAGTTGTAGTAGTAGTAGCAGAAGTAGTAGTAGCTATAGTAATAGTAGTAGTAGAAGCAAGAGTAGTAGTAGTAGTAGTAACAGAAGTAGTAGTTGTAGTGGAGTAAGAGTAGTAGTTGCAGTAGCTGTAATAGTAGTGGCAGTAGTAGTATTAGCAATTGTAGTAGCAATAGTAGTAGTTGTTTGAGAAGTAGTAGTAGTACTGATAGTTGTAGCAATAGTAGTGGTAGTAACAGTAGTCGTAGTACTAGCTGTAGTAGCAACAATAGTAGTAGAAGTAGTTGTAACAGTAGTAGCAACAGTAGCAGTAGTAGAAGTAGTAGTTGTCATAGTAGTAGTAGTAGCAGCAATAGTAGTAGTTGTAGCAGTAGTAAAAGTAGCAGAAGTTGTAGTAGTAGGAGAGGTAGTAGTACTTGTTATTGTTGGAAAAGTACCAGTAGTAGCTGTTATTGAAGTAGTTGTAGTTGTAGTAGTAGTTGTAATCATATTTGTCATAGTAATAGTAGTAGTAGCAGTTGTAATTGTAGCAGAGTAGCAGAAGTTGTAATAATAGTAGTGATAGAAGTAGTAGCAGTAGTAGAAGTAGTAGGAGATATAGTGGAACTAGTACTAGAAGTAGCAACAGTAGTAGTAGTAGTAGTAGTTGTTGTTGTTGTTGTTGTTGTTGTTGTAGTAGAAGTTGTAGCAGCAGTAGTAGAAGTAGTACTATTAATAGTTGCAACAGTAGTACCAGCAGCAGCAGTAGTAGCAGTTGTAGTAGTACCAGTAGCAGCAGCAGTAGTTGTTGTAGTAGTACCAGCAGCAGCAGCAGTAGTAGTAGAAGTAGTAGCAGTAGATGAAGCAGCTGCAACAGTAGTAGTAGCAGTAGTAGCAGTTGTAGTAGTAGTAGCCGCAATGGTAGCAGAAGTAGTAGTTGCAGTAGCGATAATAGTAGTAGTAGTTGTTGCAGTAGCAGTAGTAGCAGTAGCAGTAGTAGTAGCAGTTGGTGTCATAGTAGTAGTAGTGATAGTAGTTGTAGTAGTAGTAGTTGCAGCAACATTAGTGGCTGTAGTAGTATTACTAGCTATAGTAGTAGTAGTAGGAGCAGTCGTAGTAGTAATAGTGATAGAAGTAGTAGTCGTGGTAACTATAGTAGCAATAGTAGCAGCAGCAGCAGCAGTAGTAGTAGTAGTCATAATAGTTATAGCAGAAGTAGTAGTTGTAGTCTAGTAGAAGTTATAGTCGATGCAGAACTCCTACTCCTACTCCAACTCCTACTGCTACTACTAGTATTACTACCACTCCTACTTCTACAACTCATACTACTACTACCGCTACTACTACTACAACCCCTACTACTACCACTACTACTACTACAACTACTACTATCACTACCACGACTACTAGTACTACTACTAATAATAATAATAATAATAATACTAATATTATTAGTGCTACTACTGCTATAACTACTACTCGTACAACTACTGCAATTCCTACTACAACTATCACTACATATACTACAACTACTACACCTACTACTACTACAATAACTACTACTGCTAGTGGTACTACTAATACTATTACTCTTACTATTACTACTACTACTGCTGCTGCTACTGCTACATCTACTACTAGGATAATTGCTACTACTATTACTTCTACTACAAGTACTACTACCACTAATAAGAACACTGCTAGTACTACCCCCTATACTACTACTGCTACTACTACTCCTACTACACCAACTCCTACTACTTCTCCTCCTCCTCCTGCTACAACTATTACTACTATTCTTCCTACTATTCCCACAACTGCTACTACTGCTACTCCTCCTACTACCTCTACTGCTACTACAACTTCTCCTACTATAACTGCCCCAACTCCATTCACTACTACTGCTATTACTACTCATAGTCCAACTCCTCCAACTATGGCCACTAGTAATACTACTACTGCTGCTGCTGCTGCTACAACTATTACCACTACTACTACAACATCTACTCCAACTACTACTCCTACGACTACTACTGCTCCTACTACTAGTTCGACTACTAGCAGGACATGTACTACTACTACTACTATAACTATGGCTCCTACTACTACTACTACTACTACTACAACAACAACAACAACTACTACTACTACTACTATTACTTTTTCTTCTTTTTCTTCTTCTACTACTACTACTACTACTACTACTAGTAATAATAATAATAATTCTATTACAACTACTGCTGCTAATGCTGCTACTATCACAACTACAACAACTACTATTATGACTACTGCTGCTGTTGTTACTATTACAACAACTACAACAACAACTACTGCTCGTACTATTTTTGCCACTACAACTACTACTGTTTCTACAACTACCACTACTAGAACTATGGGTACTACTTTTGCTGCTGCTACTGTAGCTACTACTGCAGCTACTAATACAACAACAACTATAACTACTACTACCTCCACTACTACTACTACTATGATTGCTGTTGTTGCAGCTACTGCTTCTACTACCACTACTCCTACTGCTGTTGTTGTTGCTCCTATTGCTCCTACTACAACTACATCTGCTACAACTACTACTATTATTGCAGCGATGACAACTCCTACTATAGCTACTACTATAGCCACTATTATAGCTACTACTCCTACTACTTCTCCTACAACAACAACTTCTGCTACTACTACTATAGCATCTACTACTCTACTACTTCTACTACAACTACTATTAGTACAACTTCTGCTACTTCTGCGACTACAACTACTGCTTCTATTACTACTACTACTACTACTACTACTACTACTACTACTACTAATACTAATGCTACTACTACAACTACGGCCGCTACTACTACTACACCTTCTGCTGCTACAACGACTTCAAATGCTACCACTACTGTTACGATTGCTACCACAACAACTACTACTATTACTACTACTAGCACTACAGCTGCTACTATTGCTACTCCTACTGCTATTGCTTCTACTACTGCTACTACTGCTACAACTGCTATAACAACAACTACTACAACTACTGCTGCTTCTGCTATTGCTGCCACTACTACTGCTACTACGAGCACTACTTCTGCTAGTACTACTACTAGTACTACATGTTTGACTACAACAACTACTACTACTACAACAACTACTACTACTACTGCCACTACTACAACTACTACTAACACTTCTTGTACCACTACTACTAATACTACTACTAGTCCAACTACTACTACTACTACAACTACACCAACTCCTACTGCTGCTGCTATGACAATAACTACCACTTCTACTACAACTCCTACTACTACTAATAATATTGCCACTACTACTACTACTAGCACTAATAATAATAGGACTATTACTACTACTACTGTTGCTATTGCTTCTACAATAACTACAACCACAACTACCACTGCTCTTGCTGCTACTACTGCTACTGTTGCTGTAGCTGCTACAGCTACTACAACAACTACTACTACTACACTGACTGCTACTACTACTACTATTACTATTTCTGCCACTACTACTGCTACTGCTTCTACGACTACCACTATTTGAACAATGGGTACTAGTTTTGCTACTAGTACTATTGCTACGACTACGGCTACTACTATGACTACTACTACTACTATTACTACCACTACTTCTACTACTACAGCCACTACTACTGCAACGACTACTAATATTACTAGTATTATTACTACTACTATATCTGCTACTGCTGCTACACTTACTAACACTTCTACTACTCCAAACGTAACAACTACTGCTGCTGCTGCTGCTGGTGCTACTACAACAACTACTACTACAACTACTATTACGACTGCAACTACTACTTCTACTACTACTACAACTGCTACGACCAATACCACTACTGCTACAGCTACTTCAGCACCTACTACTACGACATCTACTTCTAATGGTACTACTACTCCTACTACTTCTACAACTTCTACTACTGCTATTACTGCTACTGCTACTGCTCTTATTGTTGTTGGTACTAATACCACTACTACTAATGCTACTGCTACTATTGTTACTATACTGCTACTCTTTCAACTACTTCTACTACTGCTGCTGCTGCTACTACTTGTACTATTGCTGCTACTGCTAATACTATTACAACTACTACTGCCATTACTATAAATATTGCTACTGCTACTACTGCTATTATTACTACTACTCCAACTAATGCCTCTGCTGCTATTGCAACTACTACTACTACTACTACTTTTACAACTATTGTTACTACTACAACTACCACTACAACTACTACTGCAACTGCAACAACATTTACGACGACGACTACTACTAATACTATCACTTCTCCTGCAATAACAATAATGACTACTTCTCATACAACTACTACCACTACTACCCTTGCTGCTGCTACAACTATGGCTACTACTACTACTACCGCTGCTACTGCCACTCCTACTTCTGCTATTGTTACTACTACTGCCACAACTACAACTGTTACTGCTTCTACCACTACTACTACAACTACTACTACTAATACTGCTAGTACAACAACTACTGCTACAATTGTTATTGCTTCCACAACTACTACTACTACTGCTTCTACTACTACTGCTACTACTACTATATCTACTGTTCCTACTTCAGCTACTACAATAGCTACTATAACTACTACTAGTACTAGTACAACTACAACTACTATTATTACAACTATAACAACTACTACAACAACTTCTCCTACTACTACTATTACTGCTACTCCAACTACTAATACTATTATTGCTACTCCTACTACTGCAACACCGACTGCTCCTGCTGCTACTCCAACTGCTACTACAACCACTACTCCCCCTAATACTACAACCACTACTCCTCCTAATACTATTACTTCTACTGCTACTACAACTACTACTGCTACTACTACTGCAACTATTGCTACTACTACTACTACTACTACTACAACTACAACTCCTACTACTACTGCTACTGCCATTACTCCTAATGCTGCCAATAATATTACTAATGCTACTCTAACTACTCCAACTACTATTGTTGTCGCTACTACTTCCACTAATGCTACTGTTACTACTACAACTACTACTACTACTATTACTACTACTACTACTACTACTTCTATTACTACTACTGCAACTTCTACTGCTACTAATAATACAACCACAACTACTATTACTACTATTATTCTTACTACAATTGCTACTACTACTACTATTTCTTCTATTACTATTACTTATTACTCCAACTATTACTATTATTACTACTACAACTGCTACGACAGCTGCAATTACTACAATTGCTGGTACTACTACTATTGCTGCCGCTAATATTACAACAACAACGACTGCTACGGTTGCTGCTACTACTATTACTACTACAACAACTACTACTATTGCTACTACTACTGCTACTACTATAGCAACTGCTACTACTGCTGCATCTACTACTACTGCAGCAACTACTTGTGCTACTACTACTACAAGAGCTATGACTACTATTCTGACTACAGCAGCTAATGCTACTCTTGCTGCTACAATTGCTATTGCTACAACTACTGCTACTACTACTATTATTTCCACTAATACATCGGCAACTACTACTGCTGCTACAAATACCACTACTACCACTACTACTACTAATGCTGCTACTACTAATACTACAACTACTACTACATTTGCTGCTGTTGCTACCACTACTACTAGTTCTACTATTGTTACTGCTTCTAGCACTATTTTGTATACTAATACTACTACTGTTACTACAACTGCTACTATAAGTACTACTACTACAACAACTACAACTACTGCTACGACTACTACTGCTACTGCTACTAAAACAACTACTACTACTACTTCTGCTACTATTGCTACTATTGCTTCTGCCACTACTACTGCGAGTACTACTTCTACTACTGCTACTACTACTACTATGTTTTGCTACTACTCTTGCAACTACTGATACTACTACTGCTACAACAACAACTATTACGGCTACTACTCCCACTACTACAATTCTTGCAACTACTCCCGCTACAACTGCTACTACTATGACTGCTACTACTCCTACCCTACTACTACTACTTACACTACTACGACTGCTCCAACCACTATTATTGTTGCTGCCACTACTACAACTGCTACTATTACTCCTGCTACTACTACTACTACGACAACCACTACTACTACCACTGATACTCCTACTACCGTGCTATTGTTACTACTTTGACTACTACTACTGCTGCTGCTACTCTTACTATTACTACTATTGCTGCAACTATTACTTCTACTACTGCTACTACTACTATGGCTCCTGCTACTACTACTTATGCTACTTCTGCCACTACAACTGCTACTAATTTTGATACTACTACTACCCCAACTACTAGTGTTGCTACTACAACTACTACAGCTATTATCGGTACTACTACTACTGTTACTATTACAACATGCACTACTACTATTGCTATTGCTACTGCGGCTACTGTTGCTATTGTTGCTCCTACTAGCACTGCAGCAACAATTACTACTACTACTACTACTACTACTACTACTACTACTACTACACTAATGCCACTACTACTTCAACTACTGCAAGTATTTCTGCTAATACTACTTCATCTACTTCTATGACCACTAATACTACTTCATCTACTTCTACGACCACTAATACTACTACTATTGTTATTGCTGCTTCTACTGCTGCTGCTCCTACTACTGCTACTCCTATTACTATAACTATTGCTATTAATACTACTGTTACAACTTCCACTATGGCTTAAATGACTACTACTACAATTACAACTGCTACTACTACTACTAGTACTACTCCATCGGCTACTGCTACTGCTACTACTACTTCTACTGCACCTTCTGCTGCTACTACTACTACTGCTGCTGGTTTAACAAATACTACAACTACTACTCAAACTACAACTAGTACTCCTACTATTGTAACTATTGCTGCTGCTACAACTAATACTTCTGCTACTCCTTTGAATACTTCTACTACTACTATTACTACTTCTTCTACTGCTACTACTGCTACTACTACTACTACTACTACTACTACTACTACTACTATTACTTTCACCAATGATACTCCTATTATTAATTCTGCTATTACAACTTCTACTACTACAATAGCAACTGCTACTCCTACTACTATTGCTTCTGCTACTACAACTACAGCTCCTTCAACTACTATCGCTACAACTATGATTGCTACTACTTTTATTGCTACTACTATGACTGCTATTTTTACTACTACTACTACTAATACTACTCCAACTACTATTGCTGCTGCTATAGCTACTCCTATATCAACTGCTGCTGCTACTTCTGCTACTCATACTACTACTACTCTCGCTACCACTACTACTGCAGCTATTGCTACTACTTCTCCTACTACTACAACTAATACTACTTTTGCTTCTGCTGCTTCAACTACTACTACTACAACTACTACAACTCCTAGTGCTGCTATTATGACTTCTTCTACTACTACTCCTAGTGCTGCTATAATGACTTCTGCTACTACTACTCCTCCTACTACCACTACAACAACTATTACTACTGATACTTCTACTACTACTACTACAACTACTACTACTCCTAGTGCAACTATTATGACTTCTTCTACTACTACTCCTAGTGCTGCTATTATGACTTCTGCTACTACTACTCCTCCTACTACCACTACAACAACTACTACTACTGATACTTCTACTACTACTACTACTACTACTACTACTACTACACTACTGCAACTACTAATACTCCTCGTACAACTACTATTACTACTATTGCAACTACAACCACTACTCCTCCTATAATTATTACTGCTGTTGCTACTACTACTACTACTACTACTACAACTACTGCTACTACTACTACTCATACTACTACTCATACTACTACTGCTACTACTATTACTCCTAATACTACCACAACTACTATTGTTATCGCTACTAATGCTACTTCTACTTCTATTACTACTCCTACTACTACTACGACTACTACTACTACTTCTATTACTACTATTCCTACTTCTACTTCTACTAATACAACAACTACAACTACTAGTACTACTACTATTCCTATACAACTGCTACTAGTACTACTATTTCTTCTATTACTAATAATTACTACTACTACTATTATTATTATTACTGCAACAATTGCTACCACTGCTACAATTACTACGATTCCTTCTACTACTACTACTACTACGATTCCTAATATTAGAATAACTACTACTACTATGGCTGCTGCTGCTACTATTACTACCACAACTACTACAACAACTACTACTATTGCTACAGCTACTACTATTGCTATTGTTGCTACAACATCTACTAGTGCTACAACTACTTGTGCTACTACTACTACAAGAGCTATGACTACTACTGCGACTACAGTTGCTAATGCTACTACTACTGCTACAAATACTGTTACTACTACTACTATTATCGCTACTACAACTGCTACTACAAATAGTACAACTAGGACTACCACTACAACTACTATTGCTAGTATTACTACTATGCCAGCTCCTACTACTACTACTACTAAAGCTACTGCTAGTCCTCCTACTACTGCTATTAGTATCACTGCTACTATTACTACTGCTACAACTACTACACTACTACGCGACTCCTCCTCCTCCTGTCCGCTCTTACTACTACTGCTACAGCTACTACTACAACTGATCATACTACTACTGCTCCTATTGCAACTTGCGCTACTTCTAATACTACTACTACTTCTAGTACTACTACTACTACTACTACTATGACAGTACTACTACAACCACAACTGCTACTAGGACTACTACTGCTACTGGGACTACTACTGCCCCTGCTACTGCCACTACTCTAGCTATTACTTCTACTACTATTACTACTGCTACTACTACACTTACTACAATAGCTATTTCTACTACAACTGCAACAACTACTACTACTACTAATGCTATGACTACTACGACTGCTACTACACCTACTACTACTACTACTACTACTACTATTACTACTACTACTACTACTACTACAACAACAACTGCTA
>RXID01021822.1:0-12500 GCA_005019695.1 Trichopus zeylanicus subsp. travancoricus
ACTACTACGACTATGATTACGACTACTAGTACTACTACTACTACTATTACTACTACTGCTGCTGCTGTTACTACTACTACTACTGCTGCTATTACTACTGCAACTACTACTACAACTAGCATAGTGACTACAACTGCTACTTCTACTACTACTACAACTACTACTATTACTACTATTTCTACTACTACTACTACTACTACTACCACTACTACTACATCTACTTCTGCTATGGCTATTGCTCCTTTTCCTCCTCCTACTATTGCCACTCCCACTACTAGTCCTATTACCACTACCACTGTTGCTGCTACTATTACTATGACTACTTCCTACTACTGTTAATTGTCTGCTATGACTACTAGTACTACTATTCCAACTACAAATGCTACCTACTCTAACGAGACTGAGCTCGGTACTCACCTTCTAGTACTACTACATATACTGCAACAAATACAGCCACTAAGGCTGATATTGCTACCGCAATTGCTACTACTACTACAACAGTTACTACTATTACAATTACTGCTACCACTACTACTACTGAGACTTCTACTACTACTACTACTACAGCAATAACTATTACTGCTACAACTACTGTGACTACTACTACTATTGATTACTAATTCTACTGCTACATTTGCTGCTTCCACAACAACAATAATAATAACAACAACAACTACTACTGCTACAACTACTACCAGTATTCCAACTACTGCTACTACTGCTACTAGTTCTACTACTACTATTACTACTTCAAATACTACTATTACTGCTGCTGCCACTACTTCAACTACTACTACTTCTATTACTTCTATTACTACTACTACTAATATTCATACTATTACTACTAGTACTACTACATATACTACTACAACTACTACTGCTACTGCTTCTATTCCATCTACTACAACAACAGATAAAACTACTTCAATTCTTTGATTATCCCTACTACTTCTGCTACTACTACCACTACTACTACTGCAAGCACTACGACTACAACAAAAATAACAACCACTACTATTGGCACTACTACTACTATGATTATAACTACTACTACTTCTACTGCTACTACTACTACCACTACTACCGCTCCTACTGCTACTGCTACAACCTCTACTTCTACTACTACTGCTACTGCTACCACTAGTACAGCTACTACTTCTACTACTACTACTATTTCTACTACTCTTACAACTACATCTACTACTGCTACTACTTCTACTACTACGACTCCTCCTATTACTTCTACAATAACTGCAACTACTGCTACTACAACTACCACTACCTATACAACTAGTACACCTTCTACTACTACTACTACTATTGCTACTACAATTACTACTTCTACTACTCCTACCACTACTAATACTACTTATACTACTCTTACAGCAACAACTACTCGTACCACTACTACTACATCAAGAACTACTACATTTCTTCTACTACGACACTACAACTGCTGCTACTACTTCTACTACTGCTAGTACTACTTCTGCTAGTGCTACAACTACTACTCCTACTTCCATTATTACTACTACTACCACTATTACTAGAATTACCCCTATTATTACCACAACAACTACTACTAGAACAACTACTACTACTACTACTCCTAATACCACTACTATTACTACTACTACTACTACTTCTACTAGGGCTGTTGCAACTACAACTACTATTCCAACTACTAGCACTATTATTACAACTACAACTATCACTTCTATTACTGCTACAACTACTACTACTATTACTACTACAACAACTACTACTACTACTGCTACTACTACTACTACTACTACTACTACTACTACTACTACTACAACTCCTACTTCTAATACTACTACTGCTACTGCAACAAGTACTACAACTCCTACTACTATGACTGCTACTACAATTACTTCGGCTACTACTACTGCCACTACCACTACCCCTACTACTACTACTACTACTCTTACTTCTACCACTACTACTATTACTACTAATATTTCTACTACTACTTGTACTCCACCTATTCCAACTACTACTCCAATTATAGCTACTAATAGCATTACTAGTACTACAACTACTACAACTATTACTACTACTACTACTACTACAACCTCTACTACAACTTCTACAAGTACTACTACTACCACTACAACTACTAATATTGATACTGCTACTACTACTACTAATACTACTACAGTCATTGTAGTAGCAGCAGTAGTTAAGTAGTAGTAGTAGAAGTAGTAGTAGTCATAGGAGTAGCAGCAGCAGTAGCAGTAGCAGTAGTAGTAATAGTAGTGGTAGTAGTTGCATTAGCAGTAGTATTAGTATTAGCAATAGTTGTAGTCATAGTAGTAGCTCTGGTATTAGTAGCAATAGTAGTAATAGTAGTAGTAGTAGTCGAAGCAATAGTTGTAGTAGTAGTAGTAGTTATCGATGTTTCAGTAGTAAAAGCAATAGTACTAGTAGTATTAGTGGCTGTAATTGCAGTAGTAGTTGCGGTAGTAGTAGTAGTTGTAGTAGTAGTAGTGGTAGCAATAGTAGTAGTAAGAGTAGTAGTAGTAGCAGCAACAGTAGTAGTAGAAGTAATAGTAGTAGCACTTGTAGCAGTCGTAGTCAAGTAGTCGAAGAAATCGTACAAGTAGTGGTAGTACGAGAAGTAGTAGTAGTTGTAGTAGTAGTAGCAATAGTAGTAGTAATAACAGTAGTAACAGCAGCAGTAGTGGTAGTAATAATAGTAGTAGCAGCAGCAGCACTAGTGGTAGTAGTAGTTGCAGTAGTAGTAGTAGTTGTAAGAAAAGTGGTAGCAGTAATAGCAGCAATAATAGGAGCTGTAGTAGTAGTAGTACTACTAGTGGCAACTATAGTAGTAGAAGGGGAAGTTGTGAAAGTAGTAGTACGAGTAGTGGTATTGGGAGACATAGTCGTAGTAGTAGTAATAGTGGTAATAGAAGTAGTAGTAGTGGTTATAGTAACTATAGTAGTAGTAGCTGCAGTGGTAGTAGTACTAGGACTAGTAGCATTAGTAGTAGGGGAAGTAGCAGTAGTAGTTGTAGCAGTAGCATGAGTAGTAGTAGTAATAGTAATTGTAGCAGTAGTAGCAGTCGTAGAAGTATCAGCAGGCGCAGTAGTAGTCATAGTAGTAGCAATAGCAGTAATTATAGTAGTTGTAGTTGTTGTGTGGTAGTAGTAGTAGTTGTAGTTGTAGTAGTAGTAGGAGGAGTAGTAGTAGTAATAGTAGAAGTAGCAGTAATAGTAGTAGTAGTAGTAGTAGTAGGAGACATAATAGTAGTAGTAGCATTAGTAGTAATAGTACTAATAGTAGTAGTAGTAGAGGTAGATGTAATTGCAGTAGTAGCAATAGCAGTAGTGGTAGTAGTAACAACAATAGCAGTTGTCGTACTAGTAGCAGTAGTAATAGTAGGAGTGATGGTAGTAGTAGTATTGGCGGTAGTAGTAGTAGTAGCAGCAGCAGCAGCAGTAATAGGAGTAGTAGTAGTAATAGCACCAGTAGTAGGAGTAGCAGTTGTTGTTGTGGTAGTAGCTGTAGTAGTAGTAATATTATTATTAGTAGTAGTAGTAGTAGTAGTAGTAGTAGTAGCAGTAGCAGTTGCAGTAGTAATATTTGTAGTAGTTGTAGAAGTTGGAGAAGAAGTAAGTATAGTAGTAGGAGTAGCGGAAGCAACAATAGTAGCGGTTGCAGCAATAGCAACAGTAGTATTAGCAGTAGCGGTAATAGTAGTAGTAGTTGTTCGAGTTATAGTTGCAACAGTAGTAGTAGTAGTACATGCGGTGTTAGAAGTAGTAGTATCCATAAAAGTCATAGCAGTAGCAGCAGTAGCAGCATTAGTAGTAGTAATGCTAGTTATAGTAGTAGTAGGAGGAGTAGTAGTAGTAGTAGTCATAGTTGTAGTAGGAGCAGTAGTAGTAGTAGTAATAGTAGTAGTACTAGCAATCGTAGTAGCAGTAGCAACAACTGCAGCAGTAGCACTAGTAGTATTAGGAGGAGGAGGAGGAGTAGTAATAGCAATAGTAGTAGTTGTAGTGGTGGTAGCAGTACTTGCAGTTGCAGCAGTAGTAGTAGTGGTAATAGTAGCAATAGTAGCTGTAGTAGTAGCAGTAGTAGTTGTTGTTGTTGTTGTTGTCATAATTGTAGCAATACAAGGAGTAGTTGTTGCAGTAGTTGTAGTAGTAGCGGTAGTAGTAGTAGTAGTAGGAATAGTAGTTGTAGTAGTAGTGGTAGTAGTAATGGTAGTAGCGATAGTAGCAGAAGTAGTGGGAGTAGTAATACTAGTATTATGAGAAGTACTAGCAGTAGCGGCAGAGGAAGTTGTAGTAGTAGTAGTCGTTGTAAAAGGGGAAGAAGTAGGTATACTAGTAGTAGTAGCGGTAGCAGCAACTATAGCATTAGCAGCAGCAGTAGTAGTATTCGCAGTTGCGGTGCTAGTTGTAGTAGTAGTAGTAGTAGTTGCTGTAATAGTAGATGTAGCGGCAACAGCTACAATGGCAATAGCAGTAGCAATAGTAGCTGTAGTAGTAGTAGTAGTAGCTACAGTGGTAGTAGCAGTAGCAACGATAGCTGCAATAGCTATAGTGGTAGTAGTAGCAAAAGAAGTAGTAGCAGTAGTTGTAGTAGTAGTAGAAGCAGTATTAGTAGCAATAGTAATAGTTGTAGTAGCTGTAGTAGAGCTATAGTATGGCGATACTAGTACCAGTAATAGTAGTAGTAGTGCTAGTAATAGTAGTAATAGTAGTAGTAGTCGTAGTAGTAGTAGTAGGAGCAGTAGAAGTAGTAGTAGTAGTGGTAGCAGCTGTAGTAGTTGCAATAGTCATAGTATAGAAGTTATAATCGTAGCTAGAGTACTAGTAGTAGTAGCAGTAGTAGTAGTTGGAGAAATAGTACTAGTAGCTGTAGCAGCAGAAGTAGTTGCAGTTGTAGTAGCAACAGCAACAATAGTAGCAGTACTAGTTGTAGTCATAGTATAGCAGCAGAAGTGGTAGTTGTAGTAGTTGGGGCAACAGTGGAAGTATTATTAGTAGTAGTAGTCGTAGTAGCAGCAGCAGCAGCAGCAGTAGTAGTAGTAGTAGTAGTAGTAGTAGTAGTCCTGGTGGTAGTAGTAGTAGTAGTAGAAGTAGTAATAGTAGCAGAAGTAGGAGTAGTAACAGTCGTGCTTGTGCTTGTAGAAGTATTAGTAGTAGTCATAGTAGTAGTATTAGTAGTAATACTAGTAGTTGCAGTAGTAGTATTAATAGGAGTAGTAGCAATTGTAGCAATAGAGGTAGTAGTAGTAGAAGTAGAAGTAGGAAGAGTGGTAGTAATACTAAAAATAGTAGTAGTAGTAGTAGTAGTAGTTATAGTATTAGTAGTAATAGTAGCAGTAGTAGTATAAGTAGTAGTAGTTGCAGCACCAATAGCAATAGTAGTAGTAGCTGCAGTAGCTGTAGTAGTTGTAAGAGTAGCAGTGGCAGTTGAAGCAACAGTACTAGTAGTAGTTGCAGTGGCAATTGAAGTAGTAGTAGCGGTCGCAGCACTAAGAGTATTAGCTGTAGCAGTTGTAATAGTGGTAGTAGTAGTTGTTGTTATTGTTGTACTAGTAGTATTTGTTGTAATAGTTGCAGTAGTGGCAATACTAGTACCAGAAGTAATAGAAGTAGTACTAGTAGTAGTAGTAGAAGAAGTAGTCGCAGTAGTAGCAGTAGCAGTAGTAGTTGTAGGAGAAGTAGTAGAAGTAATACGTGTAGGAGAAGGAAAAGTAGTAGGAGTAGGAGTATGAGTAGTAGTTGTTGTCGGAGTAGCAGTAGTAGTAGTAATAGCACTAGAAGTAGCAGTAGTGGTAGTAGAAGTCATTATAGTAGTAGTTGTAGAGGTGGTAGTAGATGTTGTTGTTGTAGTAGTAGTAGTAGTAGTAGTAGTAGTAGTACTAATTGTAGCAGTTGGAGTAGTAGTTGTAGTAGTAGTGGTAGTAGTAGTCATAGTAGTAGTGGTTGTTGTAGTAGTAGTAGTAGTAGCGCTAGTAGTCGTAGTAATATTAATAGCAGCAAAAGTAATAGAAGTAGTTGTTGTAGGATTATTACTCATTGTGGTAGTTGCAGTTGTAGCGGTAGTAGAAATATAGTCGTATTTATAGTAATTGTAGTAGTCGTAGCTGGAGTAGCTGTAATATTAGTAGTAGTCGTGGTAGTAGTTGTAATAGTAAATGTAGAAGTAGCAGTTGGAGTGGCAATAGCAGTAGTAGCAGTAGTAGCTGTAGTAGTAGTAGTACTAGTAGTAGTAGTAGCAGTAGAAGAAGTAGTAGGAGCAGCCGCAGTAGCAGCAGCTGCAGTAGTAGTAGTAGTCGTAGGAGTAGCAGTAGTAATAGTAGCAGCAGTATAAGTCATTGTAATAATAGTAGTTGTAGTAGTAGCAGTAATAGTAGTACAAGTAGTAGTAGTGGTAGTAGTAGTCACAGTAGCAATAGCGGTAGTAGGGGTAGTAGTAGTAGTAGCAGTAGTAGAAGTAGTAGTAACAATATTAGTTGAAGTAATAGTAGTTGCAGAAGAAGTAGTAATATTAGGAGTAGCAGTAGCAGTAATAGTAGCAGTAGAAATAGGAGTAGTAAAAGTATTAGCAGCAGCAGTAGTTGTTGTAATAATAGTAGTAGCAGTAGTAGTAGTAATAGTAGTAGAAATAGTAATACGAGTCGTAGTAGTATTAATAGGAGTAGTAGTAGCAATAGTAATAGCAATAGCAGTAGCAGTAGTAGTAGTAGTTGTTGTTGTTCTAGTAGTAGAAGTAGCCCAAGCAGTAGTGGTAGAAGTTGGAGTAGTGGTAGTAGTAGCAGTAGCAGTAGCAATAGCAGTATAAGTAGTAATAATATTAAGTAGTAGTAGCAGTAGAAGTAGGAGTAATAGTTTTTGTCACAATAGTAGTAGTAGTAATATTAGCATTAGTAGTAGTAGTAATTGTTGTAATAGTAGTAGTTGTAGAAACACCAGTAGCAGCAGCAGTAGTAATTTAGTATTAGCAGTTGTAGTAGTAGTAATACGAGTTGGATTAGTAGTAGTAGTAGTAGTAGGAGTAGTGGTTGTATTAGTAGTAGGGGTAGGACAAGTAGTAGTAGTAGTAGTCATAGTAGTAGTAGTTGTAGTAATAGTAACAGTAGTAGTAGTAGTAGGACTAGAAGTCACAGCAGTAGCTCTAGCAGCAGCAGTAGTCGTAGAAGTGGTTGTAATTGTATTAGTACTAGTAGCAGAGGTAGTGATAGAAGTAGTAGAGTAGTAGTAGTATTCGTAGTAGTAGTAGTAGTGGTGGTAGTAGTATTAATACTAGTACTACTAAGACTAGTAGAAGTAGTGGTAATAGTCGTTGTAGTTGGAGTAGCAGAAGAAGTAGCTACAAGAGTAGCAGCAGTAGTAGTTGTAGAATTTGTAGTAGTAGCTACAACAACAGCAGGATTAGGAGTAGCGGTAGTAGGAGCAGGAGTAGGAATAGGTGTAAAGTAGTAATAATAGTAGCAGTGGTCGTAAAAGTGGTAGTAGTAGTAATAGCAGTAGGAGAAGTGATAGTGGTAGTAGGTGTAGGAATAGTAATAGTAGTAGCACAAGTAGTAGGAGTAGTAGTAGTAATTCTGCTGCTACTACTACTACTACTATAGCTACTACTGCCGCTATTAGAACCATTGCTACTGCCTCTACTTCTACTATTGCTACTACTGTTGCTTCTACCGTGGCTACTACTAGTATTGCTAATATTACCGCTACTACTGTTACTACTTCCACTACTACTGCTTCTACTGCTTCTACTTCAATGGCTACTGCTCCTATTGCTATTGCTACTACTGCCACTATAATTACTTATACGATCGCTACTACTACTTCTACTACTACTATTACTACTACTACAACTACTACTACTTATACAGCTACGGCCACTACTATTACTACTAATACTAATTCTACTATTATTACAAATACTACTACTACTACTACTACTCCAACAACAATCACTGGTACTACTACTAGTACTATTGCAACTACTATGAATACTATTACTATTGCTGCTATTACTACTATAGCTATTACTACTAAAGCTATTGCCGCTGCTGTTTTACTACTATTGCTACTACTACTACATCACTACTACTATAGCTACTACTATCACTACTGCTTTAACTACTACTACTACTACTACAACAACTACTATTACTAAAACAACAACAACTACTACTACTACTACTTCTACAACTACTACAAGTTCTACGACTACTACTACTACCACTGCTGCTTCTACAAATACTACTACTAGTACTTCTACTACTATTACTACTACTACTTCTACTACTTCTACTTTTTCTAATACTACTACAACTACTACTGCAACTACTACCATCACTACTACTACTACTACTACTTGTACTACTACTACGTTACTATCTGCTACTACTACTACTAACTTACTATAGTACGACTACTAATACTACTAACTAGTACTTACTACTACTCCGAACTACTTCCGACTACGACTACTCATTACTACTACTCCTCTTGCGACTACTATACTACAACAACGAGTATTATTATTATTATTCTACTACTACTACTATTGCTACTACTACAACTACTACTACTTCTATTCTACTACTACAATTACTACTACTACTACTACTACTATAGCTACTACTTCTATTACTACTGCTGCTGCTCTTACTACTTCTACTACTAATATTACTACTTCTAATACTACTACTAGTACTGCTGCTACTGCTACTGCTCCTACTACTACTACTACTTCTACTACTACAACTACTTCTATGACAATTACTACTACTTCTACGACACTGCTACTTCTACTACTACTACTACTACTACTACTACTACTACTACTACTACTACTACTGCTGCTGCAATAACTACAACTATAATTATACTGCTACTAGTTCTACTACTGCTGCTGCTACTACATCTGCTACAAATACCACTCCTACTACTGCTGGTACTACTGGTACTACTTCCACTACTACTACTATTAGTACTACTGCTTTTGCTACTACAACTTCTACTATTGTAGAGACAACAACTACGACTACTACTATGGCTACTGCTACTACTTTTGCTATTACTGCTACTATTCCAACTACTACTATGACTATTATTACTACTACAACTACAACTACTACTACAATAACTACAACTGCCACAACAATTACTTCTACTACTACTTTTCCCTCAATAACAACAACTACTACTTCTCGTACTAGTACGACTGCTGCTACCACTACCACTACTACCTCATCTATTGGTACCGCCTCTACTACTAGTACAACTACCTTTACTACTACTTCGATTGCTACTGCTACTACCACAACTACTGCTACTGCTACAGCTATTGCTACTACTAGTACTACCACTGCTACAACGGCTACTACTACTACTTCTACTATCATTATTGCTGCAACTACTACTAATACTACTGCTGCTATTACTATTACGGCTACTGCTACAGTGACTACTACTACTGCTACTACTACCCCTACTACTACTACTGTTACTACTACTGCCCCTACTACTACAACAACAACAACTACTACTATTACTGTTACTTTAACTCACATTGCTTCTACTCATACTGCTGCTGCTGTTGCTACTGTTACAACTGCTACTACCACAACTACTACTACAACAACTACTGCTACTACTACTACAACTATTGCTACTACTGTTGCTACTACTACAAATCCAACTACTACTACTAAAACTTATACTACTAATATTACTGCTGCTACTACTACTACTGCTACAAGTCTTTCTACTACTACTTCGTTTTCGACTACTACTACTTCTGCTACTAGTACTGGTACTACTACTACTATGATTACTACTACTACAGCTACTGCTACAATGACTACAAATACTGTTAATACCACTGCTACTACTACTGCTATTACTACCATTACTACGACTACTACTATTGCTACTACTACTATTGGTACTATTACTACTACTACTACTATGGCAATTAACACTACTACTGCTACTACTGCTGCTGCTGCTGCTGTTGCTATTGTAGCTGCTGTTGCTAATACATCTAGTACAACTACTACTACTTCTCCCACTACTTCTAGTATTTTTACTACTACCACTACAACTATACTGCGACTGCTTCTACTACTACTACTACTACTACTTCTACTACAACTACCACTGCTACTACTACTGGTACTACTGGTGCTACTTTCACTTCTTCTACTATTAGTACTACTATGTTTGGTACCACTGCAACTGCTACTACTACCACTACTACTGGAGATACAACAACTTTGACTACTACTATGACTACTACTTCTACTTCTGCTACTACTGTTACTACTACTATTACTACTATTAGTACTACTATTACAACTGTCGCTACTAGTACTATTACTACTACACCTACGACTACTACTACAACAACTCCAATTGCGACAACAACTACTATTACTAGTATTTTTCCCACAATAACAACAACTACTACTTCTCGTACAACTATGACTGCTGCTACAACTACAACTATTACCTCTTCTACTGCTACCGATGCTACTACAGCTGCAACTGGCTCTACTACTACTACTGCTACTATTACTACAACTACTACTGCTACAGCTATTGCTGCTACTAGTACTACTACTGCTACAACGGCTACTACTGCTACTTCTACTACTTCTACTGCTACTTCTACTACTTCTACTGCTATTCCTGCTGCTACTACTACTAATACTACTACTGCTGCTACTATTATGGCTACTGCTACTGCAACTACTACTACTGCTACTACTACTACTACTACTACTACTTCTACTTCTATTTCTACTGCTACGACTGCAACTGCTACTATTACGGCTTCCACTATGGCAACTACTACTACAACAACAACAACTACTACTACTACTACTACTACTACCACTTTAACTACTAGTACTTTTACTCTTACTACTGCTGCTTCTACTATTGCTACAATTGCTACTACTAGTAATACTGCTACTACTACTGCTACTACCGCAACCCGCAAATACTAATACTGCTACTATTGCTACTACCACTGCAACTATTGCAACTACTACTCTACTGCTAAAACTTATACAATTAATACTTCTGCTCCAACTACTACTGCAACTACCACTGCAACTACCACTTTTTTCCTACTACTACTTCTACTACTATTACTACTGCTGCTGCTACTACTATTACTGCTACTACTGCTACTGCTACAACGGCTACAACTACTGCTACTCCTTCTGCTACTACTACCACTACTACGACTAGTACAACTGCTACTATTGATTCTGCTATGACAACAATAACAACTATTACGACTACTATTGCTCCGACTATTGCTATTGTTACTACTATTACTACATCTACTACGCCTGCTACTACTTCTACTACTACAACTACAGCAACAACAACAACTACTACTACTACTACTGCTACTGAAACAACAGTACTACTTTTGCTACTGTTGTCGCTACTACTAGTGCTTTAACTACAGTTGTTGCGACTACTACTACTATTATTGCTACTACTCCTACAACTACTACTACGACAATTGTTGTTGCTGCTACTACTACTACTACCCCTAGTGCTACTACAACTACAGTTGTTGCGACAACTGCTACTATTGCTGCTACTACTCTAAGAACTACCACTACTGCTATTGCTACTCTGAGAACTACCACTACTGCTATTGCTACTACTATTACCACTACGACTACTACTATTATTAATATTACTACTACTCCTACTACTACAACTACTACTACTGAACTGCTACTACTACTACTGAACAACTACTACTACTGCTGCTACTACTGCTACTAGTACTACTACTACTACTCCTACTTCTACTACAACTCCCCTACTACTACGACTACTACTTACTACTACTACTGACTGACTACTATTACTACTTACTACAACTACCTACAAACAACACCACACCCAACATACAAACTACTACTACTACTACTACTACTACTATTACTACTCCTACTACTACTTACTTACTACTTCTACTACTAGCTACTGCTGCTGCTGCTACTACTATTACAACTATAACTATTGTTATTACTACTACAACTACTACTATTGCCGCAACTACTACTACTGCTACTACTAATACAACTCATGCTCCAACTACTACTATTACTACTAATAAAGCTATTATTACTGCTGCTATTATTACTACTTCTTCTACTGCTCCTATTGCTACAAGTACTACTACGCCTCCAACTACCACTACTGCTTCTATTATTACTACAACTACGACTGCTGCATTGTTTCCTGCACGTAATGCTACTCCGACAACTACAACTACTTCTATTGCCACTACCACTTCTACTACAAGTAGTACTACAACTACTGCTTCTACCACTTCTACTACTACTACTACTACTACAGCTACTTCCACTACTATTGTTGCTGCTACAACTTCTACAACTCCCACTACTACTATTACTGCTGCTACTACAACTACTAATACTACTCCTCTTACTACTACAACCACT
>RXID01021822.1:17500-22878 GCA_005019695.1 Trichopus zeylanicus subsp. travancoricus
ATATACTACTATTACTACTATTACTACAACTTACCTCAACAAACAACACCTATATTTCTACTTACTATTACAAGTACTAATACTTACTGTAGCTGCTCCTGCCGATGAATGCTTATACAATACTAGCAACTCCTTCTACTACTAGTACTACTAGTACTACTACTTCTCCTATTATTACTACTACTACTACTACTACAACTACTATTACCGCTACTACTACTGCTACTACTACTATTACTCCTAATACACCTATTACAACTATTACTATTACTACTACCACTGCTACTATTGCTACTACTGCTACTACAACTACTATTATTACTACTACTACTACTACTACAACTACTGGTGCTACATCTACTACTACTACTTCTACAACCATTACTGCTACTATTGCTACTACTTCTATAGCTACTTGTACTGCTACTATAGCTGCTACTACTACTACTACTACTACTATTCCTATCGCTACTTCTACTACTTCTGCTGCTAATCCTACTACTCCAACGGCTGCTACTACTATTAGTCCTATTGCTACTACTACTACTATTGTTACTACTATTACTACTGCTACTCCTACTCCAATTACTAAACCAACGACTACTCCTACCACTACTACTACAACTATTACTTCTACTTCTACTACTACTACTACTACTACTACAACTCCTGCTATAGCTAGTACTTCTACTACTACTACAACTACACCTACTATAACTACTACTACAGTGAATACTACTCCTGCAGCAACGCAACTACTTTCGCTGCTATTGCCACTGCTACTAGTTATACTAAACTACATTTCTTGTGATAACTGCTACTACTAATGCTGCAACAGCTACAATAACTGCTACTGCTGCTGCTACTACTACTACTACTACTATTAGCACTACTACGACTACTCCTCCTACTACTACCACTACTACTATTGCAACTAATACTAGAGCTAGTACAACTACTACTACTCCTACTACTACTACTTCTGCTACTACTATTACTACTCCTGCTACTACTACTTTTGCTACTACCTCTACTACTATGCTGCTACTGCTACTACTACTTCTACTAGTACTACTTCTACTACTATTACTGCTGCTGCTGCTGCTACTACAACAACTACTACTACGACTACTATTGCTACTACAACTACTATAACTATTACAACTACAACAACTGCTTCTGCTGCCACTACAGCAACAACTAGTGCTACTTTTCCAACTACTACTACTACCGCTATAACTACTACTACTACACCTACGCAAACTACTACTATTACTACTACCAATACTAGTACTATTGTTACTCCTACAACAACAACTACTAAAACTACTACTAGAGCTACCACTACTACTACAACTACTACTATGAGTGCTACTACTGCTGCTACTACTCCTACTACTACATCTACTGTTACTCGAACTATTACTATTACTAATGCCACTTGTACTTCTACTACTACAACTACTACTACTGCTGCTACTAATGCTACTATTGCTACAACTACTACTACCACTGCTACTACTATTACCCTACTACTACTCCAACTACTACTACAACTACTACTGCGGTTGCTCCTACTACTACTACTACTACTGCGGTTGCTCCTACTACTACTACTACAACCACTATTACTACTGTTGCTCCTACTGCAACTACTACTCCTACTACTACTACTACTACTGCTAATACTACTACTACTACTTCAACTACTATTACTGCTACTACTACTACTACCAGTACTACTACTCCTAATACACCGACTACAAATACTACTATTATTACAAATACTACTGTTATTACTACTACTACTACTACTACTACTACTACTACTACTACTACTCCAACTACTCCAAATACTATTACAACTACCACTCCAACGACTACTATTACTAATACTATGACTACCACAGCTACTCTTACTACAATTGCTACTGCTACTACAACTACTGCTACTACTCTACCACCTCCTCCTCCTGCTACTACTAATACTAATACTACTTCTATTGCTACTACTACTACTACTACTACTACTGCTACTACTTCTACCGCTACTCCTACTACTCCTACTACTACTACTCCAACTACTAATACTACCATTCCAACTATTACTACAATAACTACTTCTACTACTACTAGTACTAATAATGCTACAGTAGCTGCTACTGCAGTATTTCTACTACTAGTATTACTACTACTACTATTACTTCTACTAATACTCCTACTACAGCTATTACTCCTAATACACCCGCTATAACTACTGCTATTACTACTACAACCACTACTATTCCTGCTACTAGTACTACAACAACAACTATTATTATTATTACTTCTACTCCAGCTGTTGCTGCTGCTACGACCACTACTACTTATGCTTCTACTACTATCACAACTACTTCTGCTACTACTTCTACTGCTTCTCGTACTACTACTCCTATTACTACTACTACAACTCCCATTACTATTACTACTACTACTACTACTACAACTGCTACTACTTCTGCTACTACTACTATTGCTACTACTACTACTACTACTTCTGCTATTAATCCTACTTCTATTCCTACTTCTACTACTACTACTATTCCTACTCCTACAACTACTACTGCTATTACTACAAGAACAACAACTACTACTACTACTAGTACTACTGCTATTACTACTGCTAGTCCAAATCCTATTGTTAAACCTATGACTACTACTACTACGACAACAATAATAATTACTTCTACTACTACTACTACTGCCACCACTACTATTACTACTATAACTCTTGCTACTACTACTACTACTTCTACTACTACTATAGCAACCGCTACAACAATAACTGCTAATGCTACTATTACTGCTACTACTACTACTACTACTAATAAAGTGAATTCTACTACTACAACAACATAACTACTTCTGCTATAATTGTCGCCGCTGCTAATGCTACTATAACTACATTTGCTGCGACTACTGCTACTACCGCTGCTCCTACTCTTACAACTACTACTGTTGCTGTTGCTCCAACAACTACTACTATTGCTACTACTACAAGGACCACTACTGCTACTACTACTACGAGTAGTACTACTACTTCTACTGTGACAAGAATAATGACTTCCTCTGTGACTACTGACACTAATACTACCACTACTACTACTTGTACTTCTACAACTACTTTTATTACTACTACTACTACTACTACTACTACCAAAACAACAACAACAACAACAACAACAACAACTAGTAGTACTACTACTACAACAATAACAACAACAACAACTACTACTACAAATACTAATACTACTACTATGGCTATTACTACTAGTACTACTACTACTAGTAGTACTACTACTACCACCACCACCACCACCACTACTACTACTACACTAATACTACAATAACTACTACTATAACTATTACAACTACTACTGCAAGTACTACTATTACTTCTACTCCTACAACTTCTATTATTACTAGTACTACTATTATTACTACTACTACTGCTGCTGCTACTCCTAGTACTACTGATCCTACTAATACTACTGCTGCTACTACCGTTAGTACTACTATTTCTGCTACTTCTACTGCTATTTCTCAAACTTCTCCTACTATTGCTACAATTACTACTACTGTTATAGCTGCTGCAACTGCTGCTACTACTACTATTACTGGTATTTCTATTACTACTGCTACTACCAGTACTTCTATAACATGTCCTACTTCTACTCCTACTGCTATTACAATTACTATTAATATTACAACTACTGCTACTACTAATACTACTACTATTACTACCACTACTACTATTACTACTACTACAACAACAACTATTGCTACTACTACTTCTACTACTGCTCCTACTCCTATTACTACTCCTACTACAACTACAACAACAACAACAATAATAACAACAACAACAACTACTACTACTATCGCTATTAATACTGCAACACCTACTGCAACAATGATAACTACTGCTACAGCTAGTACGACTACTCCTACTACTACTACTTCATAAACTACTACTACTATTATTACTTCTGCTGCTACTACTCGTACTACAAATACTACTACTGCACTACTCTACTACTACTACAACTGCTACTCGTACTACACTACTACTACCACTTCATAAACTACTACTACTACTACTACTTCTACTACTACTATTGCAACTAACCATACTCCTTCTACTACTACTACTATGAGTACTACTCCTTCTACTACTACAACTACTACAACTTGAATTACTACTACCCCTACAACTTCTACAACTACAACTACTACTACTACTGCTGCTGCTACTACCACCACTACTACTACCCCTACTATAACTACTGCTACTCATACTACTACCAATAATACTTCTAATACTACTATTAATTCGACAACTACTACTACTACTCTTACTACTACGACTATTATTACTACAACTACAATTAAGAAAAATTCTCTTACTACAACTACTAATACTGCTAGTACAACAACTACTACTACTACACTAAAAATTTTACTACTAGTACTACTCTTACTACTGTTACTCCAACTACCACTACTAAAACTACTACTACTACTACTACACCACATACAACAACTACTACTGCTACTGCTAACACTACTACAACTAGAAATTCTACTTGTACTACTACTACTACTACTAGTAGTACTACTGCTGCTGCTGCCGCTGCTGCTGCTACTGCTACAACCACCACCACCACCACTACTATAGCTACAACAGCTCCTACTATGGCAACTATTACAACTACTACTACACCTACACCTACTACTACTACTACTGCTACACCTATAATTATTTCGATTATAACTACTACTACTACACCTACACCTGCTACTACCTACACCTACTATTACTACAACTAGCACTACTTCAGCTACTACTACTGCTACTATTACTACTGCTACACCAAAACCTAATACTACTACTACTGTTGCTACCAATACTACTACTACTGCTGCTGCTGCTGCTGCTGCTGCTGCTATAGCTATTACTACTACTTTGACTACTAATGCTAATACGATGACCACTATTACAACAACTACTACTCCTGCTGCTCTTACTCCTACTACTACTAATACTACTTCTACAACTACTAATATTCCTACTACTACTACTGCTACAACTACTTCTACTCCTACAAGAACTACTACTATTCCTACTACTACTACTGCTGCTGCTACTACAATGACTACTACTACTAGTACTACTATTACTACGACTAGTATTTCTACTACCTTTGCTACTACTACTTCCCCTAGGACTACTACTACTAGAACTCTACTACCTGCACTGCTACTATGACTGCTATTGCTACTACACTACTACTACAATAACTACTACTACTACTCCTACAGCTACTACTATGACTACT
>RXID01021823.1:0-10298 GCA_005019695.1 Trichopus zeylanicus subsp. travancoricus
CACAACTACTACAATTGCTCCTTTTGCAAATGCTACCACTACTGTTGCTACTACTACTAATACCACTACTACTGTTCCTACTACTAATGATACTGCTTCTACTACTGCTATTGCCGCTACTATTATTGCAACCACTATGGCAACTACAACTACTAGTACTCCTGCTGCTACTACTACTACTACTACTACTACTATTACTTTTAGTAATGACACTCCCGCTACTACTGTGACTACTACTGCTTTAGCTACAGCTACTACAACTGCTACTCCTACAACTACCGCTACTGCTCCTGCAACAACTACTGCTACTCCAACTACTACAATCATTACTACTACTACATTTGCTAATATCACACCAACTACTACTACTACTGCTACTAGTACTCCCACTGCTACTGTTACTTCTACAACTACCACTGCTACCGATACTACTACCACAACCTCTCATGCTACTACTGATACTCCAACTACTATTGCAACTACTTCTACTTCTACTACTACTTTCGTTGTTGTTACTCCTACTATACTACAGCTCCTACTAGTACTACTACTACTTCTACTACTATTGTTACTACTACTCCTACTTGTCTTCTACTCCTATAATGACTACTACTACTACTATAATAACTATGGCTATTGTTACTCCTACTATTACTACTACTGCTCCTACAATTACTACTGCTACTACTACTACTTTTTGGAAACTATTGTGCTATTACTACAACTGCTACTACTATGAATTCGGCTACAACTTCTACCACTACTACAGATGCCACGACTGCTACTGCTACTTCTACTACCACTTTTGCTACTACATCAACTACAACTGCTAATACTACTACGACTACTGCAACTACTGCTACTTCTACTACTACTGTGACTTCTACCATAACTATGACTAGTACTACTTCTACTTCAACTACTACTACTGCTTCTACTACTACTACTACTCTAACTACTACTGCCACTTCTACTTCAACTTCTGCTACTACTTGCACTTTAACTACGATAACTACTACACCTACTATTACTATTACTACTACTGCAACTACTACTAATACTACTGCTGCTTCTACTGCTGCTGCTGTTACTGCTACTACTACAGCTATTACTACTACTTCTTCTATGACTGCTACTACTACTACTATTGCTACTACTGCTACAACGGCTACTACAACTACTACTACCAGTATTACTACTGCTAGTACTGCTACTACTACTTTTGCTACAGCTATTGCAACAACTGCTACTACTACTATAGTTGCAGCTATGATTGCTACTACAACTACTATTACTTCTGCTATTACTACTATGACTACTACAACAACTTCTAATACTACTACCACTACTGCTACTACAATTGCTACTACAACTGCTTCTTCTACTACAATTACCACCGCTACTACTATTGCAACTACTGTTATTGCTACTCCAACAAATACTACCACCTCTACTGCTACTACTATTACTACCAGTATTACTACAACTACTAGTATTACTATTACTACTACTACTACTATTATTGTTGCTGCTACTTCGAATTCTATTACTACTTCTACTACTATTGCTGCTACTACTACTACAACTACTACTGCTACGGTTACTACTGCTACCACTTCGTCGACTACGACTACAACTACTACTGCTAGAACAACTACTGCTACTACTGCTACTATTGCAACAACAACAATAACTACTACTACTACTAGTACTACTGCTACTACTGCCACTACTGCTCCCACTAATTTGACTACCACCAAAATTACTACTGCTACAACTACGACTTCTACTACTAATGCTACTAATGCTACTATTTCTACAATAACAACAACAACTACCACAACTACTACTAACACTTCTCCTACGGCTCCTACTACAGCTACAACTACTGCTACTACAACTGCTACTAGTGCTACTACTGCAACTACTAATGCAACTACTACTGCAACTACCACTGCTACTATGAATATTACTACATGAACTTCTGTTGCTTCTGCTACTACTATTACTACTGCTATCACCTCTGCCACTACTATGGCTGCTTCTTCTGCTACTAATGCTACTACTGTTACTACTATAACTACTACTACTGCTATTGTTGCTACTGATGATGCAACTACTGCTACTACTTCAACTATTGTGATAATTACAGCTACCTTTGCCACTAATGCTACTAGTACTACTACTTTCTATAACTACTACTACTACTATCACTACCACATACGATTGGACTAACAAATTTCTACAACTGGCTTACCAATACTACTACAAACTACTACTACTACAACTACTCCTAACGACTACTACTACTTCTGTACTACTGAGCCACTACTACTAGTAGTACTGCTAATGCTATTAGCACTATAACAACAACAACTACTACTACAACTATTGCTGCTGCTACTACTGTTGCAACTATTTCTTCTACCACTACTACTGTTGCTACTAACACTACTGCTATTACTTCTACTTCTTCTTCTTCTTCTTCTACTACTACTACTACTGCTACTACTACTACTGCTACTTCTACAATAACAACGACAAAAATAACAGCAACAACAACTACTACTGTTATTACTACTACTAAGACTACTACTACTCCGACTTCTGCTACTAATACTATACTACGACTAATACTACTATTATTAATACTACTAGTTTTGCTACCACTTCTGCTACTACTATTGCTACTACTACTAGTACTACTGCAACTGCTACTGCTAAAATGCTACTACTATGACTACTACTATTGCAACTGTGACTACTACTTCACCTAGTTCAGATACAGCTACCACTACTACCACTACTACTGCTACTACTACTATTACTTATCCTACTACGACAATTACTGATACAACGACTAATGCTATCGCTACTACAGCTGCTGCTGCTGCTCCCATGACACTACTACTACTACTACTATTGCTACAATTGCTGCAACCACTGTTACTTCTACTGCAAGCACTACAGCTAGTATTGCTACTACTACTAATACTATTACTACTACTTCTACTACAACTAATGCTGCTACTGCCTCTACTACAATAACAACAACTGCTGCTGCTACTACTTCTCCTACAACAACAACAACTAATCCCACTACTACTACATCAACTACAGCTACTTCTACTACTACTTCTACTACTACTGCTACTGCAGTAGAGACTGTTGCTAGTAGTAATATTACTACTCCACTTCTCCTACATCTCCTACAACTGCCACTACTACCACTGCTACTACTAATACTATTACTACTACTTCTACTACAACTACTGCTGCTACTGCTTCTACTACAATAACAACAACTGTTGTTGCTATTACTTCTCCTACAACAACAACAACTAATCCCACTACTACTGCAACAACTACAGCTACTTCTACTACTACTTCTACTACTATTGCTACAGCAGTAGCGACTATTGCTAGTAGTAATATTACTACTCCACTTCTCCTACATCTCCTACAACTACCACTACTACCACTGCTACTAGACTGCTACTGATTCTACTACTACTACCACTACTACTGCTACTTATGCTACAACTACTACAGCTACTACTACAACTACTACTTCTACTATTTTCACTGCGACCAATCGTACTACTTCTGCAACTGCTAATACTGCAACTGCTACTACTAGTACTACGAATGTTGATTCAACAGCAACTACTGCAACTACTACACCTACTAATTCTGCTATTACTACTACTACTACTAATACTTCAACAACTACTACTACTACAACTTCTAAAATGGCTGCTACTATTGCTACTACTACTAGTGCTTCAACTCCTAATACTTCAACTACTACAACAACAACTACCACTACTACTACTAATACTACTAGTAGTACTGCTACTTCTACTACTATTACTGCTATTACAACTATCATTGCTACTTCTGCTTGTGCTGCTACTACTACTGCCACAGCTACTATTACAACTATTATTACTAATACTACTACTACTACTACTACTAGTACAACAACTACTACTAATAATACTACTACTGGTATTGCTTCTACTGCTAGTACTACTACTATTACTACAACTGCTATTGCTGCTACTTCCACAAATACTAAAATAGCTACTTTTGCCATTGCGGCTGCTTCTGCTACTACAACAGTAACAACAACTACTACTTCTGCTGCTGTTGCTAATTATGCTATTACAACTACGATTACTACAACAACTACTACTACCATAACTGCTGTAGCTACTGCTGCTTCTACTACAACTACAACAACTACTCCCACTCCTAATCCTACTGTGACTACTAATACTGCTACCACTATTGCTACAGCGACTACTACTATTACTACTAGCACTACTCATGCTACTTATGCTGCTGCTACTGCTGCTACCATTACAGATACTTCTGCTACTACAACCACTGTTAATACCACCACCACCACGACTACTACTACAACTATTACTTCTACTATTGTTACTGCTGCCACTACTACCACTACTACAACTACTGCTACTATTGTACTACATCTACTGGTACCACCACCACTACCGCTACTACTACTACTACTACTATTACTAGTACTACTATAGCTACTACTATTGCTCCTACTACTATTACTACTACTGCTACTCTTACTACTACTACTACTACTACTGCAACTTCTACCACTAGTACTGCTACTACAACTGCTACAACAACAACAACTACTACTGCTACAACTAGTACTTCTACTACCACTACTACTACTACTTATGCTACTATTTATGCTACTATTACTACTGCTACTCGTACTACTCCTTCAACTACTAGTAATACTACTACTACCACTATTACGATTACCACAACTTACTACTACTAGTACTCCCCCTACAACTACTTCTGATAGTAATAAAACTACTGTTGCTACTACTATCGCTACTTCTTCTATCACTACTACTATTGCTATTACTACTACTACTCCTACTACTACGACTGCTACTCCTGCCACTATTTCTAGTAGTACAACAACAACTACTACTAAAACTATTAGTTCAACTACTACTATTACTAGCACTGCACTACTACTACTACCACCACTACTACCCCTATGAGGACTGCTCCTACTACAACCCCTACTCCTACACATACTCCTACTACTACTGCTACTCCTACTACTACTACTACTACTACTACTATTACTACTACTATTATGACTACTACTGCTACTAGTACTACTATTCCTACTACAACTTCTATGAACACTACTATTGCTATTCCTACCATTGCTACAGTTGATATTGCTACTACTACAACAACAACTACTACTACTACTACTACCACCACTACCACTATTACTACTACTAGTACAGCTACTACTGCTGCCCCTACTACTACTACTACTCCAACAACCAAAATTACTACTGCTACTGCTATTACCACTACTCCTAATACTACTACTAGTTCAACTACTACTAATACTTTTACTACTACTACTACCACTACTACCACTACAGCTGCTACTCGAACTTCCATTACGACTACTACTACTACTTCTACAACTACCACTGTTACTATGAGTACACCTACTACTACTTGTACTACTACGCCTACTACAACTACTACTACTAGCGCAACAGCCAATGCTACCACTACTACCACTTCTGCTACTAATACTACCACTACTACTACTCCGATTATTAATACTACTACAACAACAACTACTACTACTCCTAATACTCCTGCTACTAACACTACTACTACTACTACTACTACTTCAACTACTACAACTACTGTTGCCACTACAACAACTACTACAACTCCTATTACTACAATGGGTACTACTATTTCTCCTACTACCATAACTACTACTCCTACTCTTACTCTTACTAATAGTACTTTGACTGTAACTACTACTTTTGGTACTACTACTACTACTATGACTACTAGTAGAAGAAGTAATTATAGAAGAAGTAGCAGTAGTTGTAGCCTAAGTAGTAGCAGCAGTAGTTGTAATAGTAATGGTAGCAGTATTAGTAGTCATTGTAGTAGGTGTAGTAGTAGAAGTAGTAATAGTTGCAGTAATATTAGTCGTTGGAGAAGTTGTTGTACTAGTAGTAGTAGCAGCAGCATTAATAGTAATAGTAGTATTAGTAGTAGTTGTAGAGGTTGTAGTAATAGTAGTTGAAGTAGAAGTAGCAGTAGAATTTGAAGTAGAAGTAGCAATAGCAGTAGTAGTGGTTGGAGTAGTAGTAGTTGAAGTAGAGGTAGTTGTACTTGTACTTGTAGTTGAAGCAGTAGTAATAGTAGAAGTAATAGTAGTTGTAGTTGTCGCAGTAGTATTAGCAACAGTAGTAGAAGTAGTAGCAGATGTAGCAGTAGTAGTGGCAATAGCTGTTGAACCATCCATAGTAGTAGTAGAAGTAGTAGTAGAAGTCGTATTAGTAGCAGTAGTAGCAGCAGCAGTAGTAATAGCATCAATAGTTGCCAAAAACATAATTGTGGTAGTAGTAGTCATTGTAGGAGTAGTAGTAGTAGTAGTAGTAGTAGTAGCAGCAATAGTAGTAGCAGTAGTGGTTGTAGCAGTAGGAGTAGCAGCAGTAGTAGTAGCAATAGTAGGAGTAGTAGTAGTAGTAGAGGAGTAACAACAGTGTTAGTAGTAGTAGAAGTAGTAGTAGTAACAGTAGTAGTTGGAGTATTAGTATTGTCATAGAGGTTGTATCAGTAGTAGCAGTAGGAGTAGTAGTTGTAGTAGCTGGAGTCGCAGTAGTATTGGTGGTAGCAGTAGAAGCAGTAGGAGCAGAAGTAGTAGTTGGAGCGATAGTAGTAGATGTAGTAGTAGCAGCAATCATATTAGTTGTAGTAGTAGTAGGAGTAGTTTTTATTGTTGTAGGAGCAGTAGCGGTAGTTATAGGAGTAGCAGTTGCAATAGTGATAGCTTAAGTAGTAGTAGTCACAGTAGCAGCTGGAGTATGATTACTAAAAATAATAGTAGTTGTAGTAGTAGTAGCACCAGGAAAATTTGTAGTAGTAGCTACCATCATAGTAGTAGTAAAGGTAGGACAGTAGTGGCAGTAGAAGTAGTTACAATAGCAGTAGTAGCAGCAACAGTAACTATAGTAGTAGTAGCAGTACTAGTAGCATTCGAAAAATAAGCAATAGTAGCAATCGTAGTAGTAATAGAAGAAGTAGAACTAGTAGTAATAGTAGTAGTAGTAACAGTAGTAGTAGTCATCGCATTGAGCGTAGTAGGAGTAGGAGTAGTAGTATTAGTAGTAAAAGTACAAGCAACAGAAATAGTAGAAGTAGTAGTAGTAGCAGTAGTAGTAGTAGTTGTCATAGCAGTAGTAGCAGCAGTGGCAATAGTAGCAGTCATTAGAGTAGCAGAAGTAGTAGTTGTGGTAGCAGTTGTAGCAGCAGTAGTAGTAGTACAAGTAGTAGCAATAATAGCTGTAGTATTAGTAGTAGCAGCAGTAGGAGCAGTAGTAGTAGTAGTTTCAATAGTTGGGGTAGTAGTAATAGTAGTTGTAGGAGTCATAATAGTAGTAGTAGTAGCGGTGGTAGTGGTAGTAGTAATAATTGTGGCCATAGTTGTTGTAGTAGAAGTAGTAGTAGCAGCCGCAGCAGCAGCAGTAGCGACAGTATTATTAGTATTAGTAGCAATAGAAGAGCAGTTGTATTAGTAGTAGTAGAAGATCTTGTAGTAGCTATAGTAGTTGTACTAGCAGAAGTAGTTGTAGTAGAAGCAATAATAGTTGTAGTAGTAATAGCAATAGTAGTAGTAGTTGGAGTAGTAGAAGTAGCAGCAGCAGGAGTAGTTATAGTGGTAGTAGTAGCAGTAGTAGTAGGAGAAGTAGTAGTCATAGTTGTAGTAGTAATATTAGGAGAATAAATCATAGTAGTTGTAGTAGCAGTAGTAGTATTAGTTTTGATAGTAGTACTAGTTGTTGTTGTAGAGGAAGTTGCAGTAGTTGTTATAGTAGTATTAGAAGTAGCAGAAGTAGCAGTAGTTGTTATAGTAGTCATTGTGTTTGTAGTACTAGTGGTATTAGTAGTAGTACCAGTAGTAGTAATAGTAGTAGTAGCAGTAGCAGCAGTAGTAGTAGTAGGAGTAGTAATAGAAGTAGTAGCAGTAGTAGCAGTAATAGTAGAAGTAGTAGTAGTAGTAGGAGCAGTAGTAGTACTACTAGTAACGACAGTGGAAGTACTAGTAGCGGTAGTAGTAATGCTAATAGTAGTAGCAGTAGTAATAGTAGTAATAAGAGTAGTAGTAGTAGTAGTAGTAGTAGTAGTAGTAATCAGAGTCATAGTAGTAATAGTAGTAGAAGCAATTGTAGCAATAGTAGTGGTGTTATCAGTAATAGGTATTGTAGTGGTACAAGTAGTAGTAGTAGTAGTAGCAGCAGCAGCAGCAGTAGTAGCAGTAGTAGTAGTAGCAATAGTAGTAGTAGTAGTTGTTGTAGTAGTAGTAGTAGTAGTAGTAGTAGTAGTAGTAGTAGTAGTAGTAGTATTGGTAGTTGTAATTGTAGTAGGAGGAAGAGTCACAGTAGTGGTGGTAGTAGTAGTCGTAGTAGTAGTAGTCATTATAGTAGCAGTATTAGTAGTAGTAGTAGTGGTAGTATAAGTAGCAGTTGTTGTAGAAGTAGTAGTTGTAGTAGTTGTAGTATTAGTAGTCGCAACTGTGGTAGTAGTTGGAGGAGTACTAGTTGTAGTAGCAGTTGTGGTCGTAGAAGTTGCAGCTGTAGTATAAGTAGTGGAGCATTAGTAGCAGTTGGAGCTAGAGTAACAGTAATAGACACAGCAGCAGTAGCAGCAGCAGCATCAGTAGTAGTAGTTCTGGAAGTAGTAGCGGAAGTAGCAGCAGCAATAGTAGTAGTTATCTTAGTAGTAGTAGTAGTAGTAGTAGTAGTAGTAGTAGTAGCAGGAGTAGTGGTAGTAGTAGTACTAGTAGTAGTAATAGTAGGAATAGGAGTAGTAGTAGTAGCAATAGTTGTAGTAGTTGCCGCAACATGAGTAGTAGTTGTTGTAGTAGTAATATTAATAGAATTTAGAGTAGATATGGTAGTTGGAGTAGTAGTGGTAGTAGTAGCAGCAGTAGTGGTAGTAGAAGTAGGAATAGTAGCAGCCACTGTAGTAGTTGTTGTTGTAATCATAGTAGTAGTTGCAGTAGTGGCAGTAGATGTAGTAGTAGTAGTAATAGAAGTATTAGCAATAGCAGTAGTAGTAGTAGGAGTTGTAGTAGTAGTAGTTGTGATAGTACAAGTTGGAGTCAAAGTAGTCGCAGTAGTAGCGAAAGCAGAAGTAGTAGTAGTAGTAGCAGTAGTCGTTGTAGCAGCAGTAGTAGTAGTGGTAATAATATTAGTAGTCGTCACAATATTAGTAGCAAAAGTAGTAGTAAGGGGAGAAGATGTTGTAATTGCAGTAGTAGTAGTAATAATAGTAGTAGTACAAGCAATATAAGTAGCAGTATTATTATTTCCGTGTTAGTAGTGGTATAAGTACCAAAGTAGCAACATAGTTCGGCAGCTTAGGCAAAAAATGCAAGTTGAATAGTAGTAGGAGTAATATTAGGAGATATGGTAGTAGTTTTGTGTCCAAAAGAAGTAGTTTATAGGTAGTAGGATAGTAGTGAGAGCAGTTATAGTGGGAATAGTAGTTTGTAGAAAGTAGTAGTATTGCGAATATGTAAATCGAAGTAGTAGCATGTAGTACCAAAGTAGTAGTAGAAAAGTGTAGTGTAGGTATTAATAGTAGCTAGAAAATAGCAATAATAGCAAATAGTTGCTGTAGCAACAATAGCATACGCACCAATAGTAGGCAGGAGGAAGTAGTAGTTTGTTGGTTATTGTAGGGAAGCCAGTAAATTCAGTAGTCTATATAGTAGCTGTAGTAATTCATGTAACTGACTAACTCTACCAACTCCATAACTACTAGCTACTAGTAGTAGAAGTAGCCTGACAGTATTTGTTTTGAGTAGTAGTAGTAGGACAACAGTAGTTACATAGAAGCAAAATTATTCGTTGGTAGTAGTTGTATAGTAGCAGTAGCGAAACATCATAGTAATGCGTATTATCAGTTTGATTGTTTGATAGCTGTGTTTATCCTTAGCAGGCAAGCATCCATTTGCCGAGTACCACGTTAAAACCCGGAAAGAGTAGTCGGTAGCAGTCGAAGCAGTCACCGGCTATTAGTATGTATGAGTCTGATTCGTGGTAGTAGTAGTAGTGGTAGCAACAACAACAATAATAGTAGTAGTAGCAGTAGTAGTAGTAGCAACAACAACAACAAAAATAGCTATGGTAGTATTACTACGAGTAGTAGTAATAGTATTTGTAGTCATAGTAGCAGTA
>RXID01021823.1:10318-25006 GCA_005019695.1 Trichopus zeylanicus subsp. travancoricus
GTAATCATAGTAGTAGTTGCAGTAGTGGCAGTAGATGTAGTAGTAGTAGTAATAGAAGTATTAGCAATAGCAGTAGTAGTAGTAGGAGTTGTAGTAGTAGTAGTTGTGATAGTACAAGTTGGAGTCAAAGTAGTCGCAGTAGTAGCGAAAGCAGAAGTAGTAGTAGTAGTAGCAGTAGTCGTTGTAGCAGCAGTAGTAGTAGTGGTAATAATATTAGTAGTCGTCACAATATTAGTAGCAAAAGTAGTAGTAAGGGGAGAAGATGTTGTAATTGCAGTAGTAGTAGTAATAATAGTAGTAGTACAAGCAATATAAGTAGCAGTATTAGTAGTCGTGTTAGTAGTTGTAGTAGTACCAGTAGCAATAGTTGCGGCACTTGCAACAATAGCAGTAATAGTAGTAGTAGTAATATTAGGAGTAGTGGTAGTAGTTGTGTCAAAAGAAGTAGTTATAGTAGTAGTAGTAGTAGTAGCAGTAGTAGTGGGAATAGTAGTTGTAGAAGTAGTAGTAGTTGCTATAGTAATAGAAGTAGTAGCTGTAGTACCAACAGTAGTAGTAGAAGTAGTAGTAGTAGTATTAATAGTAGTAGAAATAGCAATAGTTGTAGTAGCAACAATAGCAGCAGCACCAATAGTAGGAGGAGAAGTAGTAGTTGTTGTTATTGTAGGAGAAGTAGTAGTAGTAGTAGTAGTAGCTGTAGTAATAGTCATAGTACTACTACTAGTAGTAGAAGTAGTCCTGACAGTAGTTGTTGTAGTAGTAGTAGTAGCAACAGTAGTAATAGAAGCATTAGTAGTTGTATTAGTTGTGATAGTAGCAGTAGCAGCAGCAATAGTAGCAGTAGTAGCAGTTGTGGTTGTAGCTGTGTTATCCGTAGCAGCAGTTGCAGTAGTACCAGTAGTAGTAGCAGTAGAGCAGTCACAGTAGTTGTAGGAGGAGGAGGAGTCGTGGTAGTAGTAGTAGTGGTAGCAACAACAACAATAATAGTAGTAGTAGCAGTAGTAGTAGTAGCAACAACAACAACAAAAATAGCTATGGTAGTATTACTACGAGTAGTAGTAATAGTATTTGTAGTCATAGTAGCAGTAGTGGTGGTGGTGGTGGTAGTAGTTGTAGCGGTACTAGTAGTACTAGCAGTCGTAGCTGTAGTTGTAGTAGTAGTAGGGAAAGTTGTAGTAGTAGCAGCTGTAGTAGTTGTTGTAGTAGGAGCAGTATCTTCTATAGTAGGAATAGTAGTTGCAGTAGCAGTTGAAGTAGTAGTAGTTGTAGCAGTGGCAAGTGTAGTAACTGAGCCGTAGTAGTAGTAGTAATAGTAGTAGTAGTAGTAGCAATAGTTGTAGTAGTAGTAGTGGTGGTAGTAGTAGCAATAGAAGTAGCAGTAGTAGTTGTTGTAGCAATAACAATAGTAGTTGTAGTAGTAGTTGTTGTAGTCGTAGTAGTTGTTGTTGTAGTAGTAGTAGCAACAGGAGTAATAGACAGAGTTGTAGTATTAGTAGCAGTAGAAGTAATTGCAATAACAACAGTCATAGTAATAGTTGTAGTAGTAGTAGTCTTAGTAGTAATAGTAGTAGTAGCAGCAGTCTCACTAGTAGTTGTAGTAGTAGTAACCGTATTAGTCACAGTAGAAGTATCAGAAGTAGTTGTCGTAGTAATAGCAGTAGTAAAACCAGGAATAGTAGTAGCAGTAGTGTTGGTAGTAATAATAGTGGCAGCAATAGCGGCTGTAGTCATTCACATAGAAGTTGTAGTAGTAGCAGTTGTAATAGAAGTAGTGATAGTAGTAGCCACAGTAGTCGAAGTAGAAGTAGAAGTAGTAGTAGGCAAAGTAGCAGTCGTAGTCATGGTTGCAGTAGTAGCAGTATTAGTAGTTGAAATAGGATTAGTAGTAGCTGTAGCAGTAGTCGTAGAAGTAGTAGTGGTTGTAGTAGCAGCTGTTGTAGTAGTAGCAGTAGCAACTGTTGTTGTAGTAGATGTATCAGTAGTAGTAGTAGTAGAAGTAATAATAGTAGTAGCAGCAGTAGTAGTAGTAGTAGTAGTAGTAGTATTAGTAGTAGTAGTAATAGTAGTAGTAGTAGTAGTAGTAATAGCAGTCATAGTAGTAGTAGTAGTGGTAAAAGGAGTTGTAGTGGCAGTAGCAGAAGAAGTAGTAGTAATAACAACAATAGTAGTTGCAGTAGTAGTAGTAGTAGTAGGAGTCAGAGTAGTAGTGGGAATAGGTGCTAGAGAAGGAGTAGTAGTAGGAGTAGAAGTAGCGGTAGTAGTAGTAATAGTAGTAGCAGTAATTGTAGTGGTAGTAGTAGCAATAACAATAATAGCAGTAGCAAGAGTAATAGCGGTAGCAGTAGCAATAATAATAGCAGTCGAAGTTGCAGTTGTAGCAGTAGTAGCGATTGTATAAGTAATAGTGGTGGCAGTAGAAGCAGTAGCAATTGTTGCAGTAGTAGTGATAGTAGTAGTAGCCATGGAAGTGGTAGCAGTTGTTGCATTAGTAGTGGAAGTAGTGACAGTAGTAGCCGTAATAGTAGCAACGGTAGTAGTAGCGGAAGTAGCAACAGCAACAGTAGTGGTAGTAGAAGTGGAAGCAATAGTAGTGGTTCTAGTAGGAGTAGTACTAACAGTAGCCGTAGCAGAAGTAGCAGCAGCAAAATTACTACTACTACTCCTACTCCTACTTGTGGTACTACTGCTACTATTCCTACTCCTACCACTTCTACTACTTCTCCTAGTCCTACTACTACTACTATCACTTCTACTGCTACTATTATTACTACTTCTACAACTATTCCTCCTCTTGCTACTACTACTACAGTTAGAGCTCCTACTACTACTACAACTATTTCTACTACTACTACTACCACTACTGCTACTTCTGCTATTGCTGCAACTGCTACAACTACAACTACTATAGCTACTACAGCTTCTGTTACTGCTGCGCCGACTATTTCTATAGCAACTACTACTGCTATTCCCACAACTAGTACTACTGCTACTACATCTGCTACATATACTACAATTACAGCTACTATTACAACATCTTCAACTACTCCTAAAACTACTACTACTACTACTCCAACTACAACAACCACAAATTCTACTACTACTCATTTTACTTCATCTGCTAGTACTATTGTTGTAACTACTACTATTACCTCTACTGCTACTTCTACTGCAACTGATTCTGCTACTGATACTTCTACTACCAGTACTATCGCTACCACTGTTGCAACTACTACTGTCACTACAACTGCTACTCCAACTATTATTGTTGCTGCTACAACTACTACTCCACCTACTAAAACTACTACTACTACTACTACTACTCTTACGCCTAGTATTAGTACTGCTGCTACAGCTACTGTTACGCCTACTACAACTACTACTATAAAAACTACTATAAATACTACTACTGCTCATGCTGCTGCTACTAGTACTAATACTACTTCTCCTACTATGAGCACTACTACTGCTACTACTACGACTAATATTGCTACTGCTACTACCACTATTACCAGCACTATTGCTACTATTGCTTTCACTACTACTGCTACTACTATTGGTACCTCTACCATTATTACTACTATGACTTTTACTACTACTGCTACTACAACAACAACTACTACTCCTACTACTACTACTGCTACGAGTGATACAACTCCTCCTCCTACTACTACTCCTATTGCTACAACTACTACTACTAGTACTACTACTATTAGTACAACTGATACGACTACTACTTCTACTACTACAACAACTTCTAGAAGTACTGCGACTACTCCTAGTAATACTACTACTACTACGTCAACAACTACTACTAATACTACAACTACTACTACTGCCATTACTACAACTACTACTTATACAACAACCTCTAATACAACTACTACTCTTACTGTTACTACACTACTACCACAACAACTACTACTAATAATGCTACTACTCTTGCAACTACTGCTATTATTAAAAATAATACAGCTACTGCAAGAGCAACAACAAAAACAACTACCCCTAGTATAACTACTACTACTACTACTCTAGCTACTACTACTACTACTACAACTACAACAACAACTTCTACCACCACCACTACTACTACTACTACAACTTCTAGTACTACTACTGCTACTGCTACTACTACTACTACTACTACTACTACTACTACTACCCCTACTCCTACTGCTACTACTGCTGCTGGTACTACTACTACTTCTACTACTATTACAATGACTACTACTACTACAACTACTACTACTACTATTACCACTACTACTCCTCCACCTACTATTACAATCATTGCTGCTACTACTACTACTTCTGCTACTACTACTACAGATACCACAACTACTACATTGCTACTACAACAACTATTATAGCTACTACTACTACTACTACTCCACCTACTGCTATAACTACTGCTACTGCTAGTACTGCTGCGACTATTACTACTACCACTACCATTACTCCTACAACAACAACTACTACTACTACCGCTACTACTACAACTACTAAAACTTCTCCTACAACTACTACAACTTCTCCTGCTAATACTACTACTACTAGTGTTGCTACTACTACTACTTCAACTAATACAACAACTACTACTGCTAGTACTTCTACTACTACACCTACTGCTACTACTACGACTACTACTGCTACTGCTACAACAGCTAACTTCTACTACTACTACAACTATTACAACAACAACTACTACTACTACAAATGCCAGTACAAAAACTAATGCTGCTACTGCTGCTACAACAATAACTACTATTACTGCTACTAGTACTCCTACTACTACCACAACTACTACAACTACGACTACTACAACTACAACTACTACTGCTACAACTGCTACCACTGCAACTACTACTTCTACTACTCCGTGTACTACTACTACTTCTACTGTTACTACACTACTACTACTACAACAACAATAACAACAACAACTACTACTGCTACTTTTACAACTACTACTATTGCTGCAAATAATGCTACTACTGCTAATAGTACAACTACTAAAACTTCTCCTACTACTACAACTACTACTACTATATTGCTACTACTACTTCTTCAACTACAACAACTACTACTACTGAAACTACTTCTACTACTATTGTTGGTCCTACTGCTACTACGACTCCTACTGCTACTACTACTACAGCTACTACTTCTACTACTACTACAATAACAGCTACTATTACTACTACGAATACTATGACTATTGCTGCTGTTACAATAACAACTACCACTACTACTATTCCTCCTCATACTACCACAACTATTACTACGACTACTACAACAACAACAACAACAACTTCTACTACTACCACTACTACTACTAATACTACTACTACTGCTTCGACTACAACTACTACTGCTACAACTACCTCTACTACCACTAATACTGCTATTGTTACCACACTTCTATTGTAACTACTACTACTAATTCTACTACTACTCCTACAACTAGTATACTAACTACAAATAATACTATTCTTGCTACAATAATAACAACAACAACTACTCCTACTGCTACTACTACTACTGCGAGTACTACGAGTACTACTACTACTACAACAACTTCTTCCACCACTACTACTACAACTACTAATACTACTTCTACTAGTACTACTACTACTACTGCTACAGCTAATACAACTACTATAACAACTGCTATTACTACCACTACTATTACTATTACTACAACTACTACTACTGCAACTACTGCTACTGCTATTGCTACTAATAATGTTGTTGCACTACTACTACTACTACTACTACGACTACTCCGACTACTCCTACTGATACTACTAGCACAACTACCACTTCTGCAACTACTACAACTTCTACTACTACTATTACTACCACCACCACGACTACTGCTACTGCTACTGTTTCAACAACAACAACTACTACTAGTAGTACTCCTCTGACTACCACAACTTCTATTTCAGCTACTATTGCAACTACTACTACTACCACTACTATTACCGCTACTACTGCTGCTACTCGTACTGCTACTGCTACTGCTACAGGTAGTGCCTCTACAACTATGACTACTACTACTACTACTTCTACTATTACTACACTAATACTATTACGACTACTACTACTACTACTACCACTCCTACATCAACTCCTACTCCTTCTACTACAACAACAACAACTACTACTTCTACTATAACTACAACTATTGTTGTTGCTGCTAGTAGTTCTACTATAAGAACTATTACTACCACTACTATTGCTACTACTGCTACTACTACTGCTATTCCTACTGCTATTGCTACTACTACTGCTACCACAGTTATTAGTACTACTACTACTACTGCAACGATAACTGCTACCTCTGCTACCGCAGCTATTCCTACTACTACTACTACACTATCGCTATTACAGCTGTTGCTGCAACTACTGTAGTAATTACTACAATTGCTACTACTATTACTACTACTAGCACTGAAACTACTAGTGATAGTACTACTACTATAACAACTACAACTTCTCCTGCGACTATTACTACTGCTACTACTACTGCTACTGCCACTAATACTACAGCTGCTGCTGCTACTACTACAACGAGTAGTTTTACTGCTATGACTACTTCTAGTACTAGTACTACTACTGCTACTATTACTTCTGCTGCTATTACTACTATTGTAAATGCTGCTACCACTACATCGACTACTAGAACTACTAATATTGTTACTACAAGTACTACTACTGCTACTACTACTACTACTACTACTACTATGGCTACAAATACTACTGCCACTACTATTACTTCCTCTACTACTTTTACTACTCCTACTACTGCACCAACTAATACTATTGCTACTACTTCCAATTTTGCTAAAAATATTACTACTATGACTGCTACTATGGTAGCTACTTCAACTACTACTACCACTACTTCGACTGCTACAATTGCTACTACTGCTGCTACAATTACAACTACCACTACTACTATATCTACTACTACTATTGCTACAACAAATACTATTATTGCTACAACTGTGATAATTACTGTTGCTGCTGCAACTACTACTGCTACTACTACTACTGCTATTACAATTACTACTACTATTAGTGCTACTAATACAACAACAACTACTGATGCAACTACTACTACTACTACTCCTACTTCTCCTACAACAACAATAACTACTACAACTACAACTACTACCTCTCCTACAACAACAATAACTACTACAACTACAACTTCTCCTACAACAACAACAACTACTACACTACAACTAATGCTACAACTACTGCAAATGCTACTACTACTATTGCTGCTGCTGCTGCTGCCACTACAACTACAACTACGGCTATGACTACTACAACCATTACCACTACTTCTCCTACTACAATTACTACTTCTACTACTACTCCGACTACAACTACTGCTACTCCAACTAATACAACTGCTGCTACTACTAGGGTTTCTGCTAGTACTTCTACTACTACTATTACTTCTACAACAATTACTACTATTGCAAATGCTGCTACCACTACTTTGAATGCTACTACTGCTACTACTGCTACTACAAATACTACTTCCCCTACTACTACTACCACTACTACTACAACAACTACGACTACTACGGCTACTACTGTTGTTGCCACTACTACAACTTTCTCTACTACTTTTACTATTGCTACTGCTATTGCTAATACTACTACTATGATACTACTGCTACTACAACTACTACTATTGCTACGGCACTAGTAGTAGTAGCAAAGGGGGAAGCTCCAGCACTTGTCAGTATGAGCACTGCTTTTTCTCTTCTTGTATCTACGTAAAATTATGACGAAAAGTGTGCTTTTGCTTGAACTGAATCTTGAAATAGGTAAAAACCCGGCCTTGAGTTTAGCTCAAATCGATTTTCCTAAGGTTTACATATGCGCGTATGCGCGCTAAAATTATTATGTGCCCGCGTACGTGATCGAGATAAAGACCCAAAGCGAGATACTGACTGTGACAATAGATAAGACGACATATGCTTAACACATGCAAGTCGAACGTTCTTGCTCCATTTTTGCTTGCAGCAAATACTACTACTGCTGCTGCTACTACTACTACTACTACTACTACCACCTCTCCTATAACAATAATAACTACTACTACTTCTTCTTCTTCTACAACAACTGCTACTGACACTGCTACTAATGCTATAACTACTTCTAATGCTACTACTACTACTTCTACTACTACTACTACTACGGATACTACTACTACTCCCACTATTGCTACTTATCCTAGTACTAGTAACTACTACTATTGCCACTATTACTACTGCTACTCCAACTAATTCTACTGCTGCTACTAGTATCACTACAACTACTTCTACAACTATTACTACTACTACTACTACTAGTGGTATTGCTACCAATGCTACGACTGTTACTACCTTTACTACAACTACATTTACTACTATAGCTACTTCTATTACAATTGTTGCTACTGCTACTACTCCTACACCTACTACTACTATTACGACTAGCATTGAGGCTCCTACTGCTGCTACTACTACTACTACTACTACTACTACTACTGCCGCAACTAATACTTCTTCTATTACTACTACTACTTCCACTACTACTATTGCTACTAGTACTACTGCTACTGCTGTTATAGTTATTGCTAGTACTCCTGCTCCTACTACAACAACAACAACTACTACTACTTCTATTAAAACTGCTACTACTACTACCACCACTGCTACTTGTACTGTTACTACTGTTACTACTACAACAACAACTACTTCCACAACTACTACTTCTTCTACTACTACTGCTCCTCCTAATACTACTATTACAAGTACTACAAGTACTAAAGCTACTACTACTACTACTACTACTATAGCAAGTACTACTTCTACTTCTACTACTGTTGCTAATACTACCGCTGCTACTTCAGCTACTACCGCTGCTACTACTCCCACTGCTACTATTGCAACCGATGCAACTACTATAACTACAAATATATCTACTATTGCCACTACTACTACTATTGCTACAACGGCTGCTAATACTACTACTCCAACTACTACTGTAGCTAATACTACTACTAATACCGCTACTACTACTACTACTACTACTGCTACTGCTACTGCGACTGCTACTACTACAACTACTACTGCTCCTGCTCTTGCTACTACTGCTACTGCTACTACTGCAACTACGTCTACTACTACTACAACTACTACTACTGCTGCTCCTACTACTACTACTATTGCTACTACTACAACTATGGCTACTACTACTACTACCACCACCACTACTTTGACCACTACTACAGCTACTATAGCTACTACAATTACCACTACTACTACTACTAGTACCGCTGCTTCTACTCCTACTACTACTACTACTTCTAATACGACTACTACTGCTACTACTATAACTGCTAGTACGACTTTTGTTGCTCCAACTAAAACTACTGCTACTGCTACTACTGCTCCTACTACTAGCTTTGCTTGTACTACAACAACTACTACTACTACTACCACAACAACTACTAATTCTTCTTCGTCTTCTTCTTCCTCTTCTTCTTCTTCTTCTACTACTACTACTACTACTACTACTACTGTAACAACTACTACTACTATTGCTACTACTGTGACTACTGTTGTTGCATTTAGCACGATTACTAGTACTACTACTACTATTACCACTACTGAGACAACTAGGACTACTAATCCGACAACAAATGCTGGTACTACTACAACAACTATTGCTACTACCTCTCCTACAACAATAATAACTACTACTACTACAACAACAACTACAACTACTATAGCTACTACTGCTACTACTACTACCACTACTACTACTACTACTACCACTACTTCTATAATAACTACTACTATTCCAACTACTATTGCTACTGCTGTTGTGGCTATAACTGCTTCTACTACTAGTACAACTACTCCTTCTACTACTACTAAGACTACCCCTACTACTATTGCTAGTGCTTCCACACTGCTATTGCTACTACTATTACTACTACTGCAACTACTACTACCGCTAATGCTACTGCTACTGCTAATACTACTACTACTGCTAGTACTACTACTCCTACTATCTCTACTATTACTACTGCTACTACGTGAGCTACTACTACTCCCACCTCTCCTGCTACTACTTCTACTTCCACTATTTCTAGCACCACAACTGTTACAAGTACTATCACAACTACTTCTATTGTTGCTGCTGCTACTACTAGTATTACTAGTCCTACTGCCACTATGCATCTACTGCTACTGCTACTACTACTACTAATACTACTACTACTACTTTTGCTACTACTGTAAGTACCAGTACTACTACTATAACTACTACTACCATTGCTACTACTATTACGACTACTGCTACTACTACTACTACTCCAAACACTACTACTATTGCTACTTCTATTACTACTGCTGCTACTGCTGCTATTGCTACTACTCCTCCTACTACACCTTCTACCGCTACTACTACTTCTATTACTTCGAGTAGTACTACTATTGCAACTTCTACTACTACTACTACTGCGACTATTACTACAGCTACAACTAGAAGTACTACTACTACTACCACTGCAACCACTAGTTCTAGTACCACTACTCCTACTCCTACTACTACTACGCCTACTATAGCTACAACTGGTACCACTACTACTATTACTACTACTACTATAGCTGCTACTGCTGTTGCTGATGCTACTACTACTACTACTAGTGCTACTCTTGTTGTTGCTGCTACTGCTACTGCTATTACAACTACGACTACCACTTCAACTACTACTACAACTACTACTACTGCTATCGGTTTTGCAACTAATCTACTACAACTTCTCCTAGCACTACTACAATTGCTACTATTACTGCTACTACTGTCACTATTACTGCTGCTGCTACTACAGCTGCTGCGAATACTACTACTAGCACTACGATACCTACTATTACTACTTCTGCTACATAATAACTAGTACTACCCCAACTACTAAAACTAGTACTACTTTTACTACTGCTACTACCACTGCTGCTACTGCTACTACTGCGATGACTTCAACTTCTGCTACTACTACTACTACTTTTGCTACTACTGCTACTACTACTCCAACTGCTACTATGGCTACTACTACTACCACTACTAGTGCTAATACTGCTACTGCTGCTTCTATTATGACTACTACTACTCCTACTATAATTACCACTACTATTACTCTTACAACTCCAACCGCTACTATTACCACTGCTTCTACAACTAATATGACTACTACTGCTCTTTCACTACTACTACTATTATTATTTTTACTAATAATACTCCTCCTACTACAGCTACTACTACTACTTCTACTACTGCAACTTCAACTACTACTCCTATTACTACTGCTACTAGTCCTACTACTAATGCTACTGCTGCTATGGCTACTACCATGACTACTATTGCTACTATTACTACTAATACTGCTCCTCTACTATTACTACTACTACTACTACTCATAGTCCTACTGCTGCTCCTGCTACTACTACTAATACTGCTCCTCTACTATTACTACTAATACCCCTACCACTATAGCTACTACTGATACTCCTACTACTACTGCTACTACTCCGACTCACACTAAAACTACTTCTACTCCAACTCTTACTACTACTACCACTACAACTCCAACTACTACAAGTGCTATAACTACTCCTTCTGCTACTACTAATGTGATTACTACAACAACTACAAGTAGTACTATGGCTAATATGGTTGCTGTTACAACTACTACTACTCCTTATCCTACTACTACTACCACTACTACTAATGCCATGGCTACAATAGCTACTACTATTATTGCAAGTACTACTACTTCTCCCGCTACTACTACTACTGCCACTACTATTGCTACTACTAATACTTCTACTACTAGTCCTACTTCAACTTTTACTACTACTATTGAGACTATTACTGCTACTATGACTACTACTAGTTCTCCTCCTCCTCCTACTACTACTACTACAATAGCTACTGCTACTATTTCCACTAATACTACTACTACTCTAGCTACACTAGCTACTACAACTACCATAACTATTAAAAATACTACAACTACTACTACAATTGCTGCTAGTCTTACTACTATTGCTACTATTGCTACTACAACTAATATTATTATTACTACTACACCTGATTCTACTGCTACTACTGCTACTACTACTACTACTCTTCTTGTTGTTGTTGTTACTGCTGCTAATCTGCCGCTAGTACTACTATCGCTGCTACTGCTATTACTAGTATTTCTCCTCCTTTTATGGCTATAATTACAACAACAACTACTACTACTACTACTGTTGCTACTACTACTATTGCAGCTGCTACTGCTACTTCAACTACTACTACCACTACTGCTCTAACTACTAATACTACGGCTACTATTTCTTCGACTCCTACTGCTACTATTACTACTACTACTCAAACTTCTACTACTACTACTACTACTGCTATTATTTTTAGAAATAATATAGCTACTATTACTGCTGCTACTACTACTTCTACTACTGCAACTATGTCTACTACTCCTACTAGTAATGCTGTTGCTCCTACTGCTACTACTACTTCCCCTACTACTACTACTGTTGCTATTATTACTATTATGACTGCTACTACTACCACAACTACTAATACAGCTCCAACTACTGCTACTACTATAACTACAATTCCTATTTCTACTAGTACAACAACTACAGCTATTGCTCTTGCACTGCTATAGCTACTCCTATAGCTACTGCTGCTACAACGACTACTGCACTACTGATACTCCAACTACTACTACTACTATAGCTACTCCTACTACAACTACAACTGCTCCTACTATTACTACTACTACTACTACTACTATATCTCTTACTACTACAAGTGCTACATTCGCTCCTACTGCTCCTAGGACTGCTACTACTACTACTAATGGTACTACCACTACTACTAGTAGTAGTATTGCGGCTACTACTATTACTGTTACTACTATTCCCACTCGTATTGCTACTACTTCTGCAGTTACTATGGCTGCTACAACTACTACTACTACTACTACTACTACCCCGACTTCTACTACTCTTGCTAACACTTCTCCGACTACAACTACTAGTACTAGTACAACCACTATTTCTACTATTGCTACTACTTCTTTGACTACTTTTACAGTTACTGTAACTACTACTTTTGTTATTGTTATTGATACTACAACAACTACTACTACCACTACAACTACTACAACTTTTGCTACTATTGCTTCTAAAAATACTACAACAACATCTACTATTGTTATTGCTTATACTACTTCTGCCGCTACACCTACAACTACTCCTAATTCTACACCTATCGCAACCACTGTTGCTACTCCGAACACAGCTGCTATTGCAGCTACTAAAACTAATTCTAGTAATAAAGCTTTCGCTGCTACCGCCACTACAACTACTACTATTGCTCCAACTATTAGTACTACATCTGCTACTCCTACTAGTACTAGTGCAACTACTGCTGCTAGTACTCATACTATTACTACTATTACAACTGCTATTGCTGCTGCTCCAACGACAACTACTACAACTACAGCAACTACTGTAGCAATTACAATAACTGCTTATGCTACTACTGCAACTACTTCTACTGCTACAACTTCTACTATTAGTACGACTGTTATGACAACTACTACTACTACAACTACCATTACTAATACTACAATTACTACTACTACTACTATTGCTATGACTACTACTACTATTACTTCTTCGACAACAACTATTGCAACTACTACTTCTACAATTGCTACTACTATTGTTGCTACTGCTGCTGCTTCTACTACATCTACAACTACAACTACTGCAACTTCTATTACAACTGCTACAACAAATACTACTTCTCCAATTACTACTACTACCACTATTACTACTACTAGTGAAGCAACTACTACTAATACTACTACTACTACTACTACAACTTCTACCACTACTACTACTCCTGCTACTACTACTGCCTCTCCAACTACCACTTCTACGACTACACTAACACTTCTACTACTACTACGACTTCACTAATACTACTACTACTACTATAGTAATAATTGTTGATACTACTGCTACTAGTTTTGCTTCTGCCACTACTATTGCTAGTAGTATGACTATAATTGAGGCTACTTGTACTATTGCTACTACTAGGACTGCCACTGCTATTATTACTATTACTACAACTACTACTACTACCACCATTGCCACATCTGCTATGACGACTATGACTACTACTACTACCAATACTAGGATTACAACTACTGCTACTACTCTTAATAATACTACTACTAATACTACTACTACTACTAATACTATAGCTACTACTACTACAACTACTACAGCTACTGCTACTACTGCTACTACTACTATTGCTTCTAGTACTACTATAGCTTGTACTACTACTACAGCTACTACTACTACTACTTCTACTGCTCCTCCTTTCAACAACAACAACAACAACAACAACAACAACAACTACTACTACTACTATTACTATGACGACTTCTGCTACTAGAACTACTACTAATGCCACTTCTACATCTTCTACTACTACAATAATGGCTACTACAGTTGCTACCACCATGACTGTGACTACGGCTACTACTATGACTACTACAACAACTACTACTACTACCCCAACTACTAA
>RXID01021825.1:0-64011 GCA_005019695.1 Trichopus zeylanicus subsp. travancoricus
GCTACTACTATAACTACTACTACAACTATTACTACTATAGCTACTACTACTACTACTACTACTACTACTACTACTACTACTACTACTACTATTACTACTAGTCTGGCTACTACTACTGCTATCACTATTACGATAACAACTTCTCCTGTTATTACCACTACGACAACTAGTAGTACCACTACCGCAACCACTACTACTACTGCTACTACTTCTATTACAACAACAACAACAACAACAACTACTACTACTACTACTACTACTACTACTACTACTACTACTACTACTACTGCTGCTACTACCAGCACTGCTTCTACTATGAATACTATGATTTCTAGTGCCACTACTACTGCTACTGCTACTATTATTGCAACTACATTTACTACAACTGCTAGTTCTACTGCTGCTGCTGCTGCTGCTATAGCTACTACAACTATCATTATTACAAATGCCATGGCAACTGCTTCTACTACTACTACTACTTCTACTTTTGCCACTGTTACTAATGCTGCTACTACTACTACAACAACAACCACTAGTATGACAATTGCTCCAACAACTACTATTCTACTACTATTTTCACTTCTCCCACGACAACTACTACTTTTGCCACTGCTTCTCCTACTACTACTAGTACTACTACTATTACTACTACTACTTCTACTACTACGACTCCTACTCCTACTACTACTACTGAAGCCTCTACTTCAACTATTGCTACAACTACTGCTGCTCTTACTGCTAATGCTAATAATACTTCTGTTACAACTTCTTTTACTACAACTGCTACTGCTGTTGCTTCTGCTTTTACTACAACCGCTACAGCTACTAGTACTACTGTTGCCACTACTACTACTGCTACTGCTCCTACTACTACAACTACTACTACTTCTACAACTGCTACTTCCGCTGTAACAGGTACTAATGCTTCTTCTGCTACCTCTATTGCTACTACTACCAATACTATAAGTACCGCTCCCACTACTACTGTTGCTATTGCTACTACTACTGCTGCGACTTCTACTGCTGCTACCTTTGCTATTACTGCTACCTCTTGTCCTACAACTATTATTACTACTATTACGGGTTTTGCTACTATTACTACTATTGCTACTACGACTACTACTATTACCACTACAACTAGTAGTAATATTATTGCTACTAGTACTACTATGACTACTACTACTATGACGACTACTACCACTACTATTACTACTACAATAACAACAACAACTACTGTTACTACTACTACTAGTACTACTACTATTAATGTGGATGTTGTTGCTGCTACTAATACTAACTACTACTGCTATAATTGCTGTTGCTACTTCTTCTACTACTACTTCTACTGCTACTACTACTGCTTGCTCAACCACCACTATTACTGTTACTACTACTACTACTACTACTACTATAACTACTGAGGCTACTACTACTACTACGAGTGCTACTACTACTACTACTACTACTACTACAACAACAACTGCTGCTACAGTTACCACTTCTGATACTACTAGTACTACTACTACTAAAGCTACACCAACAACAACTTCTTATAATGCTACTACTTCTACTACTACCACTACTAGAACTAATTCTACTGCCACTCCCTCTGCTACAGCTATTGCTTCTACTATTGTTACTACTGCTGCTACTACTACAACAACTGCTACTACTGCTATAACTAGTGCTACTGTTACTACAACTACAACAGCTACTGCTACTAAAACCACTACTGCTTCTGCTACTACACTACTACTCCCACTACTACTACTGCTAGTGTTACTAATACTACTTCTACTACTACTACTACAACAAATATTACTACTACTGCAACTTCTACTGCTACATTTGCTACTTTAATTACTACTACTGTTGTTGCTGCTGCTATTGCAACTACGACAACAACTACTACTGATACTACTTCTGCTACTACTACTGTCATTACAACAACAACTTCTCTTAGTACTACTACTACGACTTTTACTACTATTACAATTACTACTACTTCTACCACCAATAGCAATACTATTACTGCTACTACTACTGCTAATGCCACTATGACAACTATAACTACTATAACTGCTTCTACTGTTGCTACTATGACTACTACCAGTCGTACGACTGCTACAACTGCTGCTGCTACAATTACTCTTGCTACTACTACTGCCATTACAAATACTACTACTTCTACTACTACTCCTACTAATAATGCTACTGTCGTTGATGTCACTACTGCTACCACGATTGTTGCTACTTCAACTAATACTACTACTACTGCTGCTACTACTTCTGCTACTAGTATTACTACTATTGCTACTACTACTACTACTGCTACTACTGCTGGTAATTCTACTACAACTTATAGTAGCATTACTGCTACTACTTTTGCTACTACTACTATTGCTGCTACTACTTGTACTACTATAGTTACTGCTACTTCCGCTACCACTACTGCTGCTACTACTATTGCTCTTACTACTATTACTACTTCTACTACCACTACTCTCCTGCTGCTGCTGCTAGTAATATTACTACCGCCACTAATACTGCTGTTGTTGTTGCTAGTACTACTACTACAACTGCTACGACGATAACCACTATTACAACAAGAACAACTACTACTGCTACTACTACTACTACTGTTGCTGCTATGACTTCTACTACTTCTACATCTACTACTACCACTGCTACTACTAGTGGAATTACTACTACTACTACTACTACTACTACTACTACTATTGCTACTACTACTATTGCTGCTACTACTACTACGACTACTGCTACTGCTACTGCTATTACTGCTGTTGTTGCTACTACTTCTGCTATGACTTCTGCTACTGCTTCTTCTTCTTCTTCTTCTTCTACTACTACTACTTCTACTACTACTGCTGCTGCTGCTGCTACTACTACTACTACTGGTACTACAATTGCTATTACTAATGCTACTATTGCTACTACTATAGTGGCTATTAATAATACTACTGCTACTATTACTGCAATAACTTCTACTACAACAACTACTACTGCTAGAAGAACAGCAACTACAAATACTGCTACTGCTGCTGCGGTCATTGTTGCTGCTGCTACTTCTACTACTGCTATTGCTACTACATCTCCTACTGCTTCTACTACTGCTACTAATAATACTAAACTATACTGCCACTACTTCTACAACTATTATTACTACTACTTTTGCTACTTATGCTTTAACTACCACTGCTCCTACTATTATTACTACTACAACCATGACTACTACAACTACTACAACTACAACTATTACAACTACCACTACTACTGCTACTTTTCCAATAATAACAAGTGCTACTACCTCTCCTACTACTATGACTACTGCTACAATTACTACAATTGCCTCTGCTGCTACTACTGCTGCTGCTACTACTTCTGCTGCTACTACTTTTGCTGCTGCTAGGACTGCTACGACTACTTCTACTACTACTACAGCTACTACTACTACTACTGCAGCTACTACTATAATTACTTCTACTCTGACTACAATTACTACTACTACTACTCGTACTATTCCTACTACAATCGCTATTATTACTACAACGACAACTACTACTCCTACTACTTCAATTATTACTTTTGATGCTACAACGACTACTATTGCTTGCACTATTATTGCTACTACTACTAATTCTACTCTTGCTACTACTATTACAACTACTGCCGCAACTACTACTATTACTACTACAAAAATTACTATTGCTACTTCTGCTACTACTACTATTACTACCACAACTACTCCTCCCATTACTACAACCATTACTACTCCTACAACTACCACCATTACTATTCCTACTACTACTACGACTACTACAACAACAACAACTACTACTACTAATACTAGTACTACTACTTCCACTACAACAATACAACTACTATTACCACTACAACAACTACTACTACTAATACTACTACTACTACTACTACAGCTACGACTATTTCTACTACTTATGCTATTACTACTACTACTACAACAACAAATAACTACTCCTACCACAATTCCTATCGCTACTGTAACTACTACCACGGTGACTACTACAACTACTAATGCTTCTACTATTGCAACTAGAACTCCAATTGCTATGACAACCACTCCTACTACTACTAGTACTACTATTACTGTTGCTGCTGCTACATCTGCTACTGCTACTACTACTTCTATGACTCCTACAACTATTACTATTCCTACTACTACTGCTACTACAACTCCCACTATTCCTACTACTAGTACTACAACTACTACAACTACGACTACTACTACTATTACAACTACCACTACTACTCCTTGTAGTAGTACCAGTACAACTACAACAATACAACTACTATTACCACCACTACTAATACTGCTGCTCCTTCTACTACTTCTACAGCTACTTCAACAACCTCTACTACATCTACTTCTACTACAACTACAGCTACTACTACTACATCTGCTCCTCCTCCTCCTACTACTACTACTACCACCACGACTACTACTACTACTACTACTACTACTACTACTACTACTACTACTATTGCTACTTGTGCTTCTACTTCTACTACTGCTTCCACTACTACTACAACTACTATTAATAGTACTATGCCTATCGCAACTACAACTCCAACAAGAATTACTACTACTATTATTACTACTACTGCTGCTATTACTGCTATACTGCTACTACTCAGACTACTCTAGGCTCTACTACTATAGCTGCTGCTTCTCTCCTACTATAATTATTAGTATTACTACTTTGATTACTACAACAACAACTACTACTACTATGACCAATACTACTTCTTCTACTACAACTGCAACTACTACTACTACGGTGGGTACTACTATTACTATAGCTACTACTATTTCTACTACTATTGTTATCACTACTACAACAATGACAATGACAACAACAACTACTACAACTCCAATTGCTACGACAACTACTCTTGCTACTGTTACTATTGCTGCTACTACTACTACTAACACTTATAAAACTACTACTACAACTCTTATTGCTACTCCTACTACTCCTACTACTGCCACTACTTCTAATACGACTTCTACTGCTACTCCCACTACAACTGCTACTAGCACTACTCCAATACTGCTATCACTATCACTACTACTACAATAACTACTACTACTATTTTTGTAGCTACTACCACTACCACTACTACTACAACTACTACTACTACAACAACTAGTACTACACCTGCTATTACTATTACTACCACTACTATTGCTATAACTACTACTACTTTAACTATTGCTACTACAACACTACGACTACTATTACTGTGTGTACTGCTATTACTACTATTGCAATTACTATTCTACTACTACTACAACTTCTATTGCTACGACTATCACTCCTATACTGCTACTACTGCTACTACTGCTACTTCTAATACTACTATTACTACCACTTCTGTTTCTGCTACTACTACTACTACCACCACTGCTACTACTCCTACTGCTACTACTACTACTCCCACTACTACTACTGCGATTACTAGAACTACCACAATAACTTCTATTAGTACTACTACTACACTACCACTACTAGTATGACTACTACTAGAACTACTACTACTACTACTACTATTGCTAATTCTACTTCTACTACTACAGCCACAACTTCTACTCGTACAACTACAACTATTGCTGCTACTTCTACTACTACTAGTACTAGTAGTACTACAACTACAACAGCAACTACAACTACTACTTCTACTACTCGTATTACTACTATTGCTACTTCAATTACCGCTACAACAACTACTGCTTTTAATATTACTATTACTATTGGTACTATAACTCCTCCTACTACTGCTTCTATTGCTTCTACTATAGCTACTCCATCTACTAGTACGACTACTACTACGACAATGACAACTACTACAACAACTACTCCCACTACTACTACTACTCCTCCAACTTCTACTACTACTGCAACTCCTATTACTAGTACTACTACTACTATAACTACTACAACTATGACTACTACCACTACTACGACTACTGCTACTTCTTCTACTACTACTACTATGACAGCTTTAATGGATACTACCGCTACTATTCTTGCTATAACATCTACTAATCTTACTGCTACAACTACTACAACTACTACTGCTGCTGCTGCAACAACAACTGCTACTACAGCTCCTACAGTTACTACTACTGCTGCTGTTGCTACTCCTACTACTTTTCAGACTAGTACAACATCTGCTGCTGCTACTACTACGACAATTGCTGCTACTACTGCTATTACTATTACTTCTACTACTACTACTACTACTACTAATACTACTACTATTACTAATACTACTACTACTACTACTAATACTGCTACTACTACTTCTACTACTACTTCTTCTACTACTACTACTTCTACTACTACTACTACGACAACAACTACTACTGTTACTGCTACTACTATTAGTGCTACTACCACTATTACTTCTTCTACCCCTATTACTATTACGATTACTGCTCTTGCTACTACTACTACTGTTACTTCAACTTCTATTACTTCTACTTCAACAATAACAACAACAACAACAACTACCACTACTACTACTACAACCACTCCTACTACTACAACAACTACTACTACTCCAATTGCTACTACTGTTACTATTGTAACTACTGCTACAAGTACTACCACTACTACTATCGCTAATACAGCCACAACAACAACAAGAAGAACTACTAGTACTAGTACTACTACTACTACTGCTGCTGCTACAGCTATTTCTGCTACAACTATTACAAACTACAACTACTATAGCTGCTGCAACTACAATTGGTTGTACTGCTACTACTACTACACCTACTAAACTGCTACTACTATTACAACAATTACTACTACTACGACTACTGCCACTACTACTATTATTGCTATTGATACTACCACTTATGCTACTTCTGCTACTTCTGCTACTACTATTGCTGCTACTACTACTCTACTACACTAATACTACAGTTGCGATTGCCACTATTACTACTATTGCTACTTCTACTACTACAACTACTACCACTACTGTTGCAGTTCCCGCTACAACTACTACTACTACAACAATTGCCGCTACTACTTCTACTACAACTACGACCACTAAACCTGCTGTAGGTACTACTAACACTACTACTACTGTTGCTACTGCTACTGCTACTGATACGAAAATAACTACTCCAACTAGTATTGCTGTTGACACTACTGCTACTGCTACTCCGACTATTGGTACTGTTTCAACTAATACTACTAGTACTATTAGCACCACTACTACTACTACTGCTACTGCTACTGCTCCTACTACTACTAATACTACTACTACTACTTCTATTACAATTCCTACTACTTCCATAACTAGTACTGCTACTAGTACTACTATGACTTCTGCTACTGTTATTACCACTACCACGACTACTATGACTTTTACTACTATTACCAATACAACAATTGCTACTAATACCACTATTGCCACAATTGCTACTACCACTACAACTACTGCAACTACTACCAGTACTACTATTGCTACTACTACTACTGCTGCCACTGCTTCTACTATTACTGCTATTACTACTTCCGCTAGTACTGCTACTACTACTACAGCTGCTACTACTAGTACCGCTACAACTGCTACTACTGCTGCTGCTGCTACTACTACAATGGCTATAGCAACTTCTACTACTACAACTATAACAACTTTCGCTACTACTACTACTACTACAACCGCTACTATTAGTACTACTACTACAACTATAACTACAACTAATACTATTATTACTACTACTACTACACCAAGTACTACTATTATTATTACTACTACTACTACACCAAGTACTACTATTATTATTACTACTACTACACCAACTACTAAAACTACTAATACTACCACCACTACTACTATTGCTACTACTACTTTCACTACTTCTACCACTACTACTACTACTATTGCTCCTACCACTACTATTACTACTACTACAACTACTACTCCTACTACTACTACTATTACAACTACTACTAGTACTCAACTACTACTACTACTTCTCCTACTTCCACTTCTGCTGCTACCACTACTACTATTGCTGTTATTACTACTGCTGCTGCTTCTAGTACCACCGTTACTTCTACTACTGCTACTATTACAACAACTACTACTACTCCACTACTGCTATTGTTGATGTTGCCGCTACTACTACTAATCCTACTGCTACTCCTACAACAATTGGTGCTACTACTAGTACTACTACTACTACTACCACTATAACTGTTGCAGCTTCTACTAATACTACTACTATTGCTACTACTATTACCTTTCGTACTAATTGTTCTATTGCTACTACTACAGCTATAATAGTTACTGCTACTCCGACTAATGCTACTATTGCTGCTAATACTACTGCTACTTCTAGTATTTTCGTAGCTGCCACTACTACTAATAGTAGTTGTAGTAGCAAAAGTAGCTATATTAGTAATTGTAGTAGTAGAAGTAGAAGCAGTAGTAGCAGTAATAGTAGTAATATAAATAGTAATTGTAATAATAGTTGTAGTAATAATAGTAGTAGTTATTGTTGTAATAGTAGCAGTTGTAGTAATATTAGCAGTAGCAAAAGTAGTAGTAGTAGTAGTAGAAGTAGTAGCAGTTGTAGTTGTAGTAGTACTAGTACTAGTAGTTATATTAGTAGTAGTAGGAGAATTAGTAGTAGTAGTAGTAGAAGAAGTAGTAGGAGTCGTAGCAGTAGCAACGGTAGAAGCAATAGCAATAGTAGTAGCAGTAGTAGGATGAGGGGGAGGAGTAGTAGTAGTTGTAGTATTAGTAGTAGTAGGAGTAGGAGTAGTAGAAGTAGTAGTACTAGTAGTAGTGTTAGTATTTGTAGTAGTAGTAGTAGTAGTAGTAATCGTAGTAGTATTACTTGTTCTTGTTGTAGTAGTAGTAGTAACAATACTAGATGTAGCAGCAATAGTAGTCGTGGTAGTAGTAGTATTAGTGTTGTTGTAGAAGCAGTAGTAGCCATAGCAGTAGTAGTTACAGAAGTAGTAGAACAAGGGGACGCAGTAGTAATAGCTGTAGCAGAAGTAGTAGTAGTAGCAATGGTAGTAATAGTAGATAGTAACAAAAGTAGTGGTTGTAGAAGAAGTAATAGTAGCAGTATTTTTAACAAGAGTAATTGTAGTTGTCGCAGTAGTAGCAGTGGTAATAATAGTAGTAGTAGCAATAGTAGTAGCGATAGTAGCAGTAGTAGACGTAGTTGTAGTAGAAGTAGCTATAGTAGAAGCAGTAGTTGGGGCTGGAGTAGCAGCAGTAGTAGTAGAAGTAGTAATAGTAGATGCAGCAGAATTACTAGTGGTACTAGTAGTAGTAGTAATAGTAGTAGCAATATTAGTAGCCGTAGTAGTAGTTATCAAACTAGCAGTGGAAGCAGTTGTAGTAGTGGAAGCAATTGTAATAGTAGCAGCAATTGTAAGAGCAGCAACAACATTAGTAGTAGTAGGAGCAGTACTAGTTGTAGTATTAGTAGGAGGAGCAACAGTAGTAGTAGTAGTACTACTAGCAGTAGTAGTAGTAGTGGCAATAGTAGTAGCCATAGTAGCAGCTATAGCAATAGTAGCAATAGAAGTGGTAGTAGTAGCAGTAGTAGTAGTAGTAGTAGTAGGAGGAGCGATCGTAGTTGTAGTAGTAGTAGTAGTAGTAGTAGTAGTAGTAACAATAATAGTAGTAGCGGTAGTAGCATCAGTAGCAGCAATGGTAGTAGTAGTTGAAGTAGCAATTATAGCAGTAGTAGTAGCAGAAGCAGTAGCGTCAGTAGTAGTAGTAGCAACAGCAGTAGCAGCAGTAGTAGTAGTAGTATTAGCAGAAGCAGTTGTAGTTGTAGTAGTGGTGGTGGTTGTAGTAGTAGTACTAGTATGATTATTAGTAGTAGTCGGAGTAAAAGTTGTAGTAGCAGTAGCAGAGATAGTAGTAGTAGCAGCAGTAGTAGTAGTAGTGGTAGTAGTATTATTAGTAGTAGTCAGAGTAGAAGTTGTAGTAGTAGTAGCAGAGATAGTAGTAACAGTAGTAGTAGTCGTAGTAGCAGTAATAGTTGTAGCAGTAGTAGCAGCAGCAGTAGTCATAGTACTGGGAGTAGTTGTAGCAGTAGCAGCCACAGTAGTAGAAGTAGTAGTTGTAGCAGTCGTAGCTGTAGTAGTTGTAGTAGTAGTAGCAGTAGTAGTAGAAGACGCATTAGCAACAACAGTAGTAACCAGTAGTAGTAGCAGTAGCTATAGTGGTATGAGATGTAGTTGGTGTAACAGTAGTAGTTGTAGTAGTAGTAGCAGTAGTAGTTGTAGTAGTAGCAGTAGTAGTAGTAGTAGTAGTAGTAGTAGTAGCAGCAGCAGCAGCAGTAGTAGTAGTTGAACTAGTAGTTGCAGTAGTTGTAGTAGTAGTAGTAGTAGTAGTAGTGGTAGTTGTTTTTAGAGCAGTAGTAGTAATAGTTGTAGGAACAGTAGAAGTTGTAGTACTAATAGTTGTATTACTAGTAGTAGTAGTAGTCATGGTAGCTGTAGTTGTTGTTATAGTAGTCGGTGTAGTAGTATTCTTTGTAGCAATAGCAGTAGTTGTGTTGTAGAAGCAGTAGTAGCCATACCAGTAGTAGTTGCAGAAGTAGTAGAAGTTGGGGACGAAGTAGTAGTAGTTGTTGTAGCAGTAGTAGTATTAGCAATAATAATAGTAGTAGAAGGGGTACTAGTATTAGTAGCAGTAGCTATATTGGTAGTAACAGAAGTAGTAGTTGTCGTGGCAATCGTAGCTATTGTAGTAGCCGTAGCAGCAGTAGTTGTAGTAGTAGTTAGAGCAGCAGTTGCAGCAGAAGTTGTAATAGTAGTAGTAGTAGCAGTAGTACTAGTACTAGTAGTATTAGTAGTAGTATTGTAGTAGTAGCATCCATTGTAGTAGTAGTAGTAGTTATCATAGTTGTAGTGTTTTTTGTAGAAGCAGTAGTAGTATTAGTAGCAATCGGAGTAGCCGTAGTAATAGTAGTAGTAGTTGTAGGAGCAGCAGTAGCATTAGTAGTAGGAGTAGTGCTAGTAGTTGTAGTAGTTGTAGCAGCAACAGTTGTAGTAGTAGTAATAGTAGTAGTCGTAGTAGTAGCTACAGCTATAGTGGTAGTAGTCATAGTAGTAGCAATCGCGCTAGTAGTAGTTGTTGTTGTTGCAGTAGTAGTACTAGTAGTAGTAGCAACAGCAGTCGTGGTAGTTGTAGTATTGGTGCTAGTATTAGTAGTAGCTGTAATAACAATACTTAGTACCAGTAGTAGTAGCACTAGCGATAGTAGCAGTAGTGTCAGTAGTAACAGAAGAAGTAGTAGTAGTAGTAGAAGTAGCAGTAGTTTTCATAGAAGTAGTAGTAGTTATAGTAGTACTTGTTGTTGTAGTAGTAGTAATATCGGTATTAGTAGTAGTCCTAGTAGCAGTTGTAGTAGCAGTAGCAAAAGTGGTAGTAGTAGCAGCAGCAGCAGTAGTAATACTTATAGTAGTTGTTGCAGCATCCACAATCATAGTAATGGTGGTAATAGCAGTTGTAGTAGCCATAGTAGGAGTAGTTATTGTTGTAGCAGTCGTAGCAGTAGTAGAAGTAGTAGTAGTAGCAGTAGTAGTAGTAATACGAGAAGCAGCAGTGATAGTAGTAGTTGTCATAGAAGTAGTAATAGCAGCAGCAGTAATAGCAGTAGTAGAAAAAGTAGCAGTAGCACAAGTAGAGGTAGTTAGTGAATTAGTAGAAGTAATAGTAGTAGAAGTTGGAGTAGTAGAAGTCATTGTTGTATTAGTTGTGTTGGTAGTAGCGGAAGTAGTTGTCACAACAATCGTAGCAAAAGTAGTAGTAGAGGCAGTAGTACCTGTAGCAGCAGTAGCAGTAGTTATAGCAATAGTAGTAGCTGTAATCACAACAGTCACAGTGGTAGCAGTAGTTGCGATTGTACGAATAGTGTCAGTAGTAGTAATAATAGTAGTAGTATTAGTTATAGTAGTAGAAGCTATAGTCGTAGTAGCAGAAGTAGCAACAGTAGTATGAGAAGTACCGTAGTAGTAGAAGTTGTAGCCGTAGCAGCAGTAGTAGCAGTAGTAGTACTTGTTGTAATAATAGCAGTAGTAGTAATAGGAGAGATAGAGTTGTAGCAGTAGCAATAGTCGCAGTAGCAATAGTATTAGTAGCAGTAGTAATTGCAGCAGTAGTTGTTGTAGTTATAGTAGCAGTAGTAATTGCAGTAGTAGTTGTTGTAGTTATAGTAGCAGTAGTAGTAGCTGTAGAAGCAGTAATCGTAGTAGTTGTAGTACTAGAAATAGCACCAGTAGTAGCACTAATAGTTATAGTACTAGTTGTAGTACTAGTTGTAGTAGTAGTAGGCGAAGTAGTAGAAGTAGTAATATAAGCAAGAGTAGCAGTAGTACTAGTTATGACAGTAATAGTAGTAGTAGTAGCTTTAGTATCAGTAGTAGTTGTAGTAGTAATAGTCGTAGATGTTGAAGTAAAAGTCGTAGTAGTAGCTGTAGTTGTAGTTATGGTAGCAGTTGTAGTTGCAGCAAAAGTAGTAAATGTAGTAGGAGTAGTGGTAGTAGTAGCAGTAGTAGCAGCAGCAATAGTAGCAGTAGTAGCAATAGCAGTAGTCGTAGTAGTAGTTGTAGTAGTAGCATTACCAGTAGCAGTTGCTATTGTAGTAGTAGTAGTAGCAGCAATAGTAGCAGCGGTAGTAGTATTACCAGTAGCGGTTGCTATAGTAGTAATAATAGTAGTAGCAGTAGTGGTACTATTAGTAGTAGTAGTAGTATTAGTAGTAATAGTTATAGTAGTAGTAAGAGTAGCAGTAGTATCAATAGTAGTAGTAGTGGTAGTAGCACTAGCAGTAGTAGTGGCAATATTAGTAGGTATAGTAGTAGTAGTAGTAGCATTAGAAGTAGTAGTAATATTAGTAGGTATAGTAGTACTATTTGCAGCAGTAGCAGTAGCAATAGTAGCAGTTGTAATAGTTGTAGCAGCAATAGCTATAGTAATTGTAGTAGTAGCCGTAGCTGTTCTACCAATAGTAGTAGTAACATTACCGATAGTTGTCGGTATAGTATTAGTAGCATTATTAGTAGTAGTAGCATCAGTGGTAGTAGCAATTGCTATAGTATGTGTAGTAGTAGTCTTAGTAGTAATTGTAATAGTAGTAGTTATTGTCATAGTAGTAGCAGTAGTAGTAGAGCAATAGTTGAAGTAGTAATAGTTGTAGTAGTACTAGAAGTAGTACTAGTAGTCGCAGAGTAGTGGTAGCAATAGTGGTAGTCGTAGTAGGAACAGTTGTAGTCATAGTAGTAGAAGATGTAGTAGTAGCAGTAGTAGTAGCTGTAGTAGTAGTAGTTGTAGTAGTAGTCATAAGAGAAGTAACGGTAGTGGTAGTACTAGTAGTAGTAGTTGTAACAGTATTAGTGTAGTGGCAGATTTTGTTGTTGCTCCTGCAGTAATTGATGTAGTTATCGTAGTTGTGGTTGTATTGGTAGTACTAGTTGTAGTAGTTGTAGTTGTAGCAGTAGTTATAGTAGTAGTAGTAGTAGTAGTAGCAGTAGTTGCAATAGTAGTAGTAGCAGTAGAAGCAAAAGCAAAAGCAACAGTAGCAGTAGTTGTAGTAGTAGGTGTAGTTGCAGTGGTAATAGCAGTAGTTGTGGTAGTAGTAGCAGTAGCCATTGTTGTACTAGTTGTGTTGGTAGTAGCTATAATAGCAGTCACAACAGTACTAGTAATAGTAGTAGCAGCAGCTGTAGTAGAAGAAGTAGTTGTAGCAGTGGTAGTAGTTGTGGTGGGAATAATAGTAGTGGTAGCAGTAGTAGCAGTAGTACCTATGGTAGTAATAGTAGCAGTAGTGACTGTATATGCAACAACCATAGTTGTAGTGGTAGTTGTAGCAGTAGTAGCAGAAGTAGTGGCTAGTGTAGAAGAAGCAGCAGCAATTGTAGTAGTAGTAGAAGAAGTAGTAGTACTTGTAGTAGTAGTAGTAGTAGTAGTAGTGGTAGTAGTAGCAGTAGTTGTATCAGTAGTTGTAGCAACAGTAGTAGTAGCAATAGTAGAAGTAGTAGGAGAAGCGATAGGAGTAGTAGTAGTAGTAGCAACAATAACAATAATAGTTGTAGTAGTAGTAGTAGTAGTAGTAGCAGTAGCAGTGGTAGTAGCAGTAGCAGCAACACTAGTAGTAGTAGTAATTGCAGTAGTAGCCGGAGTAGTAGTAGTAGTAGTAGAAGTAGTAGTAGTGTTAGTAGTGCTAGTAGCAGTCGTAGTAGTAGTAGTAGTAGCAGTAGTAGTAGTAGCAGTAGTAGTAGTAGCAGTAGTAGCAGCAGTAGTCATTGTAGCAGCAATAGTAGTAGTAGTAGGATTAGTAGCAGTTGTAGTAGTTGGAGTAGTTGTAGTTGCAGTTGGAGTAGGAGTAATTATAGCAGTAGTCGAAGTAGTAGGAGTAGTACGATTAATATTAGTAATATTAATAGTAGTAGCAATATTAGTTGCCGTAGTAGTAGTATTAGCAGGCGTAGTCGTAATAGTAGTAGTTGTTGTTGTTGTTGTAGTAGTAGTAGTACTAGTATTTGTAGTTGAGTTATCGTAGTAGTACTTGCAATAGTAATAGTAGTAGTAGTAGTAGAAGTAGTAGCAATTGTACTAGTAGTAGTAGAAGCATTGCTAGTTGTAGTAACAGTAGTTGTAGTGGCAGTAGTAGTAGTAGGAGTAGTAGTAGTAGCAATCGTAGTAGCAATAGTAGTAGTTGTAGAAAAAGTAGTTGTTGTACTAGTAATAGTGGTAGTAGTAGGTGGAGTAATAGAAGTAGTAGCAGCAACAACACATGTAATAGTTGCTGTAGCAACAGTAGCAACAGCAGTAGTAGTAGTGGTATTAGTAGTAATAGTAGTAGACGTAGTAGCAACAGTAGTAGTAGTCGTATTTGGACCAATAATAGTAGTAGCAATAGTAGCAGCAGTAGAAATAGCAGTAGTAGAAATAGTAAGAGCTGTAATAGCAACAATAGCAGTATTAGTAGCAGTTGATGCAGCTATAGTAGTTGTAGCAGTAGTATTCATAATTTTAGTAGTAGTTGAAGTTGTAGCAGTAGTAGTTGTAGTTGTTGCAATAGTAATAGTGATAGTGTAGTAACAGTAGTAGTAGTAGTGCTAGTAGTAGCAGTAGTAGATGCAGTAGTAGTTGTACTAGTGGAAGAAGTGGTAGTAGTAGTAGCAGCAGTAGCAATAGCAGCAGTAGTAGCAGCAACAATCATAGTAGTAGTAGTAGTAGTAGAAGAAGTAGTAGTAGTAGTCGTAGTACTGGTAGTAGTAGTAGCTATTGTAGTGGTAGTAGTAGTTGTTGTTGTTGTAGTAGTAGTAGTAGAAGTAGCAGAAGTAGCATCAACAACAGTAGTAGCAGTAGTGGCCGTAGCAGTATTAGCAGTAGTTGGAGTAGTAGCGATAGTGTTATAAGTAGTTGTAGCGGTACTAGTTCTAGTAGTAGTAGCAGTAGCAAGAGCAGCAGCAGTAGTAGTAGTAGCGGTAGTAGGAGTTGTAGAAGTGGTGGTAGTAGTAGTAGTTGGAGTAGTAGTAGTTCTTGTAGGAGTAGCAGTAGTAGTAGCAGTTGTAGGAGTAGTAGGAGTAGTAGTAGCAATAATAGTAGCAGTAGTATTAGTAGTCATAAAAGTAGTATTTGCAGGAACAGTGGTAATAGTTGTAGTAGTAGTAGTAGTTGTTGTTGTTGTTGTTGTTCTAGTAGGAGTAGGAGTAGGAGTAGGAGTAGTACTAGGAGGAGTGGTAGTAGCGGTTGTTGTATTAGTAGTAGTGGTAGTATTTGTATTAGTAGTAGTGGTAATTGGAGCATTAGTAACAGTAGTAGTAGTAGTTGTTGTTGTTGTTGTTGTCGTCATTATAGTAGTTGTATTAGCAGTAGTAGAAGTAGAAGAATTAGTATTAATAGAAGTATTAATGGTAGTAGTTGTTGTAGCAATGGTAGTAGTAGCAGTAGGAGTCGTAGGAGTAGTACAAGGAGTAGGGGTTGTAATAGGAGTAGTAGTAAGAGTAGTAGTGGTGGTAGGGGCAGGAATTGTAGTTGAAGTAGTAGTAGGAGGAGTAGTAGTAGTAGTAGTACTATTAGCAGCAACAGCAGTAGTATAATTTACAGTAGTAATAGTAGTAGTAGAATTAGAAGCAGTAGTAGTTATAGCAAAAGTAGTAGAAGTAGTATTAGTAGTAATAGAAGCATTACTAGTAGTAGCAACAGCAGTTGTAGCGGTAGTAGTAGTTGTAGGTGTAGTTGTAGTAGCAGTGGTAGTAGTAATAGTAGTCGCAGTAGCAGAAGTAGTAGTTGTACTAGTAGCAGCGGTAGCAGTAGCAGGTGTAGTAGAAGTTGTTGTTGTAGTAGTAGTATTGCTCGTAGTAGCAACAGTAATAGTAGAACTAGTAGCAACAGTAGCAAATTTAATAGTAGTAGTAGTACTAGCAGTAGTAGTAGTAGTAGCAGCAGCAGCAGCAGTAGTAATAATAGCTTCAGTAGTAGCAGCAGCAGCAGTAGTAGTCATTCTAATAAAGGTAGTAGTAGAAATAATAATAGTAGCAGAATTAGCAGTACTAGTCGCAGAAGTAGCAGTTGTTGTAGGAGTAGTAGTAATAGCGATAGTAGGCAAGGTAGTCGCAATAGTTTTAGAAATAGAAGTAGCGGTAGTAGGTGAGGTAGTGGTAGGAGAAGTAGTTGTAGTAGTAGTAGCCGTAGTAGTACTCGCAGTACTATTAGAAATAGAAGTACCCGCAATTGTAGCATTAGTAGTAGGAGTCAAACTACTACTACTACTACAACTACTAAAACTACTATTACTACAACTACTACTCCAACTAGTAGCAGTAGTTGTAGTTGCCGTAATAGTAGTCGTAATAATATTAGAAGTCGTAGTAGTAGTAGTAGCAGTAGTAGTTCTCGCAGTTGTAGCTGTAGTAGCAGGAGTAAAACGACTACTCCTACTACTACTATTATTGCTAAAACTAATACTACTTACACTAAAACTACTATTACTACTGAAGCTGTTGCTGTGGCAACTACAATTACAACTATTGCTACTACTACTAATACTACTATTACTCCTACTACTGCTACTGGTACTCCTACAACCACAATTGCTGCTACAACTACAACTACTACACCTACAACTACTGCAACTACTACTACTGTTGCTGCCACAAAAATTACTATTAACACTATAACCACAACAACAACAACAACTACTACTACTACTGCCACAGCTATTGCGGCTATTGCTGCTACAACCACAACTGCTACTACTGCTACTACTACTGCTGCTGCTGCTACTACTACTACTACTACTACTACTACTACTACTACTACTAGTACTACTACTACTAGTGCTGCTACTCCTACTGCTACTACTACTACTATAACAACTACTACCACAACTTATTCTACTTCAACTACTAATACTACTCCTCCTATTACTACTACAAATACTACTACTACTACTACAACTCCAACTCCTACTACTACAACTTCTACTACTACTACTCGTACAACTACTCCTATGGCTACCACTAAAATTTTAACTACTACTAATGTGAATACTGCTACTACTATTACAGCTACTACTATTGTCACTAGTACTAATGCTACAACTACTACAACTACAACCTCAACTACTCCTACTACAACTACTATTACTACAACAAGAACTGCTACTATTGTTACTACTACTACTACTACTACTACTACTACAAGTGCAGCTACTCCCACAGCTAATACCTCCACTACTACTATTACCACCTCTACTACAACTTCTACTACTTCAACTACTAATACTACTACTAATGCTACTACATCAATTACTACTACAACTACTACAAGTACAAGTACTACTACTATTCTAACTACTACTACTACAGCTACCGCTACTACTACTACTGCTACTATTACTACTACCACTACTGCTACTACTTCTTCTTCCTCTACTACTACTTCTACTACTGTAGCTACTACTACAATTCCTACTATTACTACTACTACTACTTCTGCTACTATTTCTGGTACTACTACAAGAACTAATACTACTACTACCACTATTATTACAACTACAACTACTACTACTACTACTAGAACTACATATACTTTTGCTACTCCTACTCCAACTCCTACTCCTACTCCTACAACTACAATAACATCTTCTACTACTACTACTACTATTACTACTAACCCGAAATACTCCTACTTCTTCTACTAGTACTCAAATCATTACTACTGTTACTACTACTACAACTACAACAACAACAACTACTACTACTCCTGCAGCTACTACCCCTCCTAATACTATTACTAGTAGTGCCACTACTGCTACCACTTCTACTAGAACTACTACTACCAATACTACTACTGCTAGTACTATATATCCAACTACTACAACTACTACCACTACTACTACTACAACTACTTTGACTATTGCTACAACAACAACTACTACTTCTGTTACTACTACTCTTACTCCAACTCCTACTCCTACTATTTCTGCTACTACTACTACTGTTGCTACTACTACTACTACTTTGCTACTACTACAACTATTATTAATCTCGATACTCCTACTACTACTACAACTACCACCACCACTATTACAACTACTACGACTAATGCTACTACAACTACTCCTCCTCCTCCTACTACTCCTAACACTCCTCCTCCTCGTCCTATTTCTACTACTACTACTACTACTACTACTTCAATTGCTATTGCTACCAGTACTACTACAACTACTAGAAATACTACTATTATTGCTATTACTACTACTCCTCCTCCTCCTTCTCCTCCTCCTCCTCCTACTACTACTCTTACTAATACTACTCTTACTACTGCTACTACAACAACAACAACAACTACTTATACTACTACTACTACAGCTAGTGTACAACTATTACTACTACTACTACTGCTGCTGCTGTTGCTGCTGCTACTATTGCCACTACTACTATTGTTGCTGTTGCAGTTACTACTACTAATGCTACTACAACAACTACTACTACGACTACTATTACTACCAATACTATCACATATACAACTACTACTACTCCTATTGCTACTACTACTCCTTTTACAGCTACTACAACTGCTGCTACTACCACTACTATTGCCTCTAGTACAACTACCACTCCTACTACTACTACTAATACTGCAACTAATACTGCTACTATTACTGCTACTGCAACTTCTACTACTACTACAACTGCTAATACTTCAACAACTACTACTAATGCTACTGTTACTACCACTCATACAACTAGTGCTAATACTACTACTTTTACTACTATTGCTACAACTACTACTGCTACTACTATTGCTAATACCACTACTAATACTACTACTAATACTACTACTACGACACTACTACTGCTACTATTACTATGACTACAACTACTATTTCTCTTGCAACTATTCCTTCTGCAACTTCTACTACTGCTACTACTACTACAACTGCTATTATGATTGCTACTGCAACTACTATTATTTCTACTACTACTACTATTACTACCAATACTACTACTATGACTACTATTACTCCTACTGCTACTACTACTCTTACTGCTCCTACAGCTGCTACTACTACTTCTAGTATTGCTATTGCTACAACGAATACTGCTACTTCTACTACTAATTCCGCTACTATTACTGCTACAATTACTACTTCAGCTACTATTGCTACTGCTACTACTACTATTGCTACAACCACTACTACTACTGCTACTTCTACTACTAATGCTACTGCTATAGCTATTGCTACTAATGCTACTAACGCTACTGCTACAACAACAACTACTACTACTCCTTCTGCTACTATTAATATAACTACTACTGCTACTACTAGTGCTAATACTACTACTAATACTACTACTACTACACTGCCACTAATATGGCTACTCCTACTATTGCTACTATTACAACTACTGCTACAGCTACTTCTACAACTACTACTACTAGTCCTACTACTTGACTTACAACAACAACAACTACGACTACTCGTACTACTACACCAACAACTACTATTACTACTGTTGGTGCTACTTCTACTGCTACTCCTACTATTACTAATGTTGTTGTTGCTACTACTACAACTGCTACTACTACTACCTCTGCTACTACTGCTTCTATTGCTACTACTACTGCTACTACTGCTGTGATTTCTTTTACTACTGCTTATACTGCTACTTCTGCTGTAATTACTACTACTATTCCTACTACTACTACTACTGATATTACTTCCACTAATATGACACTACTACTACTGTTGCTACTATTGTCATAACTGCTACTGCCACCATGACTACTACTACTATGACTTCTCTTACTACTGCTACAACAACAACAACAACAAAAACTGCAGCTACTACAATTCCTATAGTTACTTCTACTACAGCTACAACTCCCATTGCTACTCCTAGTACTTCTAATACTGCTACTACTTCGAATACTACAACTACTCGTGCTACAACCACTACTACTACTACTAGTACTACTTCTACTACTACTACTACTATTGCTACCGCTACTACTACTACTACTACTACTACTGCTACTACAACTAGAAATACTCCGAGTGATACTTGCACTACTGCTACAATGACAACAACTACTGCTCCTGCTATGACTACAACTGCTGCAGCTCAAATAACAATTACTCCTAGTACTACATCTACTACTGCTCCTATTACTTCTCCTACTACTCCTCCTACAACTAATACTCCTCATACTTCTCCTCCAACTACTACTTCTCCTACTACTATGATGATTACCACTGCTGCTACTACTACTACTACTATTTCCACTACTGTTGCTGCTGCTACTACTATTACTACTACTAGTAGTAGTAGTACAACAACTGCTATTTTTGCTATTTCTACTGCAACTACTGCTATTACTACTGTTGGAACTACTACTACTGCTACTACTTCTACTACTATTACAAAACTACTAATGCTACTACTACTATTACAACTACTGCTACTACTACTATTACTGCTTCGATTCATACTACTAGTTATACTACCGCAGCTGCTGCTACTCCAAATACTCTTCCTACTACTACTGCAAATACTAGTACTTCTACTACGACTATTACTTTCACAACTACAACTGTTGCTACGACTATTACTACTACTACTACAACAACAACAACGACAACAACAACAACAACAACTACTACTATTCCTATTGCTATTGCTGTTGCTGCTACCACTACTTCTAGTACTTCTGCTATTACTACTACTACTACTGCTACTACTACTACTTCTGCTGCTGCTACTGCTATTGTTGTTGCTACAACCACTACTACTACTACTGTTGCACTTAAGACTGCAACTACTACTGCTACTGCTTCTACTTCTACTACAACTTTTGCGTCTGCCACTACTTTTGCTACTATAACCACTACTAGCACTACTACTAGCACTACTGCTATTACTATTTATGCTACTACTACTACTACTAATGCCACTACTACTACTACTACTGCTGCTGCTACCACTGCTACTACTATTACCACTACTACTACTACTACAACAACAACAACTACTACTACTACAACTACTACTACAACTACTACTCCAACTCCTCCTCCTCTTATTACTACTACTACTGCTGCTACTAAAGCTACTACTACTGCTACTACTGCTATTACTGCTACTACTACTACTGCTGCTACAACTATTGCTACTGTTGCTATTGCAACTACTACTACCACTACCACTAATTCTCTTACTAGTACTACTATTGCTACCACTACGACTGCTACTACTATTGCTACTACTTATGCTTCTACTACTTTCTGTAATACGACAACTACTTTTACAACAACTACTACTATTATTGCCACCTCTATCATGACTACTACTACTGCTACTGCGACTACTAATACTACTACTAACACTACTACTTCTGCTACAGCTACTACTACTACAGCTACTACTGCTACTAATATTGCTACTACTACTCCTATTACTACTACTACTGGTAGTAATACTTGCACTACTGCTACTATTGCTCCACTGCTACAACTAGTACTACTACTATAACTACTACGACTGCTACTGTTGTTGCCTCTCCTACTAGTACTACTCTTGCCCTACTACTACTCCTAATACTACTAATCCTAACGGTCCTACTACATCTACTACAACTTTTACTACTACTCCTACTACTACTACTGCTGCTGCTACTACTACTGCAACTACTGTTACTACTACTACTACTCCTCCTAATACTCCACTTACTACTAGCACTATAACTGCTACTGCTACTACTACTGGTACTCCCACTATTACTACTCTTACTACTACTACTACTACTATTGTTACTACTATTGCTACTACTATTATTACTACTATTGTAACTACTACAACTGCTACTACTCCTACTGCTACTGCTACAACTACTGCTACTACTACTACTGTTGCTACGACTACTACTACATCTAGTACTACTACCGCGACAACCAATACTATTAGTACGGCTACTCCAACTCCAACTCCAAGTCCTACTACTATTCCTAAAACTACTATTTCTTCTATATATACTACTACTTCTATTGCTAATGCTACTACTTCTACAACAACTACTACTACTAGTACTGCAACTACTACTACAGCTGTTGCTGCTGTCACTACTACTACGCCTACTACTCCTACCAATCCAAGTATTGCTATTGCTGCTACACCCACTTCTACTACTTCTACCACTACTACTACCCCTATTAGCACTCGTACTCCTAGTTTGACTACTGCTACAACTACTACTCCTCGACCTACTATTACTACTCCTACTCCAGCTACTGCTACTATTTCTACTCCTGCTAGTACTACTACTACAACTACAACTCCAACTACTACTCCAATCAGAACTCCAGCTCCTACCAGCACTCCGCCTACTACAACTACTTCTACTCCTTCTACGATGGCTGCTGCAGCTACTACTACTACTACAACCTCTACTACTACTAATATAATTATTGTTACTAGTAATACTTCTACTACTGCTACTGCTACTACTACTACTGCTACTATTATTTCCACTAACTACTACTAGTATTACCTCTGCTACAGTTGCTACTATGACAACAATAACAACAACAACTACTACTCCTACTCCCACTCCTGCTACTACTACAACAACTACTACAACTACTAATACTACTATTGCTACCCCTACACCTACTACTACTACTACTACTACTTCACCTGCTACTACAACCACTTCTACTAGATCTACTATTAATAAAACTATTCTTATAACTACTACCATTACTTTTACAACAACAACAACAACAACAACAACTAGTCCTCCTCCTCCTCCTATTACTACCGCAACTAGTACTACTACTACCAGAACTACCAGTAGTACAACAACAACAACAACTACTACTACTATAACTACTACTTCTACTACTACTACAATAACAATAACTACTACTATTACTACTACTACTGCTACTGTTGCTGCTGCTACTACCACTACTACTGCTACAACTTCTGCTATTATTACTACTACTGCTGCTGCTACTGCTGCTACTACTACTACTAATACTATTACTGCTGCTGCTGCTACTACACCTATTCCTCCTACTACTACAGCTTCCCCTTGTTCGACTACTTCTGCAACTATTGCTACTATGGCTACTGTTGCTTCTACAATAATTACTACTACTACTTCTACCAGGACTACTACTATTGCTACTGCTACTGCTACTACTACTACTACAACTAACTCTATGACTTCTGCTACTACCACTACTTCTGCTTCTGCTACTACTACCACTATAGCTACTAATATGTCTGCTTCTAATATGACTGCCACTACTACTGCTGCTGCTGCTACTACTACTAATGCAACTATGATGGCTCCTAATACTGTAACTACAACTAATGCAACAACAATTACTACTGCTGCTAATACTGTTGATTCTACTACTACGACTGCTACTGCTACTACTACTACTACTACTCCTACTATTAGAACTACTACAATTACAATTACTACTTCTAGTACAAGTACTACTCCTCCTCCTCTTCCTACTACTACTAGTTCTACTACTACTAGTATGACTACTACTATTTCGGCTGCTACTACTACTACAACTGCTACTACTACAACTAACACTACTATTACTGCTGCTGCAATAGCTACTACTACTCCTACTACTACTATTGCTACTGCAACTACTGCCTCTACTGCTACAGCTACGATTGCTATAGGTACTACTGCTACTATTACTAGTGCTACTCCTCCTACTATGCTACAACTACTACTTCTAGTGCTACAACTACTACTGCTGCTACTACGGCTACTAAAACTATTGCTACTATAACAAATACTCCTAATCCTACTACTACTGCTACTACGACTGCTACTCGTACGGCTACTACTACTATTGAGACTGCAACTACTGCTATTGCTGCTACTCCTAGTACTACTACTGCTGCTGCTGCTGCTGCTATTGCTACAGCTATTACTGCAACCAATAATACTGGTATTACTAGTACTAATACTGCTACTATTACTACTACTACTACTTATAGTACTACTAATACCACAAGCTAATAATACTGGCAATACTACTACTAATACTGGTACTACTGCTGCTGCTGCTACTACTACTACTAATACTACTACTAATACTACTGCTACTACGATTGCCACTTCTAGTACTACTACTACTACTACTACGGCTGCTGCTGCTGCTGTCGCTGCTAATAATGTTACTACTGCTGCTACTCCTACTACTCTTCCTACTACTACTACTACTACTACTACTACTACTACTACTACTACTCTACTACTACTACTACTACCACTACTAATACTACTACTACTAATACTTTTACTACTACTACTACCACTACTATAACTGCTGGTACTACTACTTCTACTGCTGCTGCTACTACTACTACCACCACTACTACTGCTACTACTATTGCTAGTACTACTACAACTGCCACTTCTGCTACTCCCACTACTACGACGATAATAACTACTGCTGCTGCATCTTTTGTCGCTACGCATACTACTACTACTACTACTACTACTACTACTACTACTACTACTACTACTACTACTTTTGCTACTGCTAGTATAACTAATACTGCCACTAGTCCTGCTACTACTTCCACTATGACTACTACTATTGCAACAACAATAATAATAATAACTACTACTCTACTATTTCCACTACTACAACAACGGCTACTACTACTACTTGGACTACTACAACTACTACTGCTACTCGTACTATGACTACTACAATAACAACTACAATTAATACTGTAACTACTACTAGCACTACTACTCCTAATACTCCTACTACAACTACCACTATTATTGCTACTACTACTACTACTATTAGTACAACTACTACTACTACTACCACGACTACTACTGCTATTACGGCTACAACTACTGCTACTATTACTACTACTACTATTACAACTTATGCTGCTGCTACTACTGCCGCTACTATCACTACTACTCCTACTGCTACTACTACTCCTCCTCCTACTACTACTACTACTATTACTACTACTCCTCCTATAGCTACTTCTACAAAAACTACTCTTACTACGGCTACCACTACTACTTCTACTGCCACTCTACTATTACCCTTACTACTATTGCTACTATTCTGACTACTACTACTGCTATTACCACTGCTACTCCTAGTTCTACAATGACTACTATTACCCCTAATATTACTACAACTACTACTACAAATACGGTTACCACTTCTGCTACTACTACTCCTATAACTACTGCAACTACAACAAAAATGACAACAACAATAATAATAATAGCAACTACTACTGCTACCTGTACAACTTCTACTACTACAACAACAACAATGACTACTATTACTATTACTAATTCTACTGCAACTAGTACTACTACTACTACTACTACTGTTGTTGCTCCAAATATTCAGACTACAACTGCTACTATGACAACTAATACTTCTACTATTCCAACTAGTAGTACTATTACAACTACTATTATTATAATTACAGCTACTATAACTACTAGAACTGCTACTCCTACTAGTACTACTACCACTGCTACACCTCGTATTGCCACTCCTACTCCAACTCCTAATCCCAATACTGCTGCTACTACTATTACTTATACTATAGCAACTGCTACAACAACTACTACTACTATTGCTACTACTACTACTACTACTACTATTACTACTACTACTACTACTACTCCTAGAAGTATTACCAATAGGGCTACTACTACTACTACTACTACTACTTCTTCTAGCACTACTACTAGTAGTACTACTACCACCACTTCTACTACTACTTGTAGGACAGCTACCACAGCTTCCACTACTACTACTAATACTACTCTTACTACTCTAACTGCTACTACAACTAATGCAACTACTTCTACAGCTACAACTAACACTACTGCTTCTACTACTACTACTATTTCTACTACTACTACTACTAGAGCGACTATCACAACTACTACTATAGTTACTACTCCAACTGTTGCTATTGCTACTACTACTGTTGTTTCTACTACTACTATAATTACTACTGCAACTCTGGTTGCTATTGCTACTAATGCTACTGTTTCTACTACTACTACAACTACTACTGCAATAGCTGCTGCTATTGCTACTCTTACTGCTACTACTACTACTACTATCGCTACAACTACTACCATGGGTACTACTGCTGCTACTACTACTGCTACTACTACTACTGCTGCTACTACTACTACTACTATAAGTACTACAACTACTGCTACTACTGCTACTACTGCTACTACTGCTACTACTACTACTACTACTCCTCCTATAGCAAAAACTTTCACAACTGCTGCTGCTACAACTAATACTCCTATTATTTCCCCTACTAATACTACTTTTGCTACTACTACTACTACAACTTCTACTACTACAACTACTACTAGTACTACTACCACTATTACTACAACTTGTACTACTGCTACTACTTCTGCTAATACTACTTCTGCTACTACTATTGCTGCTAATACTACTACTACTAGTACTTCCACTACTACAGCTACCACTAGAATAACTATTCCTACAATTGCTGTTGTTACTATCGCTACTGCTATTGCAGCAGCAACTACTACTAGTACAATTATGACTGCTGCTACTACTTTTGCTACTACAACTGTTGCACCTACTACTACTACTAATTATACTATAGCTACTACTACTACTACGATGACAGCTATTATCACTACGACTACTTCAACAACAACAACTACTACTACAACTACTACTTCTGCCACTACTACTAGTGCTACTACTACTACTACTGCCAGAACTACTAATACTACCCCTACTACTCCAAATGCTACTACTACTATTGTTACCACTACTACAACTTCTACTACTACTACAAGCACTACTGCTACTACTTATACTACTACTACTGCTACTTCTACTTCTACTACTACTACTACTACAACTACCACTACTTCCACTACTCCTACAACTCCCACTTCTACTACTACAACTACTCCAACTACTACTACAACAACAACTACTACTACTACCACTGTTACTATGGCGACTATTACTGCTACTACAACTGCTACTACTACTACTACTGCTGCTGCTGCTGTTGCTACTACTACTACTACTATTACTGCTACTACTACTTCTATTACTACTGCTGCTATTGCTGCTACTACTACTCCTCCTCCTACTACTACTACTACTGCCACCACTACTACTACTGCTACTGCTGCAACTGCTGCTGCTACTTCTACTACTTCTACTAATACTATTACTACTGTAACCACATCTACTGCTGCTACTACTACTACTATAGCCACTTCTGCTACTTCTACTTCTACTACCACTTCCACTACAAGTGCCACTACTACTACTATGAATACTTCTACTTCAACTACTACTGCTATTATTACTACTTTTTTTGTTAGTACTACTACTACTGCACCTACTGTAACTACTTTTACTATTGCTGTTGCTACTACTAATACTCCAATTGCTTCTCCAACTAATACTACTACTGCTACCACTACTACAACAACTTCTACTACTACTACTACTACAACATGTACCACGGCTACTACTTTTGCTAATACTACTACTGCTACTACTGTTACTGCTACTACTACTACTATTAGTACTTCCACTGCTACTACTGCTACTACTACTACTACTACTGCTTGTATAGCTACAACTATAACTACTGTTGTTATAATCGCTACTGCTGCTACTGCTCCTCCTACTACTGGAACTATTACGATGCTGCTTCTACTATTACTACTACAACTATTGCGCCTACTACTACTACTAATGCTACAAATACTACATCTACTACTACAACTACTATTGCTGCTATTGGTACTACTATTACAACTATTACCACTATGGCTATTACTACTACCACTACTACTACTATTACTACTACTGCTGCTACTACTACTACTACTACTACTACTACTATTACTACCCCACCTACTAGTGCTACTACCACTATTACTTCTACAACAACTAGTAGTGCTACTGCTACTACTGCTACTCCTACTACTCCAAATCCTACTACTAATACTTCAACTACTATGATAACTTCTGCTACTACTACTACTAGCACTATTGCTACTACTTATACTACTACTACTACTACTACTACTACCACTACCACTACTACTACTACTGCTGCTGCTACTGCTAATACTAGTGCTACTGCTACTACTACTACTACTACAACCACATCAACAGCTCCTATTACTACTGCTATAGCTACTTCTGTTACTTCTGCTACTTCTACTTCTACTATTACTACTACTACAACTACCACTACTACTACTACTATTACTACTACTACTACAACTGCTTCTACTACTACTACTACAACTGCTACTGCTATTACTACTATTGCTATTTGTGCGGCTGCTACTACTACTACAACTACTACTACAACTCTTGCTGCTACTCTTGCTACTACTAGTACTCCTATTAGTTCTCCTACTAATACTGCTATGGCTACTACTACTATATCTTTTACTACTACAACTACTACTAGTACTAGCACTAGTACTACTACTTGTACTATTGCTACTACTTCTGCTAATACTACAACTGCTACTATTGTTGCTGCAACTACTACTACTGCTACTAGTACTTCCACTACTACAACTACGACAAATATAATTATTACTACAATTGTTGCTGTTAATACTACTACAACTGCTGCTAATGCTACTACTACTCGTACTATTACGACTGCTGCTACTACTATTGCTACTATAGTTGCTACACTGACTACTACTACTAATGCTACAAATACAAAAGCTACTACTACTACTACTGTTGCTACTATTGCCACCACTATTACAACTATTACCACTATGGCTACTACTATGACTACTTCTACCGCTGCTACTAGTGCTACTACTACTACTACTTCCACCACTACTAGTAGTGCTACTACTACTACTGTGGCTGTAGCTACTAATACTACTCCTACTCCAAATGCTTCTTCTACAACTGCTACTACTACTACAGCTTCTACTGCTACTACTAGCAGCACTACTGCTACTACTTATACTACTACTACTACTACTACTTCTACTACTACTACCCCTAGCACTACTGCTATTACTTATACTACTACTACTACTACAACTACTTCTACTACTACTACTCCCACTGCTACTACTACTACTACTCTAACTACTACTACTACTACTACTACTACTATAACTACTAGTACTACTACTACTTCTACTATCACTACTACTACTATTACCTCTATTACTATGACCACTACTACAACTACTACTATAATTGCTACTACTACTACTACTACTATTACCACTACTACTACTGTGAGTACTTCAACTACTATTACTGCTGCTACTACTACTACTATTACACCTACTACTACTACTCCTATTGCTACTGCTGCTGCTGCTACTACTACTATTACTACTACGACTACTACTACTACTACTACTACTACTACTACTACTACTACTACTACTACTACTACTACTACTACTACTACTACTACTACTAATACTAATACTATTACTACTACAACCACATCTACTGCAACTATTACTACTACCATAGCTACTTCTACTACTTCTGCTTCTTCTACTACTACTGCTATAACTGTAACTACTATAACTACCTCTACTACTACTACTACCACCACTACTAATGCTACTATTGCTACTATTTCTATTACTACATCTACTGCTGCTACTACCGCTACGTCTGCTGCTTCTAATACTACTACGAGTTGCACTACTTTTGCTACTACTACTACTATTACTACCACTACTGCGGCTACTTATACTACCACCACTACCACTACTTCTACTTCTTCTACTATTGCTGCTATTGCTACTACTATAACCTCTTCTGCTACTGCTACTGCTACTTCTACTTCTACTGCTACTTCTACGATTACTTTTGCTACTACTACTGCTAATATTGCTCCTGCTACTGCAACTTTTAACACTGCTTTGGTTCCTACTACGATAGTGACTACTACGACCACTTCAGCTGCTACTACTATTTCTACTTTTAGCACTATGGCTACTACTAGTACTCTGACTTCTACTACTGCTATTATTCTTATTACTTCAACTATGACTTCTACTACTGCTGCTAGTACTACTACTACAACTTCTTCTACTACTACCACTGTCACAACTATAGACATCACTATTGCAGCTACTACTACCACTACTCCTCCTACTATTACAAGTACTACTGCTACTACTACTAAGGCTTCTACTACTACAACAATTTGCCCAACTACTATTTATTATGCTAGAACTACTACTAGCACTAGCACTACCACCTCTGCTTATACTACTACTACTACAACTACTACTACTACTATAGTGAGTATTGCTACTACTCGTACTATTACTACTACTATAGTTACCACTACTACTACTGCTATTGCTTTGCTACTACTACTATTGCTACTATTATAACTACTACTACTACTACTGCTGCTGCTGCTGTTGCTACTACTCCTACTACTTCTCCTCCTCCTCCTCCTCCTCTTCCTACTCCTCCTACTACTACCACTAGTACTACTACTACTACCACCACCACTCCTCCTCCTAATATTACTAATACTACTACTACTATAAATAATAATAATAATAAGAAGAAAACAACTATTACTACTTTTACTATCACTGCTACTACTACTACTACAACTACTCTACTTGCTGATGTTGTTGCAATAACTACAACTACTACTACTTTACCTACTACTACTACTACTACTACTTCTACTACCATGACTACCCTACTGCTTCTACTACTACCACTACTAGTACTACTGGGACCACTTTTGCTAATACTACTATTGGTACCACTATTAGTACTACTGGGACTACTTTTGCTAAGACTACTACTACTACTATTGCTACATGTACTTTTGCTACTACTGCTACTATTACTACTACTATTGGTACAACAACTACTACTACTATAACTACTGCTACTGCTAGTAATTGCAGTACTGGTAGCAATTATAGTTGTATTAGTAGTAGTATTAGAAGTAATAGCAGTAGTAGTTGCTTTTGTTGTTGTAGTAGCAGTCATAGCCATAGTAGGAGCAGAACTAGTAGAAGTGGTAGTAGTAGCAGCAGCAGTAGTAGTAGTTGCAGTAGCTGTAGCAGCAGTATTAGCAATAGTAATAGTTATTGCAGTAGTAGCAGTAGCAGAAGTATTTGTATTAGTAGTAGTAGTGGTAGTAGTAGTCAAAGCTATAGTAGCAGGGGTAGTAGTAGTAGGTGATGCTATTGTAGTAGTAGTACTAGTAGTAATAGAAGTAATAGAAGTAGCGGTAGTAGTAGTCTTAGTAGTATTAGCAATAGTAGCAGTAGCAATAGTAATATTAGTATTAGCAAGAGTAATTATAGAAGTAGTAATAGAAGAAGCAATAGACCAAGTAGTAGTAGTAATAGTAGCAATAATAGTAGTAGAAGTCGTAGTAGTAGTAGTTAGTAGCAGCAGCAGCAGTAGTAGTAGTAGAAGTAGTAGTAGTAGCCGTAGTAACAAAAGCTGTAATAGTAGTTGTAATAGTTAGTAGTAGTAGTTATTGTTAGTAGTAGTAGTAGTAGCAGTAGCAGCAGTAGTAGTAGCAGTAGAAAAAGTAGTAGCAGTAGAAGTTGTAGTTGTAGTACTAGTAGCAGTCATAGCACAAGAGATAGTAAAAGTAGTTGCAGTTGCAGTAGTAGCAGCAACAATAGTAGAAGTAGTAGTAGTTGTGGTAGCAGTAGGAGCAGTAGTAGCGTTAGTAGAAGTAGAGGTAGTAGTAGTAACAGTAGTAGTACTAGTAGTAGTAGTAGTAGTAGTAGCAGTAGTAGTAGTGGTGGTGGTAGTAGTAGCAGTAGCAATAGAAGTAGTAGTAGTAGCAGTAACAGTAGTAGTAGCTGTAGTTGTTGTAGTTGCAATGGAACAAGCAGCAGGACGCGTAGTCAAAGTAGTAATCATAGCGGTAGTCATAGCTATCGTAGCAGTAGTAATAGTAGCAACATTATTAGTAGTAATAGTAGTAGTAGCAGCAACAACTGTAGTAGTAGTACTAGTAGAAGTAGAAGTAATAGTAGTAGTAGTATTGGTAATAGAAATAGTAGTAGTAGTAGTGGAAGTAATAGTAGTTGTAGTAGTAGTAGTAAAAGTAGTAGTCATAGTAGAAGTTGGAGCAACAATAGTCATAATAGTAGTAGCCGCAGCAAAAGTAGATGTGATAGCATTAGTAGTAGTACTAGTAGTAGTAGTGGTGGTAGCAGGGGTAGTATTAGAAAAAGTAGTCCTAGTAGCACTAGTAGTGGTCGCAGTTGAAGAAGTAGTGGTTGTCATGGCAATGGAAGTAGTTGCTGTAGTACTTATAGTAGTAGGACTAGGAGTAGTAGTAATAGCAATAGATGCATAGTAGTAATAGTACATTAGCAATAATAGTAGCAGTAATAGTACTAGTTGGAGTAGTAGTAGCAATAGTTGAAGTATTAGTGGTAGCAGCAATAGTAGCAGTTGTAGTAGTTGTTGTAGTAGTGGAAGAGCCTATAGCAGCCATAGTAGTAGGACTAGCAGTAGTAGTAGAAGTAGTAGTAGTAGTAGCAGAAGTAGTAGCAGTACCCGTAGTAGCAGTAGTACTAGTAGTAGTAGTTGATATAGTACTAGTAGTAAATTAGCAGTAGTAGTAGTAGATGAAGTAGTGGTAATATGTGAAGTAGTAGTAATACCTATCATAGTAGTAACACTAGTAGCAGTTGCAATAGTTGTAGAAGTAGCGGAACTATTAGTAGCAATAGTAGGTAAAGCAACAGCTGCAATAGTTATCATAGTTGTATTCTTAGCAATAGTAGTTCAAGTATGAAAAGTTGCCATTGTAGTAGTTGTAGCTGTAGGACTAGTAGTAGTAGCATTAGTAGAGGTAGTAACAGTAGTAGTAATAGTAATAGTAGTAGTAGTAGTGGTAATAGAAGTGGTAGTGCGGTAGTATCGATAGTAGTAATAGTAGTAGTAGCAGTAGTAGCGATAGTAGTGGTGGTAGTACTTGTACTAGTACTAGTACTAGTAGTTGTAGTATTAGATGTAGCAGAAGTAGTAGTACTAGTTGTAGTAGAAGTAGTAGTAGTCATTGTAATAGTAGTTGTAGTAGTGGTAATAGTAGTAATAGTAGTAGTAGGAATGGTGGTAGTAGCAGCGGTAGAAGCAGTAGTAGTTGTTGTAGTGGTAGTCATGGTAAGAGTAGTTGGAAGCAGTGGTAGAAGCAGTAGAGTAGTGGAAGTAGTTGTACTAGTAGTTGTACTAGTAGTAGCAGTAGTAGTAGTCATGGTAAGAGTAGTAGCAGTTATTGTGGAAGCTGTAATAGACATAGTAGTAGTAGCTGCAGAAGTGGTATAAGTAGGGGAAGTAGTGCTAGTTGTAGCATTTGTAGTGTTAGCAGTAGTGGTAGTAGTATTAGTAGTAGTAGTACTAGTAGTAACAGATGTAGTAGTTGTAGTAGCAGTAATAGTAGCAGTAGTAGCGGTGATAGTAATTATAGTAGTAGTAGTAGCAGCAATAGTAATAGTAGCAGTAGTAGCGGTGATAGTAATTATAGTAGTAGTAGCAGCAGCAATAGTAATAGTAGTAGTAGTAGCAGTAGTTCTAGTAGTAGCCATAGTAGCAGTAGTTGAAGCAATAGCAGTAGTAGTTGTAGGGGTAGCAGTACTGATTGCAGCAGTAGTTGCAGTAGTAGTGGTATTAGTTGCAGTAGTAATAGTAGTAGCAATAGCAGTAGTTGCTGTTGTCTTATTATTAATGGTAGTTATAGAAGTAGGAGAAGTATTAGTAGCAGCAACAGTTGTAGTAGTACTGGCAGCAGTAGTTGAGGGGGCAGCTGCAGCATTAGTAGTAGTAGGATTAGTACTACCAGTAGCAGAAATAGTAGCAGCAATAGTAGCAGTTGTTGTACTTATAGTAGTTCTACTAGAAGTAGTAGTAGCAGTAGTAGCAGTTGCAGTAGTAGCATTTGCAGTAGTAGTAGCAACAGTGGCAGAAGTTGATGCTATAGCAGTTGTGGTAGTAGTAGTTGTACTAGTAGTAGTGTTAATAGAATGAGTAGTTGTCGTAGTAGCTGTAATAGTAGCTATAGTTGTAGTAGTAGTAGGAGCAGTAGTAGGAGTAGTAGTAGTAGTGTGAGTAGTAGCCTTAATACCAGCAGTAGTAGTAGTACTAGTAGTATTAGCAAAAGTAGTAGTAGTTGTAGTGGTAGTAGTTTTAGTAGTAGTAGTAGTAGAATTAGTATTAGTAGTAGTCATAATAGTGGTTGTAGCAGTAGTGACAGATGTAGTAGTAGTAGTAGTAGTTGTTGTTGTTGTTGTTGTTGTTGTTGTTGTTGTTGTTGTTGTTGTAATAGTTCTAGCAGTGGTACCAACCATAGTTGTCAAAGTGATGGTAGTAACTGTAGTAGTAGCAGCCGTAGTTTCTATAGTAGCAGTCATTACTGTAGTAGCAGGAGTACTAGTAGTAGCAGTGGTACCAGAAATAGTAGAAGTAGCAGCAGTAGTAGCAGTAGTAGTAGAAGCAGTTGTAGCATTAGTTGTAGAAGCAATTTTAATAGCTGCAGTAGTAGTAGCAGTAGTGGTGGTGGTGGTGGTGGTGGTGGTGGTAGGAGAAGTTGTAGTAGCTATTGCATTATTATTAGCAATAGTTGTGGTAGCATGAGAAGTAGCAGTAACAGTAGCGGGTGTAGTAGTAGTAGTAGTAGTAATAGTAGTAGTAGTAGCAATAGTAGTATAAGAAGTAGTAGTACCACTAGTGGTAGTAGGAGAAGTAGTAGTAGTCGGGGAAGTAGTAGTAGTTGTGATTGTACGAGAAGTTGCAGTAGTATCAATCAGAGTAGTAGTAGTTGTAGCAATAGTATTGGTAGTAGTAGTTATAGTGTAGTAGTACTAGATGCTATAGTAGTAATAATAGTTGTAGTAGTAGTTGTAGTAGCAGTAGTAATAGTAGTTGTAGTAGCAGTACTAGTAATAGTCGTAATAGAAATAGTAGTAGTAGTAATAGTAGGAGTAATAAGAGTAGTAGTAGTAGTAATAGTAGCAGTAGTAGTAATAGTAGTACTAGTAATAGTAGTCGTTGTTGTACTAATAATAGTAGTAATAATAGCAGTAGTAGCAATAGTAGTAGTAATAATAGTAGCAGTAGAAGTAGCAGCAGCAATAGTAGTAATTGTAGCGAAGGTAGCAATGGTAGCTACAGCAGCAACAGCAGCAGTAGTACTAGTAGCAATCGCAATAGTGGCAATAATAGTAGTAGAAATTGTCATAGCAACAGTAGTAGTAGTTCTTGTACTAGTAGTTATATTAGTAGTTGTAGTAGAATTAGTAGTAGTAGTTTTAGTAGAAGTGATAGTAGTAGCAGTAGTTGAAATATTAGGAGTTGTAGCAGTGTCTTAGTAGGAGCAGAAGAAGTAGTAGTACTACTAGTAGTGTTAGTAGTAGTAGTAGTAGTAGTAGTAGTATTAGTTGTTCTTGTTGTTGTAGTAGTAGTAGCAACAGTAGCAGTAGCAACAATAGTAGTCGTGGTAGTAGTAGTAGTCATAATTATTGTAGAAGCAGCAATAGCCATAAACGTAGTAGTTGTAAAAGTAGTCGAACAAGGGGAAGTAGCAGCAGCAGCAGCAGGAGTAGTAGTAGTGGTGGTAGTGGTGGTAGTAGTAGTAGTAGGAGAAGTAGCAGTAGTTGTGATTATTGGAGATGTTGCAGTAGTAGCAATCAAAATTGTAGCAGTATCAACAATAATAGTAGTAGTAGTAGTAATTGTGTAGTAGTAGTAGAAGCTGTAGTAGTAATAGTAGTTATAGTAGGTGAAGTAGTAGTAGTAGCAATAGTAGTTGTAGGAGCAAAATTAGCAGTAGTGGTAATAGTAGTAGTAACAGTAGTAATAGAAATAATAGTAGTAGCGATAGTAGTAGTAATAATATTAGTAGTAGAAGTAGTAATAGTAGCAGTAGTAGTAATAGTAGTAGTACTAGTAGTGGCAATTGTACTAATAATAGTAGTAATATTAGCAGTAGTAGCAATTGCAGTAGTAGTAGTAGTAGTAGTAATATTAGTAGTAGTAGAAGTAGTTGTAGCAGTAGTAGTACTATGTAGTACTAGTACTAGTAGTTATATTAGTAGTTGTAGTAGAATTAGTAGTAGTAGTTGTTGTAGTAGTAATAGTAGTAGTAGTAGTAGTAGTAGTAGTAGAAGTAGTAGGAGTCGTAGCAGTAGCAACGGTAGAAGCAATAACAGCAGCAGTAGTAGTAGTTGTAGTAGTAATAGCAGTAGTAGTTGGAGGCAGAGGAGGAGTAATAGTTTTAGTACTAGTAGTAGTACTTGTAGTAGTGTTAGTCGTAGTAGTAGTAGTAGTAGTAGTAGTAGTTGTGGTACTAGTAGTATTAATAGTAGTAGTAGTCGTATTAGTTATTCTTGTTGTAGTAGTAGTAGTAGCAATAGTAGTTGTAGCAGCAGTAGTAGTCGTGGTAGGAGTAGAAGCAACTATAGAAGAAGTAGTAATTGGGGTGGAGTAGCAGTAGTAGCAGTAGAAGTAGTAATAGTAGAAGCAGTAGGATTACCATTGGTACTAGTTGTAGTAATAGTAGTAGCAATATCAGTGGCAATAGTAGTAGTTGCATACTAGCAGTGGAAGTAGTGGTGGTAGTAGCAGCAGTTGTAGGAGCAGCAGCAACATTAGTAGTAGTAGGAGAAGTACTAGTTGTAGTAGTTGTACCAGGAGCAATAGCAGTAGTAGTAGTTATGGAAATAGTAGTAGCTGTGGTAGTAGTTACAGTAGTAGTAGCAGTAGTTGTAGTAGTAGCAATAGAAGTTGTAGTGGTTGTAGCAGCAGCAACAGTAGTATTAGGAATAGTAGTAGTTGTAGTATGAGCAGCCGTAGTTGTAGTAGTAGTACTAGCAGCAGTAGTAGTAGTAGTAACAATAATAGTAGTGGCAATGGTAGCATCAGTAGCAGCAATAGTAGTAGTAGTAGAAGTAGCAACTGGAGCAGTAGTAGTAGGAGTAGTAGTAGTAGCAAAAGCAGTAGTGTCAGTAGTAACTGCAGCAGAAGTAGTAGTAGTAGTAGTAGCAGTAGTAGTATTAGTAGAAGTAGTAGTAGTTATAGTAGTGTCGCTAGTAGTAGTAGTTGTATTATTATAAGTAGCAGTTGAAGTGGAAGTTGTAGCAACAGTAGCAGAGATAGTAGACACAGTAGTAGTAGTAGCAGCAGCAGTAATAGTTGTAGCAATAATAGCAGCAGTAGCAGTCGTAGTAGTGGGGGTAGTTGTTGTAGCCATTGTAGTTGTTGTTGTTATTGTTGTAGTAGTAGTAGTAGTCGTAGTAGTAGTAGTAGTAACAACAATAGTGGAAGCATTAGCAGTAGTAGCAGTTGTAGTTGAAGATGCATTAGTAGTAGTAGTAGTAGTAACCAGTAGTAGTAGCAGTAGCTATAGTAGTATTGGATGTTGTTGTAGCAGTAGTAGTAGTACTAGCAATTGCAATTGTTGTAGCTGTAGTAGCAGTAGCAGTGGTAGTAATTGTTGGAGCAGTAGTACTAGTAGCTATAGGAGCAGTAGAAGTTGCGGTACTAATAGTAGTATTAGTATTAGTAGTAGTAGTCATGGTAGTAGTAGTTGTTGTAATGATACTTGGAGTAGTAGTAGTCATGGTGGTAGTAGTAGTTGTTGTTGTTGTAGAAGCCATAGTAGCCATAACAGTAGTAGTTGCAGAAGTAGTACTAATAGTTATTGCAGTAGTAGTAGTATTAGCAATGATGGTAGTAGTAGAAGGGGTACTAGTATTAGTAGTAGTGGCAGTATTAGTAGTAATAGAAGCAGTAGTTGCAGTAGTAAAAGTAGCAATTGTAGTAGTCGTAGCACCAGCTGCAGGAACAGCAGTAGTAGTAATAAGAGCAGTAGTAGTAGTAGTAGCAGTAGAAGTAGTAATAGTAGCAACAGTAGTAGTACTAGGGGTATTAGTAGTACTAGTAGTAGTCTTGCTAGTTGTAGCATCCGTTCCTAGTAGTAGTAGTATTAGTATCAATAGGAGTAGTTGTAGCAGAAGTAGCAGTAGTTGTAGGGGCAGTAGTTACATTAGTAGTAGGAGTAGTACTAATAGTAGTAAAGTAGTAGTAGCAATAGTTGTAGCGATAGTAGTAGCAGTAGTAGTAGTTGTTGTTGTTATAGTAGCCGTAGTAGTAGCTTCAGCTATAGTAGTAGTAGTAGTCATAGCAGTAGCAATAGCACTAGTAGTATTAGCAACAGCAGCAGCAGCAGCAGTAGTAGCAGTAGCAGCAGCCATGGTAGTTATAGTATTAGTGCTAGCATTAGTATTAGTTGTAACAACAATACTAGCTGTAGCAGTAGCAGTAGCAGCTATCACAGTTTTAGTAGCAGCAGTAGTAGTAGCGATAGTAGCAGTAGTGTCAGTAGTAACATAAGTAGCAGTAGTAATACCAGAAATAGCAGTTTTTGCAGAAGTAGTAGTAGTTCTACTAGTACTTATTATAGTAGTTGTTGTAGTAGTAGTAGTAATGGTATTAGTATTAGTCATTGTAGCAATTGTAGCAGCAGTAGCAAAAGTGGCTGTAGTAGTAGTTGTTGTTGTTGTAGTAGTAGTTACAGCAGTAGCTGTCATAGTAATGGACATAATAGCGACAGTAGTAGCCATAGTAGAAGTAGTTATTGTAGTAGCAGTCGTTGTTGTACTAGCCGAAGTAGTAGTAGTAGTAGTTGTCGCAGTAATAGTAGAAGCAGCAGTGGTGGTAGTGATAGTAGTAGAAGCAACTACTGCAATAGTAGTAGTAGTAGTAGTAGTAATAAAAGTAGTAGTAGCATAAATAGAAGTAGTTGGAGAAGCAGTAGTAGTAATAGCAGTAGTAGTTGTTCTACTAGTTGTGTTGGTAGTAGCAATAGTAGTAAAAGTAGTAGTAGCAATAGTAATAGTTGTCGTAGTAGCAGTAGTAGCAATAGTAGTAGTAGTAGCTATAATCACAGCAGTCGTAGTGGTAGCAGTAGTAGCATGTAGCAGTAGTGTCAATAGTAGTCATAATAGTAGTAGTAGCTATAGTCATAGTAGTAGAAGTGGCAGTAGTAGTATGAGAAGTACAATAGTAGAAGCAGTAGTAGCAGCAGCAAGAGTAGTGGTAGAAGTAGTAGTACTCGTAATAATAGCAGTAGTAGTAGTAATATGAGAAATAGAGTAGCAGCAGCAGCAATAGTCGTTGTAGCCGTAGTAGTATCAACAGTAGTGGTGTTGCGAGTAGTAGCAATAGTACTAGTTGTAGCAGTAGTAGTAGTTGCAGTAATACAAGTAGTAGTAGTAAAAGTAGTAGTTGTAGTAGCAGCAGTAGTAGTTGTAAAAACAGAAATAGTAGTAGTATTATTCGTAGCAATAGAAGAAGTAGTTGCAGTAATAGTAGTAGTTGCAATAGCACCAGTAGTAGCAGTAGTAGTAGTACGCGAAGTAGTAGAAGTAGTAGTGTAAGCAATAGTAGCAATAGTAGTAGTTGTGGTGGTACTAGTAGTAGTAGTAGCTATAGTAGTAGTTGTAGCTGTAGTAGCAGTAGCAGTAGTAGCAGCAATAGTAGTAGTAGTAACAATATAGGCAGTTGTAGTAGTAATATATGTAGTTGTTGAAGTAAAAGTTGTAGTAGTAGCTGTAGTTGTAGTTATAGTAGCAGCAGTAGTAGTAATAGTAGTAGTTGGAGCAAAAGTAGTAAATGTAGTAGTGGTAGTAGTAGTAGTAGTAGCAATAGTAGTAGTAGCAATAGTAGTAGTAGCAGCAGTGACAATAGGAGTAGTCGCAATAATAGTGGTAGTAGTAATAGTATTAGTAGTAGCAATTGCTATAGTAGTAGTGGTAGTAGTAGCGGTGGTAGTAGCACTAGCAGTAATAGCAGCAATATTAGTCGGTATAGTAGTAGTAGCATTAGAAATAGTAGTACTATTAGTTGCAACAGTTGCAGTTGCAATAGTAGTAGTCATAGTAGCAGCAGTAATAGTCGTAGTAGCAATAGCATTAGTAATTGTAGTAGCTGTAGCAATAGTAGTAGGTATAGTATTAGTACCATTAGTAGCAGTAGTAGAATGAGTGGTAGTAGTAGTTGCTATAGTAGGAGTAGTAGTAGTATTAGTAGTTATTGTTGTTGTAGTAGTAGTAGAGCAACCGTTGAAGCAGTAATAGTTGTAGTAGTAGTAGAAGTAGTACTAGTAGCAGTAGAGCTTTGGTAGCAATAGCAGTAGTCATAGTAGGAGCAGTTGTAGTAGTAGTAGCAGTAGTAGTTGCTTTAGTAGCAGTTGTAGTAGTATGAGTCGTAAGAGAAGTAACAGTAGAGTAGTACTCAAAGCAGTAGTAGTAATAGTAGTAGTGTAGTGGGAGATTTTGTTGTTGCTCCTGAAGTAGTCGAAGTAGTTATTATAGTTGTTGTAGTAGTAGTAGTGGTGGTTGTAGTAGTTGTAGTTGTAGTAGTAGTTATAGTAGGAGCAGCAATAGTAGTAGCAGTAGTAGTAGGAGCAGTAGAAGCTGAAGTAGAAGCAATAGCAGCAGTAATTGTAGTAGTTGGTGTAGTAGCAGTTGTAATAGTAGTAGCTATAGTGGTAGTGGTAATAGTAGTAGTAGCAGTAGTAGCAGTAGCAGTAGTAGTAGTAGTAATAGTAGTAGTTGTTGTAGTAGCAGCAGTAGTAGTAGGTGTAGTCGTTGTTGTACTAGTTCTCTTGGTAGTAGCTATAGTTGTAGTAGTAATAGTAGTAGTAGCAACTGTAGTCGCATCCGTAGTAGCAGCAATAGTAGTGATAGTAGCGATAGTAGTGATAGTAATAGTGGTAGTAGTAGTAGTGGCTGTAGTCGCAGTAGTAGCAGTAGTTGCAATAGTAGCAATAGTAGCAGTGGTAGTCATAGTAACAGTAGTAGTAGTATTAGTTATAGTAGTGGAAGTATTATTAGTATTAGGAGGAGTAGAGTAGTAGTAGTAGCAGTAGTAATTCTAGTAGTAGTAGCAGCAGTAGTAATTCTAGTAGTAGTAGTAGCAACAGTGGAAGTAGTAGTCGTCATAAAATTAGCAGCAGCAGCAGTAGTAGGAGAAATAGAGTAGTAGCAGTAGCAGTAGTAGTCGTCCTAGTTGTAGTAGTAGTAGTATTAGTAGTCGGCGTGGTTCTAGCAATGGTAGTAGTGCTTATAGTAGTAGTAGTAGTAGCAGCAGCAGTAGAAGTAGGATAAGTTATACGAGTAGTGGTAGTAGTAGCAACAGCAGCAATAGTAGTTATTGTTGTTGTTGTAGTAGTAGTAGTGGTGGTAGTAGTAGTTGTAGTAGAAGCAGCAACACTACTAGTAGTAGCAATTGCAATAGTGGTAGTAGTCGGAGAAGTAGCAATAGAGTAGTAGCAATAGCGGTAGTAGTGTGAGTAGCAATCTTAGTAGTAGTAGCAGTAGCAATAGTAGTAGTAGTAGCAACAGTAGTCGTTGTAGTAGTAGTAGTAGGAGGAGTAGGGGTAGTAGGATTAGTGGGAGTAGTAGTAGTTGGAGTAGTTGTAGCTGCCGTAGGAGTAGCAGTCGCAATAGCATCAGTCGGAGTAGTAGGAGTAGTAGGAGTAGTAGTAGTAATAGTAATAGTCGTAGCAGTATTAGTAGTCGTAGTAATAGTATTTGCAGGAGCTGTAGTAATAGTACTGGTAATAGTTGTTGCAGTAGTAATAGTAGTAGTAGTAGAAGGAGTAGTAGTAGTAGCAGAAGTAGTAGCAGTAGTACTAGTAGAAGTAGAAGCAATACTAAAAGTAGTAACTATAGTAGTAGTGGCAATAGTAGTAGTAGGAATAGTTGGAGTAGTAGCAGTGGTAGTAGCAATAGTAGTAGTAGTAGCAGAAGTAGTTGTTGTACTAGTAGCAGTGGTAGCAGCAGCAGGAGTAAAGGAAGTAGTAGCAGCAGCAACACATGTAATAGTAGTAGTAGTAGTAGTAGCAGCACCAGCAATAGTAGTAGTGGTATTAGTAGTAATACTAGTAGACATAGTAGCAGAAGTAGTAGCAGTAGTATTAGGAGCAACAATAGTAGTAGCAGTAGTAGCAGTAGTAGCAATAGTAGCAGTAGAAATAGTAAGAGCTATACTAGCAACAATAGTAGTATTAGTAGCAGTAGATGTAGTTGTAGTAGTTGTAGCACTAGTACTACTAATTTTAGTAGTAGCAGTAGTAGTAGAAGCAATAGTTGCAATGGTTGCGATAGTAATAATTGTAGTGTAGTAACAGCAGTAGTAGTAGTGATACTAGTAGTAGTTTCAGCAGCAGTAATAGATGTAGTAGTAGTTATACCAGTGGAACTGGTAGTAGTAGCAGTAGAAGAAGAAGAAGAAGAAGAAGAAGTATTAGTAGTAGTAGTAGTAGTAATAGTATCAGTTGCAGCAAAATCTATTGAAGTAGAAGTAGGAGAAGTTATAGGAGTAGTAGTTGTAGCAGCAACAGCAGTAATAGTAGTCGTAGTAGTAGTTGTTGTTGTAGTCATAGGAGTAGAAGTAGTAGTAGTAGAAGTAGCAGTAGCAACAGCAACAGCAGTAGTGGCAGTAGCTGTAGTAGTCGGAGGAGTAGTAGCGATAGTGTTAGTAGTAATTGTAGAACTAGTAGTTCAAGTAGTAGTAGTAGTAGCAGCAGTAGCAGCAGTAGCAGTAGCAGTCTCAGAAGTCATAGTTGTAGCAGTAATAGGAGTTGTAGGAGTTGTAGTAGTTTTTGCAAGAGTAGCAGTAGCAGTAGTAGTCAGTATTAGGAAGTAGTAGGTCAGTAGTAGGAGTAGTAGGAGTAGTAGTACGTTAATATAGTAGTAGTAGTAGTATTAGTAATCATAGTAGTTGTATTAGCAGGAGCAGTAGTAATATTTGTAGTAGTAGTAGTATTTGTAGTAGTAGTTTTAGTAGTAGCAGTAGAAGTTGCAATAGTAGTAGTGGTAGTATTTGTAGTAGTAGTAGTAGTAATTGGAGGGTTAGTAATAGTAGCAGTAGCAATAGTAGTGGTATTAAAAGTATTAAGTATAGTAGTAGTGGCAGTAGTAGTTATCATTGTTATAGTAGTAGTTGCAATAGCAGTAGTAGTAGAGGAGCAGCAAAAGCAGTGGTAGTGGTCGTAATAGAAGTAGTACTAGTAGCAGGAAAATAGTAGTAGTAGTAGTTTTAGTCGCAGTAGGAGCATTAGTAGTAGTAATAGTAGAGGTTGTAGTCGTAGCAGTAGTAGTAGACGTTGTTGCTATTGTAGTAGTTGTAAGAGAAGTAATAGTTGTAGGAATAGTACTTGGACTAGTAGAAGTAGTAATAGTAATAGTAGTTGTGGTAGTTCTTGGTGTTGTAGATGTTGTGGTAGTACTAGTTATGATTGTAGGAGTAGTGGTAGTAGCAGTAGTTGTAGTAGTATTAGTAGTTATTATTATTGTAGAAGAAGCAGTAGTAGCCGTAGTTGTAGTAGTTTTAGTAGTAGTAGTGGGAATAGGAGTAGTAGTATTAGTGATCTTTATTGCACTAGTTGTGTTGGTAGCAGTAGAAGTAGAACTTACAACAGGATTAGTAATAGCTGTAGTAGCAGCAGTGGCAGTAGTAGTCATAGTAGATGTACCAGCAACAGTTGTAGTAGTAGTGGTAGTAGTAGTAGTGGCAATAGTGGCACTAGTAGCAATCGTAGCGATAGTAGCAATAGTAGCAGTTTTAATACTACTAGTAGTATTAGTTGTATTAGTAGTAGCAGTAGTCGTAGTAGAAGAAGAAGTAGTAGTAGTAAGAGAAGTAGAGTGGTGGTGGTGGTGGTTGTAGTAGTAGCAGCAGCAGCAGTAGTAACAGTACTAGAAGTAGTGGTAGTAGCAGTAGAAGGAGAGGTAGAGTAGTAGTAGCAGCAGTTATTGTAGTCGCAATAGTTGTATTAGTAGTAGTGGTGGGCACAACAATAGAAGTACTAGAAGAAGTAGTAGTACTAGTGGTAGTAATTGTAGTAGTAGTAGAAGTGGTAGCAAAAATAGTAGTAGTGGTAGTAGTAGTAGTATTAGTAGTAGTAGTAGTAGTAGTAGTTGTTATTGTAATAGTAGTATTAGTATTAGTAGTAGTTGTAGTAGTAGTAGTAGCAGAGGTTGTAGTAGTATTCATTGCAATAGTAGAAATAGCAGCAGTAATAGTAGTAATACGAGTTGTGGTAGTAGCAGTGGTAGTAGTAGCAGTCGTTGTAGTAGGAGTAGCAACAATAGAAGTAGTGACAGTATAAGCAGCAGCAATAGTAGCAGAAGTGATAGTATAACCAGCAGTATTAGTAGCAATTGTAGTTGTAGTTGTAAAAGCACTAGAGTAGTTGTAGTTGTAGTAATAGTAGCAATAGTAGTAGTAGTAGTAGTAGTAGCAACAGCAGCAGTAGCAGTAGTCACAGTAGTAGTCATAGTAGTAACATTAGTAGTACGAGTAGTAGTTCTGGTAGTACTAGTTGTTGGAGATATATTAGTAGTAGCAGTAGCAGCTGTAGTAGTAGTAGCAATAGTAGCTGTAGTGGTAGTCATAGGAGTCATAGTAGTAGTTTTCGTACTAGTAGTAGTAGTTGTTGTTGTTGTTGTAGTAGTAGTCATATTTGTAGTAGCAGCAGCAGTGGTATCTATAGCGGCAGAAGTCATAGTAGTAATAGTTGTAGTAGTAATAGTGGTAGTAGTGGTTGAAGTTGTAGTAGTAGCAGAAGAAGAGGAAGTAGTAGTTGTAGTCATAGTAGTAATGGTACCAATAATAGCCATAGTAGCCGCAGTGGCAGCAGTAGCAGTCATAGCAATTGTAGTAGTAGCAGTAAGTGTAGTAGAAGTAGTAGTAGTATTTGTAGTAGTAGTAATAGGAGTAGAGTAGAAGTAGTAGTAGTATCAACGATTGCATTAGTAGTTGCAACAATAGTAGTAGTTGCAGAAATAGTAGTAGTAGTAACAATAGTAGGAAAAGTAGTATTAGTAGAAGAAGTAGTAGCAGCAGTAGTAGTAATATTATTAATAGTAGTCGCCACAATAATAGTAGTAGTAGTAATAGTAGTAATAGTAGTAGTAATAGTAGTAGTAGCAGTAGTATTTGCGGTAGTAGTAGTGGTAGTTGGAGAAATAGTACTAGTAGCAGTAGCAGTTGTAGTAGTAGTAGTATTAGTTGTTGTTGTGGTGGTAGTAGTAGTAGTCATGGGAATCATAGTAGTAGTTGTGGTGGTAGTAGCAATAGTAGTTGTAGTAGTAGTAGTAGGAGGCGCAACAGGTGTAGTTGTAATAGTAGTGGTAGTAGTTGTATTATTAGTGGTAGTAGCAGTGGTATCTGTAGCAGCAGCAGTAGTTGTAGTAATAGTTGCAGTAGTAGCATGTTAGTAGTAGTAGTAGGAGGAGGAGGTGAAGAAGAAGAAGAAGTTGTAGTTGTAGTAGCAGTACTAGCCATAGTCGTAGTGGTAGCAATACAAGACATATTAGCCACAGTGGCAGCAGCAGCAATCATATTAGTAGTGGTAGCAGTACTAGCCATAGTAGCCACAATGGCAATAGTAGTAGTCATAGTAATAGTAGTAGTAGTAATAGAAGTAGTAGTAGTAGTAAGAGTAGAAGTAGTAGTAGCAGTCGTAGTTGTAGTAGTTATATTTGTAGTAATTACAATAGTAGTAGTAGTAGTATCAATGGTTAAATTAGTAGTTGCTACAATAGTAGTAGCAGTAGAAATAGTCATAGTAGTAATAATAGTAGGAAAAGTAGTAGTAGTATAAGAAGTAGAAACAACAGTAGTAGCAGCAATTATAGTTGTTTTAGCAGTAGCAGAAGAAATTCTAGTTGTAGTAGTAGAAGTAGTAGCAACAATAGTAGCATAGCAGTAGTGTAGCAGTAATAGTAGTAGTAATACCTATAGTAATAGTATTTGTAGCCATAGTAGAAGTAGTATTAGTAGGAAAAGAAATGGTAGTAGCAACAGTAACAATAGTAGTAGTAGTAGTAGCAGTAGTCATCGAAGTATTAGCAGTAGCTGCAGTAGTTGAACTAGTAGTACTAGTAGTTGTAGCAGCAGCAATAGTAGTAGCAATGGTGGTGGTCATTGCAGCAGTAGCAGTTGTAGCTATAGTAGGTGTTGTAGCAGTAGTAGTATTAGGAATAGTAGTAGTTGTAGTATAAAAAAATAGTAGTAGTAGTAGAAGTAGAAGTAGTAGTAGCGATTGTAGTAGTAGTAGAAATAGTAGTGGTAGTAGTAGTGGTAGCGGCAGAAGTAGTAGTTGTTATACTAGAAGGAGTAGGAGTAGGAGTAGTATGAGTAGTAGCTGGAGTAGGTGTAGGGGTAGTAGTAGTAGTGGTATCAGTGGTAGTGGCAGTCGTTGCAGTAGTGGCACTAGTAGCAGTATTAGTGATGGTAGTAGTAGTAGTAGCAGTAGTAGCAGCAATGGTAGTTGCAGTTGTAGCAGCAATAGCAAAAGCAGTAGTAGTAGTGGTAGTAGTAGGAGTAGTACTAATAGTAGGAAAATAGTAGCAGTAGTAGTGGTAGTTGCAGTAGGAGCATTTGTAGTAGTAGTAGTGGAAGTTGTAGTTGTAGCTATAGTAGTAGCTATAGTTGCAGTTGCAGTAGTAGTAAGAAAAGTAATAGTAGTAGAAGTAGTACTAGGAGTAGTAGCAGTAGTAATAGTAGTAGTAGTAGTACTAGGAGTAGTAGCTATAGTTGCAGTGGTAGTAGCAATAGTTGTAGTAGTAGTAACAGTAGGAGTAGTTGTAGAAGAAGCAATAGTAGCCGTAGTTAGAGTTCTAGCTGTAGTAGCAGTGGTAATAGGTGTAGTAGTAGTAGTCGTAGTAGTAGTAGTACTAACAGTAGCAGTATTAGTGGTCTTTATTGTACTAGTTGTGTTGGTAGTAGCAGAAGTAGCAGTCGTAGCTGGAGTAGTAATAGTTGTAGTGGATGCAGTCGCAGCAGTAGTAGTAATAGATGCAACTGCCATAGTAGTGGTAGTGGTAGTAGTCACAGTAGTGGCACTTGTAGGAGCAATAATGATAGTAGTTGTACTAGCAGTTGTAATAGTAGTAGTAGTATTAGTTGTATTAGTAGTAGCAGTAGTCATAATAGTAGACGTAGTAGCAATAGTAGTAAGTGAAGTAGAGTGGTAGTAGTAGTTATAGTAGCAGTAGAAGCAGTAGTAGTTATAGTAGCAATAGAAGCAGTAGTAGAAGTAGTAGCAGTCGTGGTAGTAGCAGTAATAGCAGTAGCAGAAGGAAAGGAAGTGTAGTAGGTGTAGCAGTTGTCATAGTCATAGTGGCAGTATTAGTAGTAGTGGTGGTGAGAGCAGCATTAGTACTTGCAGTTGTAGCAGTACTTATGGTTCTAGTAGTGGTAGTAGTAGTAGTAGAAGGAGTAGCAATAAATGTAGTAGTAGCAGTAGTAGATGCAGTAGCTATAATAGTAGTAGTAGTTGTCGTTGTTGTAGTAGTAGTATTAGTAGTAGTTGTTGTTGTACTAGTAGTGGTAGCAATAGTTGTAGTGGTATTCATTGCAATAGCAGCAGTAGTAGCAATAATAGTAGTAATACTAGTTGTAATAGTTGCAGTAGCAGTCGTAGTGGTAGTTGTAGTTGTTGTAGTAGCAGTAGTAGTTGTAGTCTTATTATAAGCCGCAATATTAGTAGTAGTTGTAGTTGTAGTTGTAAAAGTAGTAGTGGTGGTTATAGTTATAGTAATAGTAGCAGCAGTAGTAGCAATAGTAGTAGTAATTGTAGTAGTAGTAGTGGTAGTAGTAGTGGTAGTAGTAGTAGTAGTAGTAGTAGTAGTAGTAGTAGTAGTAGTAGTAGTAGTAGTAGTAGTAGTAGTAGTAGTAAGTAGTAGTAGTAGTAGGAGAAGTAGTAGCAGCAACAGTAGTAGCAGTAGTTGTGGTAGTAGAGTAGTAGTAGGAGGAGGAAAAAAAGTAGTAGTAGCAGTAGAAGCTATAGTAGGAGTAGCAATAGTAGCATTAGGAGTAGTCGTAGGAGTCGTCGTAGTAGTTGTGGTAGTATTAGTAGTTACTGTTGTAGTAGTAGGAGTATTTGTTGTTGTAGTAGTGGTAGTAATAGTCATATTAGAAGTAGCAGTAGCAGTGGTATCTGTAGTAGCAACAGTAGTACTAGTAGTAATAGTTGTGGTAGTAGCAGTGGAGTAGTAGTTGCAGTAGCAGTAGAAGTAGTGGCAGTTGTAGTAGAGGTAGTAGTAGTAGTAGTAGCAGTAGTCGTAGTAGTAGTGATCGCAGTACTAGCCGTAGTAGCCGTAATGGCAACAATAGCAGTCATAGCAATAGTAGCAGTAATAGTAGTAGTAGTAGCAGCAAGAGTAGTGGAATAGTAGTAGCTGTCTTTGTAGTAGTAGTTGTGGTAGTTGTAATTGGAGTAGAGGTAGTAGTAGCATCAATGGTTGCATTAGTAGTTGTAGCAATAGTAATAGTAGCAAAAAAGTAGTAGCAACAGTAGTAGTAGTGGCAATAGTAGTTGTGAGAACAATAGCGAAAGAAATTATGGTAGTAGTGGTAGTAGTCTAGCAGTAGTAGTACTTCCTTGTAGTAGTAGTAGAAGTATTTGTAGCAATAGTAGAAGTAGTAGTAGTAGGAGTAGCAGCAGTAGTTGTTCGAGTATTAGTAGTAGTCTAGCTGTAGTAGTAGTCGTAGCAGTATTAGTAGTAGCTACTGTAGTTGGAGCAGCAGCAGTAGTAGTAGAAGCAGCAGTAGTAGCAGTAGGAGCAGCAGCAACGGTCGTAGTAGTAGTAGTGGTGGGTGAGCAGTTGTAGTTGAGGCTGTAGTAGCTATTTTAGCAATAGTAGTATTAGGAGCAGTAGTAGTACTAGAAGTGGTAGTAGTAGTAGTAGAAGCAGTAGTTGTTGTAGTGTAGTAGTAGTAGTAGTGGTAGTGGTAGTTGTAATTGTAGTAGGAGTAGTAGTAGTAAAAGTAGTAGTAGTGGTATGAGAAGGAGTAGGAGTAGGAGTAGTAGTTGCGGTAGTTGGAGTAGGAGTAGCAGTAGTAGCTGGAACAGGAGTAAGAGTAATAGTATTCGTAGCATCATCAGCAGATGCGACAGTAGTAGTAGTAGTATTAGTAGCAGCAATAGTAGAAGCAGTAGCATCAACAAGTATAGTAGTAGTTATACTGGCAGTAGTAGTTGTTGTAATAGTAGTAGTAGTTGTAGTAGTAGTAGTAGTGGTAGTAATTTTACTAGTAGCAGTAGTAGCAGTAGTAGTAGGAGTAGTGGTAGTAGTTGTAGTAGCAGCAGTAGCAGTAATAATAGTAATAATAGGAGTAGAAGTAGTTCTAGTATCTACAGTTGCATTAGTTGGACTAGCAGTAGTAAAAGTAGAAGAAGAAGTGGTAGCAGCAGTGGTAATAATATTATTATTCACAGCAGTAATAGTAGTAGCAGTAATAGTTGTCCTAGGAGTGGCTGTAGAAAATTATGGTAGAAGTAGTAGTGGCGGTGGCACTAGCAGCTGTAGTAGTGGTGTAGCAGCAGTAGTAGTGGTGTTGGTAGTAATAGTATTTGCAATAATAACGGAAGTGGCAGTGGCTTGAGAAAAAGTAGTAGTAGCCGCAACAGCAGCAATAGTGGCGAAAGTAGCAGTAGTTGTAGTAGAATTAGTAGTGGTTGCAGTAGGTGTAGTGGTTGTAGTAGCAGCAGTAGTAGAAGTAGTAGCAGAAGAAGTAGTAGTAGAAGTCGTATTAGTTGTAGTAGTTACAACAGATGTAGCATTAACTGTTGTAGAAGCAGTAGTAGTAGTAGTGATAGTTGTAGTAGCCGTAGTAGTGGCAGTAGTCACAGTAGTAGTAGTAGTAGCGATAGTAGCAGTAGTCGTAGTAGTAGAAGTAGTGGGAGTAGTAGGAGGAGGAGTAGTAGTAGTAGTAGTAGTAGTAGTACTAGCAGTACTAGTAGAAGTAGTTGTAGTAGTAGTTGTAGTAGTAGTAGCAGCAGTAGTGGAAGTAGAAGAAGAAGAAGAAGTAGTAGGAACAGCAGTAGTAGTTGTTGTTGTAATAGTAGTATCATTTGTAGCAATTGGAGTAGTAGTAGTAGTAGTAGCTTTTGTAGGAATAGTAGCAATAGCAATAGGAGGAGGAGGAGGAGTAGTAGTAGCAGCAGCAGCAGCAGCAGTAGTAGTAAGAGTTGTAGCAGTAGCAGAAGCTGCATTTGTAGTTGCAGAAGTAGTTGTAGTGGGAGCTTTAGTAAAAGTAGAAGTAGGAGTGGTAGTAATAGTAGTAGTAGTAATATTGGTAGTAGTTATTACAGTAGTAGCAGCAGCAATAGTGGCAGTAGCAGTTATAGTAGTAGCCATAGTTGTAGTTGTAGCCATAATAGTAGGTGCTATAGTGGTGGTAGCAATAGCTGTTGTACTAGTAGTAGTAGGAGGAGGAGGAGGAGCTATAGTAGGTGTAGCAGTAGCTGCAGTAGCAATAGTAGTAGTACAGTAGTAGCGGTTGCAATAGTAATAAGTATAGTAGTATCTGCAGTAGTAGTAGTAGAAGTAGTAGCAGTAGCAATAGTAGCAAGTACAGTAGTAGCAGCAGTAGTAGTAGGAGGAGTGGCAGTAGTAGCTGCATTAGTAGGAGTAGTGGCAATAGTAGTAGTTGTTATTGTTGTTGAAGTAGTAGCAATAGTAGAAGTAATAACGGTAGCAATGGTGGAGCAGTGTAAGCAGCAATAGTTGCAGTTGTTGTAGAAGTAGTACTAGTCGCAGTAAAGCAGCAATAGTAGTAGTGGTAGTCGTAGTAGTAGTAGTTGTAGTAGAAGTACTAGAAGTTGTAACAGTAGCAGTAGTAGTAGCTATAGTAGCGATTGCCATAGTAGTAGTAGAATGGGAAGCAATATTAGTAGTAGTAGTAGTACTAGGAGTAGTTATTGTAGAAATAGTAGTAGTAGTAGTGGTAGTAGTTGTTGTTGTTGTAGTAGTAGTAGTAGTTGTCGTTGTAGTTGTTGTAGTTGTAGTAGTAGTGGTTGTAGTAGTTGTGGTATTAGTAGACGTGTAGTAGTTGTAGCAGTAGTAGTAGCAGTAGTTGTAGCAGTAGTAGTAGCAGTAGTTGTAGTAGCATTAGTTGAAGTAGTAGCTATAGTAGCCGGGGTTATGGCGCAGTAGTTGTTGTTGTTGTAGTGGCTGCTGCAAAAGTAGTATTAGTAGTCATTGTTGGACGAGTTGGGTTTGTAGTAGTGGTAGTGGCAATCACAGCACTAATAGTAACAGTAGTAGTCGTAGCAATAGTAGCAGCAGAAGTAGCAGTAGTACTAGCAGCAGTAGTAGTGGCAGTAGAGGGAGTAGTCGCTGTAGTAGTAGTAGTAGTCGTAGTAATTATAGTAGTAGTATTAGTTGTAGCAGTAGTACCAGTAGTCATAGTAGTAGAAGTAGTCATAGTAGTAATAGGAAAAGTAGAGTAGTTATAGTAGTAGTAGTAGTATTAGTAGTAGTAGCAATTGGAGAATTAGTAGTAGTAGTAGGAAATGTAGAGTAGTAGCAGTAGCAGTAGTCATAGTAGCAATAGGAGTATTAGTAGTACTGGTGGTGCTAGCAGTAGTCGTTGTAGCAATAGTAGTAGTACAAGTAGTACTATTCGCAATTATTGTATTAGTAGTAGTTGTTGTTATTGTTAAAGTATTACTATTAGTAGTAGCAGCGGTAGTAGTAGTAATAGATGTAGTAGTAGTAGTAGTAATAGTAGTAGTAGTAGCAGTTGGCGAAGTAGTAGTAGTTTTAGCAGTAGTAGGAGAAGTGGTCGTAGTAATAGTAGCAGCCGTAAAACCAGAAGCAGTAGTAGTTGTAGCAATAGTAATAACTGTAGTAATCATAAAAGTAGTATTAGTAGCAGTTGTAGTAGTAGTTGTATTAGCAACAGTTGCGGTCGTAGAAGCCGTAGTAGCAGTCATAGCAACAGTAGCAATAGTAGTAGAAGTAGTAGTAGAAGTAACAGTAGTAGAAGTTGTAGTAGTAGTAGTATTAGTAGCCGTAAGAGTAGTAATAGGAGCAAAAGTTGCAGTAGTGTCAACGGTTGCATTAGTAAGAGTTGCAATAGCAGTAGTAGCACAAGTTGTAGCCGTAGAAATAGTAGTTATAGAAGAAGAAGTAGTAGTAGTAATAGTAGAAGTTGTAGTAGTAGCAGTAGCAGTTGTACTATGATTAGTAGTAGTAATTTTATTAGTAGCAGCAGTAGTTGTTGTAGTAGTAGCAATAGTAGTTGTACTAGAATTAGTGGTAGGAATTGTAGTAATAGTATTTATGGTAATCACAAAAATAGTAGTTGTAGGAGAAGTATTAGTAGTAGTAGCCGCAGAAGTTGTAGAAGCAGTCGCAGCTATATTTGGAATAACTGCAGTACTTGGAGTAGTAGTAGTAGCAATAGTAATAACAATAGTAGCAGTAGCAGCGGTAGTTATAGTAGTAGTTGTTGTTGTAATAGTTGCAACAGTTGCAGTAGTAGTGGAAGTAGTAGTAGTAGTAGTAGTAGTAGTAGTAGTAGTAGTAGTAGTGGTAGTAGCAGTAGTAGTAGTAGTAGTAGTAGTAGTAGTAACAGTGGTAATAGTAGCAGAAGTAGTTCTAACAATAGTAGTAGTAGTAGTAGTATAAGTAGTAGTAGTAGTATCAATAGTAGGAGTTGGAGTAGGAGTAGGAGTAGTAGTGGAAGTAGTAGTTGTAGTAGTAGTATTAGTTGTAGGAGTAGGAGAAGTAGAAGCAGTAGCAATAGCAGCAGCAGTAGAAGTAGTTGTAGTAGTAGTACTAGCAGCAACAATAGAAGTAGTAGGAGCAGTAGTAGTAGTAGTCGTAATAGTAATAGTAGTAGTAGTAGTAGTAGTTGTAGTAGTAGTTGTAGTAGCTGTAATTCTAGGAGTAATAATTGTAGTGGTGGTTGTTGTAGCAGCCTTACAGTAGTAGCAGTAGTTGAAGTAGTAGCACCAGAAGTAGTAGTGGTGGTAGTATTAGTAGTATCAGTAGTAGCAGCAGTAGTAGTAGAGTTGTGGGAGTAGCAATAGCTGTAGCGGCAGTGGTAGCAGCAGATGTAGTAATTGTTGTAGTAGTTGCAGTTGTTGTACAAGCAGTATAATTTGTAGCAGTACTAGTAGTACAAGTAGTAGTATTAGTAGTTGCAGAATTTGTAGTAGCAGCAGTAGTAGTAGTCATACTTGTATTGGCAGTTGTAGAAATAATAGTTGCATTACTAGTAGTAGTTGTTGTTGTTGTTGTAGTAGTAGTAGTAGTAGTTTTAGGAGCAGTAGCAACGTTGGTAGTAGTAGTAGTAGTGCTAGTAGTAGTAGCAGTAGTAGCAATAGTAGTTGTTGTAGTTGTACTAGTAGTAATAGTAGTAGCAGCAGTAGTCGTAGCAATAGCAGTAGCACAAGTTGTTGTAGTAGTTGCTGCAGTAGTAGTATTACTAGTAGTAGTAGTAGCAGCAGTAGTATTAGTAGTTATAGTAGTGTTAACAACAACAGTCGTGGTGGTAGTAGTAGTAGTCGCACTTGTAGTAATAATAGTAGAAATAGCAGCTATATCAGCAACAGCTGTAGTAGTAATAGTAGCAACAATAGCAGCAATAGTATTGGCAGTAGTAGTGTTAGTAGTTGCAGTAGTCGCATCAGTAGCAGCAGCAACGATAGTGGTAGTAGTAGTAGTAGCAGCAGTAGTCGCATCAGTAGCAGCAGCAACGATAGTGGTAGTAGTAGTAGTAGCAGCAGTAGTCGTAGTAGTTGAAGTAGTAGTAGTAGTAGTAGGAGGAGGAGGAGGAGGAGTAGTAGTAGTAGTAGTAGAAGTAGTTGTAGCAGCAGCAGTAGTAGCAGTAGTAGTTTTTTTTGTTGGAGTAGTTGTAGTAGCAATAGTAGTAGTAGCAGCAGGTTTACTAGTAGTAGTAGTTGTTGTTGTTGCAATAGTGGTATCATTTGAAGTAGTAGTAGCAGTCATAGTAGAGGTCGCAGTAGTAACCATTGTAGCAGTAGTAGCGGTAGCAATAGGAGTAGTAGCTGTAGTAGTAAGAGTAGTAGCAATAGCCGAAGCAGCATTTATTGTAGGAAAAGTAGTAGTAATAATAGAATTAGTAGTAGTACAAGTAGGAGTAGGGGTAATAGTAGTAGCAGTAATATTAGTAGTAATAGTTGCAGTAGTAGGAGTAATGTTAATGGCAGTAGCAATTCTAGCCGTAGTAGTAGTAGCTATAGTAGTCGTAGCAGTAGCTGCTATAGTAGTAGTAGTAGTAGTAGTAGGAGCTTTAGTAGGTGTAGCAGTAACAGTAGTAGCAGTAGTAGCAGTAATAGTAGTAGCAGTACTAGCAGCAGTAGCTATAGCAACAATAGTAAGTATAGTTGTAGGAATAATAGTAGTAGGAGCAGGAGAATTGGCAGTTGTAGCTACATTAGTGGGAGTAGTTGCAGTAGTGATAGTTGTTGTTGTTGTTATTGTAGTAGTTGCAATAGTACCACTCATACCAGTAGAAATGGAGGAGCAGTAGAAGCTGCAGTAGTTGCAGTAGTAGTAGCAGTAGTACTAGTACCAGTAGAGCAGCAGTAGAAGTAGTGGTGGTCACAGTAGTAATAGTTATAGTAGAGGTAGTAGAAGTTGCAACAGTAGCAGTAGTAGTAGTTGTGGTAGCAGTTGCCATAGTAGTAGTAGTAAGAGAAGTAATATTAGTAGTAGTAGTACTAGGAGTAGTAGTAGTAGTGGTAGTTGTTATTATTGTTGTAGTAGTTGAAGAAGTATTAGTTGTTGTCATTGTAGTAGTCATTGCAGTACTAGTAGCAGTAGTTGATGTACTAGTTGTAGTAGTAGAAGGAGCAGAAGCAGTAGTAGCAATAGTTGAAGTAGTAGGTGTAGTTGCAGGGGTTATAGCTGTAGTAGTATTTGTCGTTGTTCTAGTGGCTGTAGCGGAAGTAGTATTAGTAGTCATTATTACACTAGTTGTGTTGGTAGTAGCAGTAGTAGCAATCGTAGTAGTGGTAGTAATAGTAGTAGTAGTAGCAGCAACAATAGAAGTAGTAGTAGTAGCAGCAGTAGTACTAGTAGCAGTAGTTGTGGCAGTAGAGAGAGTAGATGCTGTAGTAGCAGTAGTAGTGATGGTAGCAGTAGCAGTAGTAACAATAGTAGTAGTATTATTAGTTGCAGTACTAGTAGCACTAATCATAGTAGTAGAAGTAGTAGCAATAGGCAGAAAAGTAGAGTAGTTCTAGTAGTAGTAGCAACATTTCAGTTGTAGCAGTAGTACAACTAGTAGTCGTCGTCGTAGTAGTAGTAGTAGTAGTTGTTGTTGTATTAGATTTAGGGTAATAGCAGTAGCAATAGCCGTAGTAGCAATAGAGTATTAGTGGTAGGGGTGGTGCTTGTAGTAGTAGTTGTAGTAGTAGTAGAAGTAGTAGTAATAACAGTAGTAGTAGCAGTAGTCGTAGTTGTTGGACAAGTAGTAGTAGTTGTTGTTGTTAAAGTATAAGTAGTAGCAAGAGGAGTAGTAATAGTAGTAGTAGTAGTAGTAATACTAGTCGTACGAGTGGCAATAGTTACAGTAGCAATAGCAGTTCTAGTTGTACTAGGAGTCATAGTAGTAGCAGTAGGCAAAGTAGTAGAAGTAGTAGTAGAAGCTGTAGTAGTAGTTGCCATAGTCATGGTTGTAATAGAGGTAGTTGTAGTAGCAGCAGTAGTAGCAGTAGTGATAGTATAAGCAACAAAACTAGTAGCAGTAGTAGTTGTAGCGGTAGTATTAGCTGTAGTAGTCATAGAAGTAGTTGTAATATTAGTAGTTGCTATAGTAGTAGTTGTAGTGGTAGAAGTAGTAGCCGTAGTAGCCGCAGTGGTAGTAGTAGCAGTCGTAGCAATAGTAGTAGTAGTAGTAGAAGTAGTAGGAGCAGTAATCGTAGTAGAAATAGTAGTAGTAGTGTTAGTTATCGTAGTAGTAGTCATATGCGTAGAGGTAGTAGTAGTGTCAACGGTTGGATTAGCAAGAGTAGCCGTAGCAGTAGTGGCACAAGTAGTAGCACTAGTACTAGTAGTAGGAGAAGTAGTAGTTGTAGAAGAAGTAGTAGTAAGTATAGTAGTAGGAGCAGCAATAGTAGTACTAGAAATGGCAGTAGTAGCTGTATTAGTAGGAGTAGTAGCAGTTGTAGTTGTTGTTTTCGTTGTTGTAGTAGTAGCAGTAGTAGTAGTAATACTAGTGCCAGTAGAGGAGCAGTAGAAGCAGCAATAGTTGCAGAATTAGAAGACGTAGTACTTGTTGCAATTATGCAGTAATAGTAGTAGTGGTAGTTGCAGTAGTAGCAGTTATAGTAGAAGTAGTAGAAGTTATAGCAGTAGCAATAGTAGTAGCCATAGTAGCAGTTGTCGTAGTTGTAGTAGTAAGAGAAGTAATATTAGTAATAGTAGTACTAGGAGTAGTGGTAGTACTAGGAGTAGTAGTAGTAATAGTAGTAGTAGTGATGGTAGTTGTTATTGTTGCCATAGTAGTAGTAGAAGTAGTTATTGTTGTAGTTGATATAGTTGTGGTAGTTGTGGTTGTAATAGTTGTAGTATTAGTAGTAGTTGTAGTAGTTGTAGCAGTAGTTGAAGTAGTAGTAGTTGTAGTAGCAAAAGTAGCAGAAGCAGTAGGAGCAATCATTGAAGTTGTAGGTGTAGTAGCAGGGGTTATAGCAGCAGTAGTAGTTGTCATAGTGGCTGTAGTGGAAGTAGTATTAGTAGTCATTATTGTACTAGTTGTGTTGGTAGTAGCGGTAGTAGCAATCGCAATAGCAGTAGTAACAGTAGAAGTAGCAACAGCAGCAGCAATAAAACTAGTAGCAGTAGTACTGGCATTGGAAGTAGTAGTCGCTCTAGGAGCATTAGTAGTAGTAGTGATAGTATATGTAAAAGCAGTAGTAGCAATAGCTGTAGTAGTAGCAGTAGCAGTAGCAGCGGCGGCAGTAGTAGTAGTACTAGTAGTAGTAGTAGTAGTAGTAGTAGTAGTGGTAGTAATAGTAATAGGAGTAGAAGTAGTATTAGTGTCGACGGTTGCATTAGTAGGGGTAGCTATAGTAACTGTAGTAGGAGAAGTACTAGTAGTAGAAGAAGTAGTAGCAATAGTAGTAGTAATATTATTAGTAATAGCAGTACTAGTAGTAGCAGAAGCAGTAGTAGTTGTACTTGTAGTGACAGTAGAAATTATGGTGGTGTAGTAGTTGTGGTACTAGCAGCAGTAGTAATAGTGTAACAGCAGTAGCAGTAGCAGTAGTGGCAGTAGTAGTAGTAGTCGTAGCGGTATTAGTTGTAGCTGCAGTAGGTGGAGTGGTAGTAGTAGGTGCTACAATTACAGTAGTAGCAGTAGTTGTAGTAGAGGTAGCGGTAGTATTAGTAGTAGTAGTAGAAATTTTTATAGTAGCAATAGTAGAAGTAGTAGTAGTAGGATTGGTAGCTGTAGTTCTAGCAGTAGTAGCAGTAGTAGTATTTGGAGTAGTAGCCAAAGTAGTAGTGGTAGCAGTAGTAGTAGTAGTAGCATACGGAGTAGTAGAAGTAGTAGTAGTTGGAGTTGGAGTAGTAGGAGTAGTAGTAGAAGTAGTAGTAGTAGTAGTAGTAGTAGTTGTTGTAGGTGTAGGAGTAGGAGTATTAGTAGTACTCACAATAGCAACAGTAGCAGCAGCAACAATAGAAGTAGTAGTAGTAGTACTAGCAACAACAGCTGCAACTGTAGTTGGAGTAGCAATAGCAGTAGCAGTAGTAGTAGTCGTAGTAGCAGTAGTAGTAGCAGTAGTAATTGTAGTAGTAGTAACAGTAGCGGTCGTTATAGCGGTAGTAGTTATAGTTGTAGTACCAGTAGTAGCAATAGTAGTAGTAGTACGAGCAGCAGTAGCAGTAGTTGTTGTAGTAGTAGAGTAGTTGTTGTTCTAGTTGCATTAGCAGTAGTAGCAGTAGTAGTAGTAGTAGTCATAGTAGTAGTAGTAGGACAAGCAGTAGTCATAGCAGTAGTAGTAGGACAAGAAGTAGTTGTAGCAATTGCAGTAGAGGCACTAGTAGGAGTAGTAGTAGCAGTAGCAGTAGCAATTATTGTAATAGTGGTACTAGTAGTTGTAGTAGTAGTAACAACATTAGTTGCACTAGTAGCAGCAGTAGTTGTAGTCACAGTAGTAGTAGTAGTAGTAGTTGTTGTTGTTGTTGTAGTAGCAACAACAATAGTAATAGTAGTAGTAGTAGCAGTAGCGGTAGTAGTAGTAGTAGTTTTTGGTGTACTAGTTATGTTGGTAGTAGCAGCAGGGGCAGTCATAGCAGTAATAATTATAGAAATTCCAGCTGTAATAGTAGCAATAGTGGCAGTAGTGGTAGTACAAGCAGTAGTAGAGAAAGTAGCAGTAGTAGTAGTAACAGTAGCAGTAGTATTAATTATAGTAGTAGTAGCAGTAGTCATAGAATATATGTTGTAGTAGCAGAAGAAGTAGTGGCAGTAGTAGCAGCAGTTGTTGTTGTTGTTGTAGTAGCAATAGCTGTAGTAGTTATTGTAGTAGTGGTAGTTGTTGTTGTTGATGTTGTAATAGTAGTTGCATTTGTAGTTGTAGTAGCAATCGTAGTAGTGGTAGCTGTAATAGCTATTGATGCAGTAGTAGCAGTAGCAATAGTAGTAGTAGTAGTACTAGTAGTAGTAGTTTGAGTAGTAGCAGTAGCAGAAGCAGTATCAGTAGTAGTAGAAGTAGCAGTAGTAGGAGAATTAGTAGTAGTAGAAGTAGGAGTAGAAATATTAGTAGTAGTAGTAATATTAGTAGGAGTAGTTATTATAGTAACGGTAGCAGTAGTGGCAGTAGCATTTATAGCAGTAGCAATAGAAGTAGTTGTAGCTATAATAGTAGTAGTTATAGAAGTGGTAGAAGTAGTTGTTGTAGTACTAGTAGGTGAAGGAAAAGCTACAGTAGATGTAGCAGTGGCAGCTGGAGCAGTAGTAGTCGTAGCAGTGGTAGCAGCAGCAGTAGTAGTAGCAGCAGCGATAGTTGTGAGTATTGTAGTAGTAGTAGCAGCAACAGTAGCGGTAGGAGTGCTAGTAATGCCGGTAGCAGTGGAGGAGTAGTAGAAATAATAGTAGTTGCAGTAGTAGCAGAATTAGCACTAGTAGCTATAGAGCAGTAGTATTAGTAGTGGTTGTCGCAGTAGTAATAATTGTAGTAGAAGTAGTAGAAGTTGTAGTTCTAGCCATAGTAGTAGCTGTAGTAGCTGTCGTAGTATTAGCAATAGTAGTAGTTGTTGTTGTTGTCGTAATGGTAGTAGCAGTAGTAATAGTAGTAGTTGTTGTAGTAGTGGTAGTAGTAGTTGTTGTTGTAGCAGTAGTAGCAGTAACGATAGTAATTGTAGTAGTAATAGTATTAATAGTAAGTGTAGTAGTAGTAGCAGAAACAACATTAGTAGTAGCAAAAGTAGTAGTTGGAGAATTAGTTGTAGTAGAAGTAGGGGTGGTAGTAATAGTAGTAGTAGTAATATTAGTAACAGTAGTTGCTATAGCAGTTGTATTTACAGTAACCGTAGTAGCAGTTGTTGCAGTAATAGTAGCAGCTTTAGTAGTGGTAGTAGTTGTTGTTGTAGTAATAGTAGCTGGAGCTATAGTAGGTGTAGTAGTAGCAGTAGTAGCAGTTATAGCAGTAGTAGCGATAGCAATAGTAGTAATTATAGTAGTTGTGGCAGCAGCAGTAGTAGTAGTATGAGTGGCAGTAGTAGCCACACTAGTAGGAATAGTAGTAGTTGTTGGTGTTGTTGTTATTATTGTTGTCATAATAGTAGTAGCAGCTATAATAGCAATAGCAGTAGAGTTGCAGTACATGCAGTTGTTGTTATTGTAGCTGTTGAAGTATTACTAGTTGCAGTAGAGCAGTATTTGTAGTAGTGGTAGTCACAGCAGTAGTAGTTGTAGCAGAGGTACTAGATGTAGTAGTTGTAGTAGTAGTAGTAGCTGTAGTAGTAGTTACTGTAGTTGTAGTGGGAAGAGAAGTAATAGTAGTAGTAGTACTAGGAGGAGTAGTAGTAGTAATAGTAGTAGCCGTGATGGTAGTTATTATTATTGTAGTAGTGGTAGATGTAGTTGTTGTTGCAATTGTTGTAGCAGTAGTACTAGTAGTTGTAGTGGTAGTAGCAATAGTAGTAGCGGTAGTTGCAATAATAGTAGTTGTAGCAGTAGCAGTGGTAATAGTAGTAGTAGTTGTCGTTGTTGTTGTAGTGGCAATAGCTGCATTAGTAGTAGTAGTCGTTGTTGTACTAGTTATGTTGGTGGTAGAAGTAGCAGCAATCACAGCAGCAGTAGTAATTGTAGTAGTAGCAGCAGCAATTATAGTACTAGTAGCATTAGTAGTGGCAGTAGTGGCAATAGGGGCAATAGTAGCAATAATAGCGATTGTAGCAGAAGTAGTAATAGAAATAGAAGTGGTTGTATTATTTATAGGTGCAGTAGCAGTAGTAGTAGTAGTACAATTAGTAGTAGTAGTAGGAGGAGAAGTAGAGTAGTAGTAGTAGTTACAATAGCAGTAGTCATAGTAGCAGTAGTAGCATTAGTAGTAGTAGTGGTGCTAGCTGTAGTAGTTGTAGTAGTGGTAGTAGTAGTGGCCATAATAGAAGTAGTAGTAATTATAGTAACAGTTGCCATTGTTGTTATGGTTATACTAGTAGTAGTTGTTGTTGTTGCATTAGTAGTGGCAGTGGTAGTCGTAATAGCAGTAGTAACTATTGTAGCAATAATAATAGTAATAGTAGTAGTAGTAATAGAAGGCATAGTAGCAGTAGTAGAAGTCGTGGTGGTTATAGTAGTAGTAGTAGTAGCGGTAATGGCAGTAGTAGTAGCAGCAACAGTAGTAGCAATATAAAAGTATAGGTAGCAGAAGTAGTAGTAGTAGTTGTTGTAATGATAAAAGCATTAGTAGTAGTCATAGTTGTAATAATAGTAATAGTAGTAAAAGAAGTAGTAGTTGCAATACTAGTGGCGATAGAAGTAGTAGTAATAGAAGAACGAGTAGCAATAGTAGCAGGAGTAGCAGTAGAAGTAGTAGTAGTAGTTGTTGTAGTAGTAGTACTAGTACAAGTAGGAGTAAGAGTAGGAGTAGGAGTAGTAGTACTAGTAGAAGCTGATGTAGCAGTAGTAGTAGGAGTAGCAGCAGCAGCAGTAGTAGCAATAGTAGTAATAGTAGCAGTAGTAGTGGTAGTAGCAGCAACAGTAGTAATAGTAGTAGCAGTAGTAGTAGTAGTTGTAGTAGTAGTTGTAGTAGTACTAGTAGTACTAATAGTAGTAGTAGCAGTAGTAGTAGTTGTAGTAGCACTTGTAGTAGTAGTAGTAGTGTAAGTAGTAGTTGTAGCACTAGTAGTAGTAGTAGAAGTAGCACTAGCAGTAGTAGTAGCAGTAGTTGTACGAGTGATAGGAGTAGTAGTAGTAATAGTTGTAGCAGTAGTAGTAGTAGTAATAGTAGTAGTAGTAGCAGCACTAGTTGGAGTTGTAGTAGTAGTAGTAGTAGCAATAGTAACAAGAGTAATAGTAGTAGCACTTGTTGGAGTTGTAGTAGTAGTTGTTGTTTTTGTTGTAGTAGTAGAAGTAGTCATAGTAGTTGTGATTATAGCAGTAGGAGTAGAAGTAGTAATAGTCTAGTAGTAGAACTAGTAGTAATAGTAGAGTAGTAGTAGTTGTTGTTGTTGTCTTAGCAGTTGTAGTAGTTGTTGTTGTAATAGCAGCAGCAGCTGTAGTAATAGTAGTACTTTTAGTAGTAGTAGTAGTAGTAGTAGTAGTAGTAGTAGGAGTTGCAGTAGGAGTTGGTGTAGGTGTAAGAGTAGTTGTTGATGTAGTTGTAGTAGGGTTAATTGTAGTAGTGGTGGTATTAGTCGTAGTAGTGATAGTTGGTGGTGTAGTAGTAGTAGTAGCCGTAGTAGTAGTAGTAGTAATAGTAGTAGTAGTAGTAGTAGTTGTAGTAGAAGTTGTAGTAGTAGTTGTAGTAGTACTAGTAGCTATGCAGCACAAGTAGTATATAGTAAGTAAGTGGTATGTTTGTGGATTGTTGTTGTTGTTGTTGTTATAGTAGTTGTAGTAGTAGCAGTAGTAGTAGTTGTAGTAGTAGTTGTAGTAGCAGTAGCAGTCGTAGCTGTAGTTAGAGTAGCAATAGCAGTAGTAGTAGTACTAGTAGTAATAGTAGAGTAGTAGTAGAAATAGTAGTAGTAGCAGCAGCTGTAGTACTGGTAGCAGTAGTAAGAGAAATTATAGTAGTTATAATAGTTAAACTAGTAATGGTTGTAATACAAGTTGTAACGGTAGCAGTAGTAGTAGTTGTAGTAGTTTTAGAAGTAAAAGTAGTCATAGTAGTGCTAGAAGTTTTTGTGGTCGAAGTGGTAGTCAGAGTAGGAGTTGGAGTAGTAATAATAGTACTAGTAGGATTATTCGTAGTAGCACTAGTAGAAGTTGGAGTAGTGGTAGTAGTAGTAGTAGTGGTAGTAGCAAAAGTACAAGTTGTACTAGGAGTAGTAGTTGTGGTGGTGGTGGTAGTATGAAGAGGAGCACGAGTGGTACAAGGAGTAGTAGTAGTGGAAGTAGTAGTTGTTGTTGTATGAGTAGCAGAAGTAGCAGTAGTAGCAATAGTCATAGTATGCATAGTAGCAGTTGCAATAATAGTAGTAGTTATTGTAGTAGGTGTAGAAGTAGTAATAGTAGTAGTAGTAGTAGTAGTACTTGTGGTAATATTAGTTGCAGTAGTGGCAGGAGTAATAGTAGTGGTAGCTATTGTAGTAGTAGTCGAAGTATTAGAAGTAGTAGTTATGGTAGAAGCATTAGTAGTAGTGGTAGAAATAGTAGTAGTAAGAGTAGCGATAGTAGTCATGGTAGTAGGAGTAGTAGTAGTAGTAGTAATAGTAGTAGGACAAGCAGTAGGAGAAGTAGTAGTAGCATCAGCATCAGCAGCTGCAATAGTGGTTGTAGTTGTAGTAGTAGTAGTAGTAGCAGTAGAAGAAGTAATTGTAGAAGTTGTTGTAGTCGCAGTAGTAGTAGTAGTAGTAGCAGCAGTAGTAGTAGTAGTAGTAATAATAGTAAATGTAGTAATAGTAACAGTAGTTGTACTAGTATTCTTAGAAGTAGCAGCCGTAGGAGTAGTAGTAGTAGTAGTAGATGTAATAGGAGTAGTAGTAGTATTAGTTGTAGCAACTGTAGTAGAAGTAGTAGTCAACATAATTGTTATAGTAGTTTTAGTGGTAGTAGTACAAATAGGAGTAGGTGAGGAGTAGTTGTTGTAGTAGGACGAAAAATAGTAGTAAATGTAGTAGTAGGAGTTGTAGAAGTAGTAGTAGGAGGGCTAGTAGGAGTAGCAATAGAAATAGTAGCATAGTAGTAGTAATAGCAGAAGTAGTAGAAGTAGTGGCAGTAGCAGTAGTGGTTGTAGCTGTAGAAGTAACAATAGTAGTAGAAATCACAATAGTTGGAGTAGTAGTTGTAGTAGTAGTAGTAGTAGTAAAAGTAGTTGGTGTAGTAGTAGTAGGAGTAATAATTGTAGTAGTAGTTTTTGTTGC
>RXID01021825.1:64031-89031 GCA_005019695.1 Trichopus zeylanicus subsp. travancoricus
AGTAGTTATAATAGTTAAACTAGTAATGGTTGTAATACAAGTTGTAACGGTAGCAGTAGTAGTAGTTGTAGTAGTTTTAGAAGTAAAAGTAGTCATAGTAGTGCTAGAAGTTTTTGTGGTCGAAGTGGTAGTCAGAGTAGGAGTTGGAGTAGTAATAATAGTACTAGTAGGATTATTCGTAGTAGCACTAGTAGAAGTTGGAGTAGTGGTAGTAGTAGTAGTAGTGGTAGTAGCAAAAGTACAAGTTGTACTAGGAGTAGTAGTTGTGGTGGTGGTGGTAGTATGAAGAGGAGCACGAGTGGTACAAGGAGTAGTAGTAGTGGAAGTAGTAGTTGTTGTTGTATGAGTAGCAGAAGTAGCAGTAGTAGCAATAGTCATAGTATGCATAGTAGCAGTTGCAATAATAGTAGTAGTTATTGTAGTAGGTGTAGAAGTAGTAATAGTAGTAGTAGTAGTAGTAGTACTTGTGGTAATATTAGTTGCAGTAGTGGCAGGAGTAATAGTAGTGGTAGCTATTGTAGTAGTAGTCGAAGTATTAGAAGTAGTAGTTATGGTAGAAGCATTAGTAGTAGTGGTAGAAATAGTAGTAGTAAGAGTAGCGATAGTAGTCATGGTAGTAGGAGTAGTAGTAGTAGTAGTAATAGTAGTAGGACAAGCAGTAGGAGAAGTAGTAGTAGCATCAGCATCAGCAGCTGCAATAGTGGTTGTAGTTGTAGTAGTAGTAGTAGTAGCAGTAGAAGAAGTAATTGTAGAAGTTGTTGTAGTCGCAGTAGTAGTAGTAGTAGTAGCAGCAGCAGTAGTAGTAGTAGTAGTAGTAATAGTAGTAGATGTAGTAATAGTAACAGTAGTTGTACTAGTAGTCCTAGAAGTAGCAGCCGCAGGAGTAGTAGTAGATGTAATAGGAGTAGTAGTAGTATTAGTTGTAGCAACGGTAGTAGAAGTAGTAGTGAATATAATTGTTATAGTAGTTTTAGTGGTAGTAGTACAAATAGGAGTAGGTGAGGAGTAGTTGTTGTAGTAGGAGGAGCAATAATAGTAAATGTAGTAGTAGGAGTTGTAGAAGTAGTAGTAGGAGGGCTAGTAGGAGTAGCAATAGAAATAGTAGCATAGTAGTAGTAATAGCAGAAGTAGTAAAAGTAGTGGCAGTAGCAGTAGTGGTTGTAGCTGTAGAAGTAACAATAGTAGTAGAAATCACAATAGTTGGAGTAGTAGTTGTAGTACTAGTAGTAGTAGTAAAAGTAGTTGGTGTAGTAGTAGTAGGAGTAATAATTGTAGTAGTAGTTTTTGTTGCAGTAGTAGTTATAGTTCTACAAGTAGTAGTTGGAGTGGTAGAACAAGTTGGAGTTGGAGTAGTTGTAGTAGTATTAGTAGTAGTAATAGTAGTAGTAGCAGTTGTTGTAGTAGCAGTGGTAGTCATAGCTATAGTAGTATGAGGAGAAGCAATAGGCGTAGTTTTTGTAGTAGTAGTCACAGAAGTAGTAGTAGTTATAGTTGTTGTTGTATTAGTAGTAGTAGTAGTAGCAGGAATTGTAGAAGTAGCAGTAGGAGTTGTAGTAGTATGAGCAGTAGTATTTGTAGAAGTAGTTGTTGTTGTAGTCATAGTAGTAGCAGTAAAAGTAGTAGTAGTAGCAGTAGTAGTAGTTGTAGGAGTAGTAGTAGTAGTAGTATTGTTAGTGCAAGTAGTAGTAGTGGTTGTTGTAGTAGTAGCAATGCTAGTAGTAGCAGTTGTAGTAGTAATGTAGTAGTAGTAGCAATAGTAGTACTAGTAGTAGCAGTATCAGTAGTAGTAGTAGTGTAGTAGTTGTAGCAATAGTAGTACTAGTAGTAGCCGTATCAGTAGTAGTAGTCATGGTAATATTAGTAGCAGGAGTATTAGTAGTGGTCCACTACTACTAGTATTAGTAGTAGTTGTAGTAGTAGTAGTAGTAAATGTAGTAGTAGTAGTAGTAGTAGTTGTAGTAGTAGTAGTAGTAGTAGTAGTAGTTATAGTAGTAGTAGTAGTAGTAGTAGTAGAAGTTGTTGTAGTTGTAGCAGTAGCAACAATAGTGGCATTAGTTTCATTTGCAGTAGCTATATTATTAGTAGTAGTACTGCTAGTAGTAGTAGAAGTAGTAATAATAGTAGGTGTAGGACTAATAGGAGCAGTTGTGGTAGTAGTTGTAGAAGTATGAATAGTACTAGTAGTTGGTCTTGGCGGAGTAGTAGCAATAGAAGTACTAGTAGTAGTTGCAGAAATAGTAGTAGCAGTAGTGGCAGTAGCAGTAGTAGTCATAGTTGTAGTACGAGAAGTAGAACCAGTTGTAGCAATAGTATTAGTAATAGTAGTAGTATTTGTCGTAAAAGCTATAGTAGTGGTAATAGTAGAAATAGTAACAGTAGTTGTAGTTGTAGCAGTGGTAGTAATAGTTGTAGAAGAAGAAGTAGTAGTAGTAGTAGCAGCAGTATTAGTAGTAGTCCTAGTAGTAAGAGTTGTTGTAGTTGTTGTAGTTGTAGTTGTAGTTGTAGTAGTAGTAGTAGTAAACTAGTGGTAGGAGTAGTAGAGTAGTAGTGTAATAGTGGTAGTAGTTGTAGTAGTTGAAGTACTAGTAGTAGTTGCAGTAGAGGTACTAGTAGGAGTCGCAGTAGTAGTCGTAGCAGTCGTAGTAGTAATAGTAGTAGGAGTAATAGCAATAGTAGTCTGAGTTACAGCTGTAGCATTAGTAGTAGTAGTTGTTGTTGTTGTACTAGCACTAGTAGTACGAGTACTTGTAGTTGTGGCAGTGGTAGTTCCAGTAATAGTAGTAGTAGTAGTAGTAGTAGCAGTAGTAGTAATAGTAGCAGCAGTAGAAGTTGTAGTAGTAGTTGTTGTAGTAGTTGTAGTATTAATAGTAGTAGTATTAGTATTAGTAGTAGCAGTAGTTGTTGTGATAGGAGTTGGTGTAGGAGGAGGGTTGGTAGTAGGAGTAGGGGCAGTAGTAGAAGCAGGAGTAGTAGGAGTACTAGTAGGAATAGTAGAAGTAGCAATAGAAGTAGGAGCTCTAGTAGGAGTAAGAATAGAGGTAGTAGTAGTAGTGGTAGTAGCCTAGTAGTAGTAGCAGTAGTAGTAGTTGGAACAATAATAGCAGTAACATAAGTAGTAGTGGTAGTACTATTAGTAGTATTTGTAGTATTAGTAGCAACATAGGTTGTATTAGTAGTAGGAATAGTAGCAGTTGTACAAGTACTAGTAGTAGTAGTAATTGTAGTAGTCGTAGTACTAATAGTAGTAGTAGAAGAAGAAGTAGAGCTAGCAGCAGTAGCCGTAGTAGCAGTAGTTGTAGTAATAGTAGCAATAATAGTAGTAGTAGAAGTAGAGATAGCAGTAGCAGCAATAGTTGTAGTAATAGTAGCAATAGTAGTAGTAGTCAAAGTAGAAGTAGTAGTTGTTGTAGTAGTAGTAGCGATAATAGTTGTAGTTGTAGCAGTAATATAGGTAGAAGTAGCAGTAATGGGAGTAGCATAAGTAGTTATAGTAGGAGTAGATGTAGTAGTCGTAGTTATAGTAGTAGTAGTAGTAGTACGATGAGTAGGAGTAGTAGTAGTAGTAGTATTCATAGTAGTAGTAGTAGAAGTAGTAATAGTACTAGTAGTAATAGTAGTAGAAGTACTTCGAGTGGTAGTAGCAGTAGTAGGAGTAGCAAGAGATGTAGTAGCAGCAATATTAGTGATAGCAGTAAAAGTTGTAGCAGTAGTGGTAGTTGCTATTGTAGTAGCAGTTGGAGTAGTAATCACAATGGTAGGAGTAGTAGCTGGAGTAGTAGTAGTAGTTCCTGTTGTAATTGTAGTAGAAACAGTAGTAGAAATAGTAGTAGCAATAGTAGTAGTTATTGTTGTACTAGTAGTAGTAATAGTAGTATTTGCAGTAATAGGTGTAGTACTAGTAGTAGCAATAGTACTTGTAGTAGTAGTAGCTGTAGTGGTAGCAACAGTAGTAGTACTACTAGTAGTACTAGTACTAGTAGTAGGAATAGTAGAAGTAGTTGTAGTTGCAGTAGTAGTAGTAGTACTAGTAGTAGTTGTAGTAGTAGTAGTAGTAGTAATAGAAGTAGGAGTAGGAGTAGTAGTAGTAGTAGTAGGAGTAGGAGTAGTAGTAGTAGTAGTAGCAGTAGTTGTTCTTGTAGTAGCAGTAGTAGCAGTACTAGTTGTAGTAGCAGTAGTAGTAGCAACAACAATAGTAGTAGTAGTACTACTACTACTATCAATAGTAGAAGTAGTAGTAGTTGCGGTAGTAGCAGTACAAGTAATACTAGCAATACTTGTAGTATACTACTACTAGTAATTGTTGTAATAGGAGTTGGTGTAGGAGTAGGGCTAGTAGTTGGAGCAGTGGTAGTAGTAGTAGTAGCAGAAGTTATCATAGTAGTAGTAGCAGTAGTGGTAGCAACAATAGTAGAAGTAATGATAGTAGTAATAGTCGTAGTAGGAGTAGTAGTTGTAGTGCTAGTAGAAGTAGTGGTAATAGTAGTAGAAGTACTTGTAGAAATAGTAGTAGTAATATTAGTAGTAGTAATAGTAGTAATAGTAGTAGTGTAGTAGTAGCAGCTGTAGCATTAGTAGTAATCAGCGTAATAGTTGTAATAGTAGTCGTTCTTGTAGCAGCAGCAGTAGTGGTAGTATAGTAATAGCAGGAGTAGTTGTAGCAGTAGCAGTAGTAGCAGTAGCAGTAGCTGTTGCGATAGTAGTAGCAGTAGTAGTAGAAGTACCAGTAGTGGCAATTATAGTAGTAGTAGCAGAAGTAGCAGTTGTAGTAGTTATAGTAGTAGTAGTACTAGAAGTAGTAGTTGTAGTATTAGTTGTAGTAGTAGTTGTAGTAGTAGTTGCAGTAGTAGTAGCAGTAGTAATAGAAGTAGTAGTGATACTAGTAGTAATCGATGTAGTAGCAATAGAAGCCATAGCAGTGGCAGTGGTACTAGTAGTAGTAGTGGTGGTAGTAGTAGTAGTAGTAGTAGCAGCAGCAGCAGCAGCAGTAGTAGTAGTAATAGTGATAGCAGCATTAGAAGTAGCAATAGTAGTAGTTGTAGTCGCAGTAGTAGAAGTAGTAGTAGCAACAGTACTAGTAGCATTAGTAGCTGCAGTTGCAGCTATTATAGTAGTCCTAGTAGTAGTACTAGTGGTGGTGGTGGTGGTGGTAGTAGTAGTAGTAGTAGTAGTAGTAGCTGCAGAAGTAGTAGTAGTAGTGGTGGTGGTGGTGGTAGTAGTAGTAGTAGTAGTAGTGGTGGTGGTGGTGGTGGTAGTAGTAGTAGTAGTAGTAGTAGTGGTAGTGGTAGTGCTAGTAATAATATTTGTAGTGCTAGTTGGAGTAGTAGTTGGAATAGGTGTAGGAGCAGGAGTAGTAGCTGGAGTAGTAGTAGTAGTAGTCTTAGGAGTTATAGTAGTTATTGTAATTGTAGAAGTAGGAGTAGCAATAGCATTAATAGCAGTAGTAGTGGGTGGTAGTAGTAGTACTTGTTGTGGTAGTAGTAGGAGCAGGAGTAGTATTATTAGTAGCAAGCAGAGTAGTAATAGTATTAATAGTAGTAATATTAGTTGTAATAGGAGTAGTATTAGCAGTAGTAGTTGTTGTTGTCGTTGTTATAGTAATATTAATAATAGTAGTAGTATTATAAGTAGCAGTAGCATTAGTTGTGGCATAGTTGTAGTAGCGGTAGTGTGCTAGCAGTGGTGGTTGTTGTTGTAGTTCTACGATAGTAGTAGCAGTTGTTGTTGTTGATATAGCAGTAGAAGTACTTGTTGGACTTGTAGTACTAGTAGTGGTGGTGGTAGGAGTAGTTATAGATGCAGTAGTAGTAGTAGTAACAGTTCAAGTAGTAATTATAGTAGTAGTAGTGGTGGTGGTAGTAGTAGTTGTTGTAGTAGTTGTAGTAGTGGTAGTAGTAATAGCAGTAGTAGCTGTTGTTGTAGTAGTAGCAGTAATGGTAGAAGAAATTTTAGTAGCAGTAGTAGCAGTTGTAATAGTTGAAGGACTTGTAGTAGCAGTGGTAGTTTTGGTAGGAGTAGTAGTGGAAGTAGTAGTAATAGTAATAGTAGAAGTTGTAGTAGTAGTAGTTGTAGTAGTGGTAGAATTGGTTGTAGCGGTTGTAGTAGTAGTAGCAGTAGCTGTAGGAGTAGTAGTTGTAGTAGTAGTAGCAGTAGTAGTAGTATAAATAGCAGCAACAACAGTAGAAGTAGTAGTATTAGTAGTAATAGTTGTAGTTGTTGTAGTAGTAGCAGTGATAGGTATAGTAGGAGTAGTAGTAGTAGTAGTAGTAGCAGAAGCAGTAGTAGTAATAGTAGTAGCAGTAGTAGTAGTTGTTGTAGTAGAGGTAGATGTAGTAGGAGTAGGAGTAGGAGCAGTAGTAGTAGCAGAAGTAGTAGTTGTCTTAGATGCAGCAACATTAGTAGTAGTAGTAGTAGTAGTTGTTGTTGTTGTTGTTGTTATTTTTGTAGTAGTAGTAGCAGTAGTGGTAGTAGTTGCAGTAGTAGTTGTTGCACTAGTAGTAGTAGTAGTAGTATTATTAATAGTAGTAGTAGTGGTTGTAGTGGTAGAAGTAGTAGTGGTTAGAGTAGTTGTAGTAGTAGCAGTAGTTGTTGTAGTAGTAGTAGTAGTAATAGTAGTATTAAGTGTAGTAGTAGTAGTAGTTTTAGCAGCACTAGTAGCAATAGTAGCAGTACCATTAGTAGTTGTAGTAGTAATAGTAGTAAAAGTAGTACCGTTAGTATTAGCAGTAGTAGTGATAGTTATAGTAGTAGCAGTATTAGAAGCGGAAGTAAGAGTTGTAGTAGGAATTGGTGTGGTAGTCTTAGTAGTAGTCTGAGTAGTAGTAGTAGTATTAGTGGGAGTAGTTGCAGTTGTTGTAGTTGTAACAAGAGTAGGAGTAACATTAATAGCAGTAGGAGTATTAATGGCGGTAGCAGTTGCAGTAATAGAAGTAGTAGTGGTGGTAGTTGCAGTCGGAGTAGAACTTTTTTTGGTTGTAGTAGTAGCAATTGTAGTAATAGTCATAGTAATAATAGTAGTAGGACTAGAAGTAGAAGTAGTAGGAGTAGCAGTAGGAGTAGTTGTAGTTGTAGTATTCATTGTGGTAGTAGTAGTGGTGGTAGTAGTAGCAACAGCAACAGCAGCTGTAGCAGTAGTAGTAGTACTAGTGGTAGTAGTACGAGTAGTAGTAGTAGCAGCAGAAGTAGTAGATGTAATATTAGTAGCGGTTGTATTTCTAGTAGCAGTAGGAATAGTAGTAGTAGTAGAAGTAGGAGTAGTAATAGTAGTAGTACTAGTCGTGGTAGCTTTTGTAGTTGTGGTTTCAATAGGAGTAGTAGTTGTTGTTGTTGTGGTAGTAATACTAGTTGTGGTAGAAGTAGTTATTGTTGTTATACTAGCAGTAGTAATACTTGCAATAGTTGTAGTAGTAGTTCTTGTAGTGGTAGTAGTAGTAGGAGTAGCAGTAGATGTAGGCGTTGGAGTAGGAGTAATCGTAGGAGTTGTAGTGGAAGTAGTAGTAGTACCAGTGGTAGTTGTAGCAGTAGTTGGAGCAGTAGCTGTACTAGTGATAGTAGTATTTGTAATAGTAGTAGTTGTGCTAGTTCTAGTAGTAGCTGTAGCAGTAGGAGGAGGAAGATGAGTTGAAGTAGTAGCCGTTGTGCTTCTAGTAGTGGTAGTAGCTGTAGTAGTAGTATTAGTACTTGTAGTAGTAGTAGTAGTGGTGATAGTATTAGTTGTAGTAGTAGTAGTGGTACTTGCAGTTGTAGATGTACTAGTAGTATAGCGGTAGTGTAGTAGTAGCAGTAGTAGTAATAGTGGTGGTAGCAGTTGTGGTAGTAGTAGTAGCAATAGTAGTTGGAGTAGTAGTACCAGCAGCAGTAGCAGTACTAGTAGTAGTGTGGTAATAGCAACAGTAGTAGTAGTAGCAACACCAGCAGCAGGAGTAGTGGTAGTGATAGTAGTAGTTGTAGTAGTAGCAGTAGTAGCAGTAGTTGTAGTAGTAGCAGTAGTAGCAGTAGCAGGAGTGCTAGTAGTAGCAGTAGTAGCATTAGTAGCAGTAGAAGTAGCAGTTATTGCAAGAGTAGCAATATCAGCAGCATTAGTAGCTGCTCTAGCAGCAGCAATAGTAGTAGTACTTGTGGAAATAGTAGTAGTGGTAGTAGCAGCTACAGTTCTAGTAATAGTAGTAGTAGCAGCAAACGTAGATGTAGTGGTAGTGGTAGTAGTACTAGTACTAGTACTACTAGTAGTAGTAGTTGTAGTAGTGGTAGGAGTAGTAGTAGCATTAGTAGTATTAGCAAAAGTAGTCCCAGTAGTACTAGTTGTGGTAGTAGTAGAAGCAGTAGCGGTAGTCATGGCATTAGAAGTAGTAATAGTATTGTAGTGGTAGGTGAAGTAGTATTTGTTGTAGTAGTTGTAGCAGCCGTAGCCAAAGCAGTAGTTGTAGTGGTAGCAGAAGTAGTAGCCACAGTAGCAATTGAAGTAGTAATAGTTGTATTTTAATTATTAGTACTAGTCATTATAGTAGTAGTTGTAGTAGTATTAGTAGTATTAGGAGGAGTAGTAGTAGCAGTAGTAGTAGCGGTGGTAGCAGTAGTAGCAGCAGTAGCAGCAGCAACAGCAGCAGCAGTAGTAATAGTGGCCGCAGCAGTAGCAGTAGTTGTACTAGTAGCAGTAATAGGAAAAGTAGGAGGAATGGTAGTAGCAGAAGTAGTAGTAGTAGCTACAGTAATAATAGTAATAGTAGTTGTAATAACTATTAGCAATAGTAGTACCTGTAGTAGTGGCAGTAGTAGTAATAGTAATAGTAGCAGTAGCAATGGTAGTAGTAGTAATAATACGAGTTGTGGCAGTAGTCACAATAGTAGTGTTAGTAGAAGTAGTAGTAGTAGTAGTAGTAGTAGCAGTAGTTGGAGGAGAAGTAGTACTAGTATTTGTAGCAATAGAAGTAGCAATACTAGCAAGAGTAGTAGTAGTAGCAAAATTAATAGCTGTGTAGAAGTAATGGTTGTAGTAGTAGTACTAGTAGTAATATTAGTAGCAGTAGTAGAAGTAGATGTAGCAGTAACAACAGTAGTAGTACTAGTAGCAATAGTAGTAGTACTAGTACTGGTAGTAGTAGCAGTAGTGGTAGGAATTGTAGTATTGGCAAAAGTAGTCCCAGCAGTACTAGTTCTGGTAGTAGCAGATGCAGTAGCGGTAGTCATGGCAGTAGAAGTAGTAGTAGCAGTAGTAGTAGTAGGTGAAGTAGTAGTTGCTGTAGTAGCAACAATAGTTGTAGTTATAGTAGTAGGAGCCGTAGCTGTAGTAGCTGGAGCAGCAGCAGTAGTAGTAGTTATAGCAGTAGCAAGAGTAGCAGTAGGTAGCAGCATTATTAGTAGAAAAAAAGTAGCAATAGTAGCAAGAGTAGCAGTAGCAGTAGCAGTAGTAGTAGCAGCAAAAGTAGTAGAAATAGCAGCAGTAGTAGTAGTAGTAGCAGCAATAGGTGTAGTAATAGTAGTAGCAGTAGTAGTGCTAGTTGTACTAATAGTAGTGGTAGTAGTCATAGCAGCAGTAGCAGCAGTAGTTGTAGTAGTAGTAGCAGCAGCCGCAGAAGCAGCAAAAGTAGTAATAGTTGTATTACTATTACTATTAGTTGTAGTTGTAGTAGTCGTCGTAGTATTTGTGGTATTAGCAGCAGCAGCAGCAGCAGTAGTAGTAGTAGTAGTCGTGGTGGTAGTAGTAGTAGTAGGAGTATTAGTATTTGTAGTAGTGGTGGTGGTAGTAGTAGTAGTCATAGTAGTATTAGTAGCAGGAGGAGTAGTGATAGTTGTAGCATTAGTATTACTAGTAGTTGTAGTAGCAGCAACAACAGTAGTAGTAGTAGTAGTAGTAGTAGTGCTACTACTATTACTGCTAGGAGTTGCAGCTGTAGCAACAACAGTAGTACTTGTTTTTGTAGTCCTAGCAGTAGTAGCAATAGTGGCATTAGTTGCAGTTGCAGTATCTATATTGTTCGTAGTAGTACTAGTATTAGTAGTAGAAGTAGTAATAGTAGTAGGTGTAGGAGTAATAGGAGCAGTTGCAGTAGTAGTAGCAGAAGTAGGAATAGCAGTAGTAGGTGGAGGAGTAGCAATTGAGGTACTAGTAGTAGTTGCAGAAATAGTTGTAGTAGTAGTGGCAGTAGCAGTAGTGGTAGTAGCAGTAGTCGTCGTAGTAGTTGTAGCAATAGTATTTATGATAGTAGAAGTAGTATTTGTCGTCAAACTTATAGTAGTGGTAATGGTAGAAGTAGCAATAGTAGTAGTAGTAGTAGCAGCGGTAGTAATAGTTGTAGAAGAAGTAATAGTTGTAGTAGGAACAGGAGTAGTAGTCGTAGTAGTAAGAGTTGTAGTAGTTGTTGTAGTTGTAGTAGTAGTAGTAGTAGCAGTAGTAGTAGTAGTAGTGGCAGGAGTAGTAGTGTAGTAGTAGTTGTAGTTGTAGTAGCTTAAGTACTAGTAGTAGTTGCAGTAGAGGTGCTAGTAGGAGTAGCAGTAGTAGTCATAACAGTCATAGTAGTAATAGTAGTAGGAGTAATAATAGTAGTAGTATGAGTTGCAGCCGCAGCATCAGTAGTAGTAGTTGTTGTTGCAGTAGCAGAAGTAGTGCGAGCACTAGTAATAGTGGCAGTGGTAGTTCCAGAAGTAGTAGTAGTAGTAGTAGTAGTAGTAGTAGTAGTAGTAGTAGTAGTAGTAGTAGTAGTAGTAGTAGTAGTAATAGTAGCAGCAGTAGAAGTTGTTGTAGTAAGTAGTGTAGTTATTGTAGTACTAGCAGTATTAGTATTAGTATTAGTAGAAGCAATAGTTGTTTTGACGGGAGGCGGCGGGGGTGGTCGTAGGAGCAGGCATAGTAGAGAGCAGTAGTAGTAGGAGGAGTAGGAGTAGATAGAGACGTAGTTCTCGTAGACGTAACTTAGCGTAAGTAGCTAGAGTAGAGTGTACCGGTGTAGTAGTAGTAGTAAGCCCTAGAGCACTCAATAGTGGTAGTTGCTGTAGCGGTAGTTGGAATAGTAGTAGCAGTAGCATCAGTAATAGTAGTAGTTGGGGTAGTAGTTGTAGTAGTAGCAGTAGTAGAAGTAGTTGTAACAATAATAACAGTAACATAAATAGTAGTGGTATTAGTATTAGTAGCAGCATAACTAGTATTAGTAGTAGCAATAGTAGTAGTAGTAATCGCAGTAGTGGTAGTAGTAATAGTAGTAGTAGTAGAAGAAGCAGAGAAAGCAATAGTAGCAGTAGTAGCAGTAGTTGTAGTAATAGTAGCAATAGTAGTAGTAGTAGTAGAAGTAGAGAGAGCAACAGTAGCAGGGGTAGCAGTAGTTGTACTAATAGTGGCAATAATAGTAGTAGTCATAGTAGTAGTTGTAGCTGGAGTAGTAGCAGTAGTTGTTGTAGTAGTAGTAGCAGTAGCAGGAATAGTTGTAGTTGTAGCAGTAGTAGTAGTAGCAGTAATAGTAGTAGCATAAGTAGTTATAGTAGGATTAGATGTAGTACCGGTAGTTGTAGTAGCAGTAGTAGCAGTAGTACGATGAGTAGGAGTAGTAGTACTAATAGTAGTAGAAGTACTTGGAGTGGTAGTACTAGTAGTAGGAAAAGGAAAAGAAGTAGTAGCAGCAATAGTAGTGATAGCGGTCAAAGTTGTAGCAGTAGTGGTAGTTGCTATTGTAGTAGCAGTAGCAGTAGTAATCACAATAGTAGGAGTAGTAGCTAGACTACTACTAGTAGTTATTGTTGTAATAGTTGTAGAAGCAGTAGTAGCAATAGTAGTAGCAATAGTAGTAATAATTGTTGTAGTAGTAGTAATAGTAGTATTTCCAGTAATAGGTGTAGTAGTAGTAGTACTAGTGTAGAAATAGTAGTAGTAGTAGTAGCAGTAGTGGTAGCAACAATAGTAGTAGTACTAGTAGTAGGAAAAGTAGAAGTAGTTGTTGTAGCAGTAGTAGTTGTAGTACTAACAGTGGAAGTAGTAGTTGTACTAGTAGTAGTTGTAGTATTAGTAGCAGCAGTAGTAATAGAAGTAAGAGTAGTAGTAGTAGGAGTTGCAGCCGCAGCTGCTGCCGCAGCCTTAGTTGTTCTAGTAGTAGCAATAGTAGAGTATTAGTTGTAGTAGCAGTAGTAGTAGCAACAAAAGTACTACTACTAGTAGTAGTAGTACTAGTAGCAATAGTAGAAGTAGTAGTACTCCCAACAGTAGGTGTAGTTGTAGTTGCAGTAGTAGCAGTACGAGTAATACTAGTAACAGTAGTATTATTAGTAGTAGAAGTAGTATTATGAGTCATTGTTGTAATAGGAGTTAGTGTAGGAGTAGGGGTAGTAGTAGGAGCAGTGGTAGTAGTAGTAGCAGCAGGAGTTATCGTAGTAGTAGTAGTAGTAGTAGTAGTAGTAGTAGTAGTAGTAGAAATAGTGGGACCAACAATAGTAAGTAATAACAATAGTAAAAGTTGTAGTAGGAGTAGTAGTTGTAGTGCTAGTGGAAGTAGTGTCAATAGTAGTAGAAGTACTTGTAGCAATAGTAGTAGTAATATTAGTACTAGTAGTAGTAGTAGTTGTGGTAGCAGTAGCATTAGTAGTAATCAGTGTAATAGTTGTAATAGTAGTAGTTGTTGCAGTAGCAACATTAGTAGTAGTAGTACCACTAGTGGCAACAACGGCAGTAGTGGTGGTGGTGGTAGTAGTAGTAGTAGTAGTAGTAGCTGTTGCTATAGTAGTAGCAGTAGTAGTAGAAGTACCAGTAGTAGCACTTGTAGCAGTAGTAGCAGTTGTAGTACTTATAGTAGTAGTAGTAGTATTAGTTGTAGTACTAGTTGTTGTGGTAGTTAGTAGTAGAAGTAGTAATAGTAGTAGTAGTAGTAGTAGAAGAAGAAGTAGTAGTAGTGATAGTAGTAGTAATCGAAGTAGTAGCAATAGAAGCCGCAGCAGTGGTAGTAGTAGTAGTAGTAGTAGTAGTAGTAGTAGTAGTAGTGGTGGTGGTGGTGGTGGTGGTGGTGGTGGTGGTGGTGGTGGTAGTACTAGTTGTAGTAGTAGTAGGAGCAGGAGCAGTATTATTAGTAGCAATTAGAGTAGTAATAGTAGTAATAGTAGTAATATTAGTTGTATTTGGAGTAGTAGCAGCAGCAGTTGTTGTTGTTGTTGTTGTTTTTGTAGTAACAGTACTAATAGTAGTAGTAGTATAAGTAGTAGTGGCATTAGTTGTGGCATAGTAGTAGTAGCGGTAGTAGTTGTAACAGTAGTTGTTGTTGTTGTAGTCCTACGATAGTAGTAGTAGTTGTTGATGTAGCAGTAGAAGTACTTATTGGACTTGTAGTACTAGTAGTGGTGGTGGTGGGAGTAGTTATGGATGTAGCTGTAGTGGTAATATTTGCAGTAGTAGTAGTAGTAATAGTTGAAGTAGTAGTTATAGTAGTAGTGGTGGCGGTAGTAGTAGTTGTTGTTGTTGTATTAGTAGTAGTAGTTGTGGTAGTAGTAAGAGCAGTAGCAACAGTAGTAGTTGTTGTTGTTGTAGTAGTAGTAATAGTTGCAGAAATTGTAGTAGTAGTAGTAGCAGTTGTAATAGTTGTAGGACTTGTAGTAGCAGTGGCAGTTTTGGTAGGAGTAGTAGTGGAAGTAGTAGTAATAGTAATAGTAGAAGTTGTTATAGTAGTGGTTATAGTAGCAGTAGAATTGGCAGTAGTGGTTGTAGTAGTAGCAGCAGTTGCAGCATTAGTAGTAGTAGAAATAGCAGCAGCAACAGTAGAAGTAGTAATATTAATAGTAGTAGTTGTAGTTGTTGTTGTTGTAGTAGTAGTAGGTGTAGTAGTAGGAGGAGGAGTAGAAGTACTAGCAGTAGCAGCATCGGCTGTAGTAGTAGTAGTTGTAGCAGCAGTAGTAGTAGTAGAGGTAGGTGTTGTAGGAGTAGGAGTAGTAGTAGTAGCAGAAGTAGTAGTTGCTTTAGATGTAGTAGTAGTAGTAGTAGTAGTAGTTATTGTTGTTATTGTTGTAATTGTTGTAGTAGTAGCAGTAGTGGTAGTAGTTTTAGTAGTAGTTGTTGCAGTAGTAGTAGTAGTAGTAGTAGTAGTAGTAGCAGTAGTAGTAGTGGTAATAGTATTAATAGGAGGAGTAGCTATAGTCGTAGTGGTAGAAGTTGTAGTGGTTGGAGTAGTTGCAGTAGTAGCAGTAGTTATCGTAGTAGTGGTAGTAGTTGTAGTAGTATTGGGAGTAGTAGTTGTTGTTTTAGCAACACTAGTAGCCGTATTAATGCCGTTAGTAGTTGTCGTAGTAGTAGTTGTTGTTGTAGTATTAGTAAAAGTAGTAGTAACCTTAGTAGTAGTAGTGGTGGTGGTGGTAGTAGTAATAGTAGTATTAGAAGTGGAAGTAGTTGTAGTAGGAATAGGTGTGGTAGTCTGAGTAGTAGTCGTAGTCGTAGTAGTAGTAGGAGTAGTAATTGTTGTTGTAGTTGTAACAGAGTAGCAGTAGCATTAACAGCAGTACTAGTAGCAGTAGGGGTATTAGTGGCGGTAGCAGTTATAGTAGTATAAGTAGTAGTGGTGGTAGTTGCTGTAGGAGTAGAAGTTTTTGTTGTTGCAGTAGTAGCAGTTGTAGTAATAGTCATTGTAATGATAGCAGTAGGAGTAGAAGTAGAAGTAGTAGCAGTAGCAGTAGGAGTAGTAGTGGTTGTAGTATTCGTTGTGGTGGTAGTAGTGGTAGTAGTAGTAACAACTACAACAGCAGTAGCAGTTGTAGTAGTGGTACTAATGGTAGTAGTAGTAGTAGGAGCAGAAGCAGCAGTAGTAGTAGTAGCAGTAGTAGTAGTAGTAGCAGCAGTTATATTTCTAGTCGCAGTAGCAATAGTAGTAGTAGTAGAAGTTGGAGTAGAAATAGTGGAAGTACTAGTCATGGTAGTTGTTGTAATTGTGGTTGTAATAGGAGTAGTGGTAGTAGTAGTTGTTGTTGTTGTACTAGCAGTAGTAGTACTTGCAGTAGTTGTAGCTGTTGTAGTAGTAGCAGTGGTTCTTATAGTGGTAGTAGTAGTAGTATTAGTAGTAGGCGTTGGAGTAGCAGTAGATATAGGCGTTGGAGTAGGAGTAATCGTAGGAGTTGAAGTGGAAGTAGCAGTAGTAGCAGTAGTTGTACTAGTGATAGTAGTATTTGTAGTAGTAGTTGTAGTTGTAGTAGTTGTAGTTGTAGTAGCTGTAGCAGTAATAGGAGGAGGATGAGTTGAAGTAGCAGTAGTATTGGTAGTAGCAATAATAATAGCAGGAGTAGCAGTAGTAGTAGTAGCAGCGGTCGTACCAGCATCAGTAGCACTGCTAATAGTAGTAGTGGTAGTAGCAGCAGTAGAAGTAGCAACAACACCAGTAGCAGGAGTAGTTGTTGTAATAGTAGTAGAAGTAGCAAGAGTGGTAGTTATAGCAGTAGTAGTATTAGTAGCAGTCGAAGTAGCAAGAGTAGCAAGAGTGGCAGTAGCAGCAGCATTAATAGCTGCTCTAGCAGCAGTAGTAGTAGTAGTACTTGCAGAAGTAGTACTAGTGGTAGTAGAAGCTGCAGTTCTAGTAATAGTAGTAGTAGCAACAAACGTAGATGTAGTAGTAGTGGTAGTAGCACTAGTACTAGTACTACTAGTAGTAGTTGTAGTAGTGGTAGGAGTAGTGGTAGCATTAGTAGTATTAGCAAAAGTAGTCCCAGTAGTACTAGTTGTGGTAGTAGTAGAAGCAGTAGTGGTAGTCATGGCAGTAGAAGTAGTAGTAGTATAGTAGTGGTAGGTGAAGTAGTAGTTGTTGTAGTAGTTGTAGCAGCCGTAGCCGAAGCAATAGTTGTAGTGGTTGCAAAAGTAGCAGCCATAGTAGTAATAAAAGTAGTAATAGTTATATTTTTATTATTAGTAGTAGTCATTGTAGTAGTAGTTGTAGTAGTATTAGTAGTATTTGGAGGAGGAGCAGTAGTAGCAGTAGTACTAGTAGTAGTGGTAGTAGTAGTAGCAGTAGCAACAGCAACAATAGTAGTAGTAGTAGTGGTAGCCGCAACAGCTGCAGTAGTTGTAGTAGTAGGAAAAGTAGGAGGAATATTAGTAGCAAAGTAGTAGTAGTAGCTATAGTAATAACAGTAATAGTAGTTGTAATAGCTGTTAGAAACAGTAGTAGCTGTAGTAGTACCGGTAGTAGTAATCGTAGTAGTAGCAGTCGTAGCGGTAGTCGTAGTAACGGTAGTAGTAGTAATAGTACGGGTTGTGGCAGTAGTCACAACAGTAGTGTTCATAGAAGTAGTTGGAGGAGGAGGAGTAGTACTAGTATTTGTAGCAATAGAAGTAGCAATAGTAGCAAGAATAGTAGTAGTAGCAGAATTAATAATTGTTGTAGATGTAATGGTTGCAGTAGCAGCAACTGTAGTAGTAGCAGCAGCAGCAGTAGCAGCAGCAACAACAACAACAGTAGTAGTAATAGTAGTAGCAGTAGCAAAAGTAGATGTAGCAGCAGCAGCGGTAGTAGTACTAGTAGCAGTAGCAATAGTGGTAGGAGTTGTAGTATTGGCAAAAGTAGTCCCAATAGTACTAGTCGTGGTAGTAGTACATGCAGTAGCGGTAGTCATGGCAGTAGAAGTAGTAGCAACAGTAGTAGTAGCAGGTGAAGTAGTAGTAGTTGTAGTAGTAGTAGTTGCAGCAATAGGAGCCCTAGGTGTAGTAGCAGGAGCTGCAGGTGTAGTAGTAGTAGCTGTAGCAGTAGCAAGAGTGGCAACAGGTAGCAGCAGTATTAGTAGAAATAGAAGTAGCAATAGTAGCAAGAGTAGCAGCAGCAGCAGAAGCCGCAGTAGTAGCAAAAGTAGTAGAAATAGTAGTACTAGTAATAGTAGCAGCAGTAGTAGTAGTAGTAGTAATAGTAGTAGCAGTAGCTGAAATAGATGTAGCAGTAGCAGTACTAGTTATACAACTAGTAAGAGTAGTCGTAGCAGCAGTAGCAGTAGTAGTTGTAGTAGTAGTAGTAGTAGCAGCCGCTGAAGCAACAAAAGTAGTAATAGTTGTATTACAATTATTATTAGTAGTTGTCGTAGTAGTCGTATTAGTATTTATAGTATTAGGAGGAGTAGTAGTAGTGGTGGTGGTGGTGGTAGTAGTAGTAGCAGCAGTAGAGGTAGTAGTTGTAGTAGTAGTAATAGTAGTAACAGTGTTGGTAATAGTTGTAATTGGAGCACCAATAGTAGCTGTAGTAGCTGCAGCAACAGCAGTCGTAGATGTAGCAGTAACAGTAGTAGCAGTAGTAGTAGTAGTAGTAATTGTACGTGCAGTAGCAATAGTCACAGTAGTAGTAGTAGTAGAAGTAGTGGTTGTAGTAGTAGAAGCAGAAGTGGTAGCAGTTGTACTAGTAGTATTACTAATATAAGTAATAGTAGTAGTGATAGTTGTTATTGTAGTGGAAACCTTAGTAGTAGTAGAAGAAGAAGTAGTAGCAGCAGTAGTGGTAGGAATAGTAGGAGTAGTGGTGGTGGTAGTAGTAGCCGCAGTGGCAAATGTAGCAGTAGTAGCAGCAGAAGCAATAGTATTAGTTGTAGTTGCAGTAGTAGTAACAAAAGTAGTAGTGGAAGTTGTAGTAGTAGGAGCAGGAGTAGCAGTAGAGGTAGAAGTAGCAGTAGAAGTAGCAGCAACATTAGTAGTAGTAGTTGCAGTAGAAGTAGCAGTAGAAGTAGTAGTAGTTGTTGTAGCTGTAGTAGTTAAAGTAGTAGCAATAGCGGCAACAACAGTGTAGTAGTACCAGTGATGGTAGTGGTAGTATTAGTACCGCTATAGTAGTAGCCATAGTACTTGTAGTAGTAGCCGTAGTAATAGCAATAGTGGTAGTAATAGTAGTTGTAGCAGCAGTAGAGTTATCAGTAGTAGTATTAGTAGAAGTAGAAGTAGAAGTGGTAGTAACAATAGCAGTAGTAGAAGCAATAGTTGCTGCAGTAGCATTACTAGTAGTAGTAGGGGTAGTAGCAGTAGCAGTAGTAGAAGTGCTAGGAATAATAGGAGTAGTTTTAGTAGTAGTAGTAGTAATAGTGGTAGTAGTTCTAGTAGTAGTAGTAGTAGTAGTAGTAGTAGTAGAAGTAGTCGGTAGAGTATTAGTAGAAGTGGTAGTAGGAGTTGTAATCGTACAAGTAGGAGTAGTAGTAGTAACAGGAGGAGTAGTTGTAGTAGTAGTTGGAGTAGTATAAGTAGTAGAAGCAGTACTAGTAGTAGTAGAAGTAGCAATAGGAGTAGTAGTAGTAGTAGTAGTAGTAGTAATAGCAATAGAAGTAGTATTAGCAGTAATACTAGTTGCAGTAGTCAAAGTAGTAGTAGTAGTAGTACTAGTCGGAGTAGTAGTAGTAGCAGTGATAGTAGTGGCAGTAGTCGTCGTAGTAATAATGGTAATAGAAACAGTTGTGGTAGTAGAATTAGTACTAGTAGTATTACTAGTAGTAGTAGTAGTAGTAGTATTAGTAGTAGTCAGAGTCCTAGTAGTAGAAGCAGTGGGAGTAGTAGTAGTAGTAGTAGTAGTATAAGTAGTTGCAGTAGTGCTAGCAGTAGTAGTAGTAGCAGCAGTATAAGTAGTAGCATTAGTGCTAGTAGTAGTAGTAGAAGCAGTTGCAGTAGTTGTAGCAGTAAGAGTGGTAGAAGTAGTTGTTGTAGTAGTTGGAATAGTAGGAGTCATATTAGCAGTAGCTGTAGCAGCAGTAGGAACAATACTACTAATAGTAGTAGAAGTAGTAGTAGTAGTACTAGTAGCATCAGTAGAAGTCGTAGTAGTAGTGGTAGTAGTAGTAGCCATAGTGGTAATAGTTGTAATAGTAGTAGTACTAGTAGCTGCAGTGTTATTACCAAAAGTAGTACAACTTGTAGTTGGAGTTGCAGCAAGAGCTGTAGTAACAATACTAGTGGTTGCTATAGTAATTGCTCCATTTGTAGTCACAGCAGTTGCGGCCGTAATAGTACTAGTTATAGTATAACTAGTAGTGGTTAGTAGTAGAAGTACTAGTAGTAGTAGTAGTAGTAGTAGTAGTAGCAGCAGCAGCAATAGTAGTAGCAGTAGTAGTATTACTAGAAGTAGTAGCAATAGTTCAAGTTATTGTAGTAGTAGCAGTATTAGTTGTAGTTGTAGTAGTAGTAGTAGTAGTAGTAGTAGGCGAAGTAATAGGAGTATTTGTACTTGCAGAAGCAACAGCAAAAGTAATAGCAGCAGGAGTAGCAGTAGTCGTAGTGGTAATAGTAGTAGTAGTAGAAGCAGCAGCAGAAGTACTAGTAGCAATAGTAGTAATAGCCACAGTAGTAACAACAGTAGTACTAGTAGCATTTGTATTTGACGTAGTAGTAGTAGTAGTAGTAGCAGTAGTAGTAGTAGTAGTAGCAGCAGTAGTAGTAGTAGCATCCGTAGTTGCAGTAGTAGCCGCCGTAGTATCATTTGCAGCAGCAGCGACATTAGTAGTTGTAGTAGTAGCAGCAGCAGTAGCAATACGAGTAGTAATAGTAGTGCTAGCAGTAGCAGTAGTAGTGGTGCTAGCTGTAGCAGCAGTAGGTGCAGTAGTTGTAGTAGTTGTAGTTGTTGTAGTGGTAGTATTAGCAAAAATTATCGCTGGAATAGTCGTTGAAGAAGGAGTTGGAGTAGGAGTTGTACTAATAGTAGTAGTAGTAGCAGCAGTTGTAGTAGCAACAAAATTAGTCGAACCAGTAGTTGGAGGAGGAGGAGGAATAGTAGTAGTATCGTAGTTGAAATAATAGCCATAGTAGTAGTAGAAGCAGTAGTAGGTATAGCAGCAGTAGCAGTAGGAGTGGTAGTAGTAGTGGACGTAGTAGTAGCAGTAGTAGTGGCAATGTGAGTCGTAGCAGCCGTAGTTGTAGTCGTTCGAGTAGTAGCAACAGTAATAGTAGTTGTAGTAGTAAGAATAGTCATTGTACTTGTAGTAGTAGTAGTAACAACAGTTGTTGTAGCAGTACCAGCAGTAGTAGCAGCAATAGTAGTAGTATTAGCAGAAGAAGTAGCAGCAGAAGTAGCACCTGTAGTAGTAATAGTAATAGCAGTAGTAGCATTAGCTGCACTAGTAGTAGCAGTAGCAGTAGTAGTTGAAGTAGTAGTAGTAGTGGTGGTCTCAATAGCTGTAGTAGTAGTAGTAGTGTAGCAGTTGTAGTAGCAGTAGCAGCAGTAGTAGTAACAGTAGTTGTAGTTGTAGTAGTAGTGGTGGTGGTAGTAGTTGTAGTAGTAGTAGGAATAGGTGTACAAGAAGGAGTAATGGTAGTAGTAGTAGTAGTAGTAGTCACAGTAGTAGTCCCAATAGAAGTAGTAGAAGAAGAAGAAGTAGTAGTAGTAGTAGTAGTAGTAGTAGTAGTAGTAGTAGTAGTAGTAGTTGTTGTTGTTGTTGTTGTTGTTGTTGTTGTTGTAGTAGTACTAGTACTAGTACTAGTTGTCCTAGTTATTGTAGTAGTAGTTGTAATAGTAGAGTAGTACTAGTTGCAGTAGTAAGAGAAGTAATTGTAGTAGTAGTAGCAGCAGTAATAGTTGTAATAGTAGTGGTAGTAGTAGTTGTAGTAGTAATAGTTATATTAGTAGTAGTATTAGTAGTAGTGGTAGACGTAGTAGTAGGTAAAGAAGAGTTGTAGGAGTAGGAGTAGGAGTTGTAGAAGTAGTAGGAGTAGGAGTCGCTGTTGTAGTAGCAAGTGTAGGAGTAGGACTAGTAGCAGTAGCAGCAGTAGTAGTTGTAGTAGTAGTAGTGGTATTTGGAGGAGGAGTAGTAGTAGTTGGAGTAGGAGTAGGATTAGGAGTAGTTGGAATCGTAGTAGTTGGAGTAGGGATAGTAGTAGTAGTTGGTGTAGGGATAGTAGTAGTAGTAGAAGTGGGAGCATGAGTAGTAGAAGTAGTACTAGTATTAGTAGTTGTAGCAACTATTGTAGCTGCAGTCGAGGTAGTAGCAGTAGTGGAGGTAGTAGCAGTAGTAGTAATATTTATAATAGGAATAGTATTAGTATTAGTAGTAACAATAATAATAGTTAGAGCAATAGTAATTGTAGTTGTAATATTAGTTGTAGTAGTAGCAGGAGGAGCAGTAGTCGGAGTAGAAGTTGATGTAGCAATAGTAGTAGTAGTAGTAGTAGCATTAGTAACAATTGTAGTGGAAGTAATAGTAGTACTAGGAGGAATAGTAGAAGTAGTTGTAGTCAGACTAGTAGTTATAGTATGAGTATTAGGAGCAGTATCATTAGTAGCATACGTACTAGTAGTAATAATAGTAGTTGTTGTAGTACTAGTACTAGTAGTATAGTACTTATAGTAGTAGTATTAGTAGTTATTGTTGTTGTTGCTGTAGTAGTCGTAGTTGTACAAGTTATAGTAGTAGTCGTAGTAGTAGTAGTAGTTGCTATTATTGTTGCAGAAGTTATAATAGGCAGAGCAGTAGTTGCGGCAGATGTGATAATAGTATTAGTAATAGTAGTAGTAATAGCAGCAGCAATAATAGTAGTAGTAGTTGTAGTAGTAGTAGTAGAGTAATACTAGAGTAGCAGTGGCTGTATTAGTAGTAGTAGGAGTAATAGTAGGAGTAGGATTAGAAGTAATAGTGGTAGTAGCAGTAATAGTAGTTGTAGTAGAAGTAGCAGTAGGAGTTATAATGATTGTAGAAGTAGTAGTAGTAGTAGCAGAAGTTGTAATAACGGTAGTAGTAGTAGTAGTAGTAGTAGTAGTGGCAGTAGTAATAGCAGCAATAGAAGTTATAGACGTAATGAAAATAGTAGTAGTGGTAGTAGTAGTTGTTGTTGCACTAATAGTAGTAGTAGCAGTAGTAGTAATAATAATAGTAGTAGCAATTATTATTGTAGTAGTAGGAGTAGAAGTAGTAGTAGTAGTAGTAATAGTGGTAGTTGAAGTTGGAGTATTAGAAGTTGTAGTGGTAGTAGTGGAAGCAAGAGGAGTAGTAGTTGTTGTTGTAGTAGCCATTGTACTAGTAGTTGTAGTAGCTGAAGTGCTAGTAGTAGTAGTAGCAGGAGGAGTAGTACTAGTAGTCCTAGTTGTAATAGTAGCAATAACAGTAGCAGTAGTAGTAGTAGTAGTAGTAGGGGTAGGAGAATTAAGAGTAGTAGGAGATGCAGTTATAGTAGTACTAGTTGTAGGAGTAGTACTAGTAGTAGAAGTAGCAACAACATTATTAGCAGCAGCAACAGTAGCAGCAGTAGTAGTAGTAGTAATAATAGTAGTAGTACTGGAAGTAGCAGTAGTAGCAGCAGCAGTATTAGCAGAAGTATTAGTAGTAGTAGTAGTAGTAATAGCAATAGTAGTAGTACCAGTAGTAGTAGAAATAGTAGGAGGAGTAGCAGTTTTAGTAGTAGTAGTACTAGTACTAGTATTGTTAGCGGTAGGTAATAGCCAACAAGTAAGTAAGTAGTAGACAGAAGTAGCAGCAAATAGCAGGTGTTGTAGGCAGCAGTGAAGTTAGTATTAGGAGTAGTAGAGCAGTGTTTTTGTAGTAATCCGTAGGAGGAGTAGTAGTTAGAGCAAGCAGCACAGCATAGTAGTAATCATAGGAAGTAGTAGTAAAGTTTTTCGGAGTAGCAGCAAGCAGTCACAGTCGTAGCAGCCAGTAGTAGCAGTAGACCATGGAGTAGTAAGTACTAGTACTTGTAGTTGTTGTTGTAGTTGTAGCTATAGTAGTTGTAGCAGTAGTGGCAGTAGTTGTAGTTGCAATAGTAGCCGTAGTAGTAATAGTAGCAGTGGTAGTAGTGGTCGTAGTGGCAGTAATTCTAGTATTAGCTATAGTAGTAGCAGTAGCAATAGTAGTAGTGGCAGAAGTAGCTGTAGTAGTAGTAGTAGCAGTAGCACTAGTAGTAGTAGTAGGCAGAGGAGTAGTACTTGAACTAGTAGTAGTAATTGTAATAATAGCAGTAGTAGCAGTAGGAGAGGTAGTAGCTATAGCAGTAGTAATCATAGTAGCAGTAGTAGTAGTATTAGCTGTAGTAGTAGCTATAGCAGTAGTAGTAGTAGTGGCAATAGTTGTAATAGTAGCAGTAGCAGTAGTAGCAGTATTGGCAGTAGTTACTATAGCAACAGAAGCTATAGGAGTAGTTGTAGTAGTAGCAGTTGCAGTCATAGTAGTAGTGGCAGTAGCATTAGTTGCAGTATTAGCAGTAGTAGTAGGAGCGTAGCAACAGTAGTAGTAGCAGCAGTAGTAGTATTCATAGTAGTATTTTTGGTAGTACTTACAGCAGTAGTAGCAGCAACAGCGGTATTAGCAATAGCAGTATTAGTAGCAGTAGTGGCAGTAGTAGGGCCAATAGTAGCTATAGTGGTAGCGACAGAAGTAGTAGCCGAAGTAGTACAAGAAGCAGTAGTAGCATCGGAAGCTGTAACTGAAGTAGTAGCAAGAGTAGAAGCAGTAGTAGCCATAGTTGTATTAGGAGTAGAAGGAGTAGTACTAGTAGTTGTAGTAGTAGTAGTAGGGGTAGTAGTAGGAATAGTTGTGGTGGTAGTAGTAACAGTAGCAGTCGAACTAGAAGGAGTAGTAGCAACAGTCGCAGTAGTAGTAGTAGTAGTAGTAGTAGTAGTAGTAGTAGTAGTAGTAGTACCAATAGTAATAGCAGAAATTGTAGGGGGACGAGAAGAAGTAGAACTAGCAGGAGTAGCAGCAGCAGCAGCAGTAGTAGTAGTAACAGTAGTTGCATCAGAAGTAGTTTTCGAACTAGGAGTGGTAGTAGTAGAAGAAGTAGTAGTGGTGGCAGTAGTAGCAATAGTAGCATCAATAGCATCAGTAGTACTAGCAGTAGTAGCAGCTAGAGTAGTAGCAGTAGTAGCCATAGTTGCATTGGGAGTAGAAGTAATAGTTGCAGTAGAAGAAATCATAGTACTAGTACTAGTAGTAGTAGCAGTAGTAGTTATTATAGCTGTAGCAGTTATAGTAGTAGTAGAAGCAGTACTAGTAGCCGTAGTAATAGAATTAATAGTACAAGTAGTAGCAGTAGCTATAGTAGTAGCAGTAGTAGAAGTGGTAGTGGTAGTAGTAGTAGGAGAAGTAATAGTAGTTGTTATTGTAGGAGAAATGGTGCTAGTAGTAGTTGTTGTTGTTGTAGTTGCAGTAGCAGTAGTAATAGCAACAGCAATCACAGTAGTAGTTGTAGCAGTGGCAGTAATAGTAGTAGGAGTTATAGTAGTCGCAACTGTACTAGTAGTAGTAGTAGTAGTAGTAGTAGTAGTAGTAGTAGTAACATTAGTAGTGGTAGTAGTAGTAGTAGTAGTAGTAGAAGTAATAGTAGCAGCAGCAATAATAGTAGTAGTAGTAAGAGTAATAGTAGAAGTCACAGCAGTAGTAGTAGTAGTAGTAGTAGTAGTAGTAGTAGTAGTAGAAGTGGTGGTAGTAGTAGCAGTAGTAGTATTAATTATTTTTCTTGTCAAGGTAGTAGTAGGAGTAGTAGTAGTTGTAGTGTTAGTAGTAGTAGTTGTTGTAGTGATAGTAGTAGTAGTTGTTGTAATAGTAGTAGTTGTTGGAGTTAGAGTTGGAGTAGTAATAGGAGTAGCAGTAGTTGGAGTAGTGGCAGTAGTAGTAGTAGAAATTATAGTAGTAATAGTAGTATTCATAGTAGTAGTATTAGTAAGTAGCAATAGTAGTAGTAGGAGTATTAGTTGTATTAGTAGTAGTAGTAGTAGTAATGGTAGTAGTAGTAGTATTAGTAGTAGTAGTAGTAGTATTAGTAATAGCAGTAGTAGTGGTAGTCGTAGCAGTAGTCGTAGCAGTAGTAGTTGTTGCTAAAGAAGTATTAGTACCACTACGAGAAATATGAGTAGTAGGAGCAGTAGTAGCAGTACGAGTAGCCATAATAGCAGTAATAGTAGCAGCAGTAACAGCAACAGCAGCAGCTGTAGCAACAGTAGCAGCAACAGCCGCAGTAGTAGTAGGAGTAGTGGGAGTGTAGTCGTAGTAGTAGTAGTTGGAGTAGTAGTCATAGAAGTCGTACTAGTGTTTATTGTAGTAGTAGTAATAGGAGTGGGGAGTAGTGGTAGCAGAGCTAGTAGCAGTGTTAGAATTAGTAGTAGTAATTGTAGTAGTAGTG
>RXID01021825.1:94031-95842 GCA_005019695.1 Trichopus zeylanicus subsp. travancoricus
GCTACTTATACTACTACTAGTACCACTACTCCATCTACTAATACTCCAACTACTACTTTGACTCCAACTCCTACCACTACTACTACTTCTACTTCTACTACTACTACTACCACCACCACCACCACCACCACCACCACCACTACTACTACTATTACTACTACAAATGCTACTAGTACTACTGCTAGTATTACTATTACTTCTACTGCTACTACTACTACTCCTCCTACCATTGCTACTACAACTACTTCTACTACTATAACAACTACTACTACACCTACCGCTACTACTACTGCAACAACTACTACACCAACTACTACTGCTACTACTACTACACCAACTACTACTGCTACTACTACTACTACTACAACTACAACATTGACTACTACTGCAACTACTACTACTGTTACAGCTACTACTACTACTACTTCCGCTACTACTACTACTCCTACTACTACTTCAATTATAACACCTAATAATACTACTACTACGACTACAACGAGACCAACTAATACAATTACTACTACAACTACTACAACTATTGCTGCTACGACTACAACTGCTACTACTACTAGTACTACTACTGCTGCTATTACTACTATGGCTACTAGTACTACGAATACTACTATTGTGACCACTGCTACAAATATTAATTCACCCACTCTACTACTACTACTAATACAACTGCTACTAGTACTACTACTACTGCTACAACTCCTACTATCACTTCCACTCCAACTCTTACTCCTATTACTACCCCTACTACTACTTCGGCTACTACTACTGCTACTGCAACTAATACTACTGTTGAAACTACTACTACTAATACTTCTGCAGCTGCTGCTATAACTACTTTTGTTACTACTATTACAGCCGCTACAAGTGCTACTACCACAACTACTGCTACTACTACTACTACCGCTGCAACTACAACGTTTCCTACTATTACTGCTACTGTGTGTACTATTGCTCCTTCTAATACTATTGAACCTACTACTACTACTATTACTGCTACAACAACTTCTACAACTACTGTTGTTGCTGCTACTAATTCTACTACTACTGCAGCTATGACTACTACTACTATTGTGGCACCTGCTACTACTAACACTGCTCCTTCTACTACTATTGCTACTTCTACTACTTCTACTACTACTACAACTACAACTACAACATTCATTGTTGCAGCTACTACTACTGCTGCTGCTGCTGCTGTTGCAGCAGTTGCTACTACTACTACCACAACAACGACAACAACAACTGTTGCTGCTGCGGCAACTACTCCTGCTGTTGTTGGTACTACTACAACTTCTACTTCTACTTCGCCTACTACTGCTACTATAGCTTCTTCTACTACTGCCACTACTATGTCTACTGCTTCTACTTCTACCACTACTTGTACTACTAGTACTACTTTTACTACTACTACTACTTTTGCTACTATCACCACCCCCACTAGTACTATTACTAATACTACTAATACTACTAGTACTACGGCTACTACTACTGCTACTGCAACTACTCCTAATAATACTACTACTTCTTCTGCAACTACTACTACTACTACAACTGCGATGAAAGCTACTGCTGCAACAACTACTACTTCTATTGGTACTAGTACTACCCCTATTACTTCTACTACTGCTACAACTATGGCAACTACTGCCACTTCTACTACTACCACTACTGCTGCTACTACTTCTAATACTACTACAACTACTATGGCTAGTAACACTACTACCATTTCTACTACTACTACTACCATGGCTATTGTTGTTGCTGCTACTTCTACTCCTACTACTACTACTGCTTCT
>RXID01021825.1:95862-124598 GCA_005019695.1 Trichopus zeylanicus subsp. travancoricus
TACTAATCCTCCTCCTACTCCTACTATTGCCACCACTACCACCACTACTACTAATACTACTACTACTACTACTACTACTACTACTACTACTACTACTACTACTACTACTACTACTATCACTACTCCTACTACAACTACGACTACTACGACTTCTACTACTACTACTACTATTACTACTACTACTACTGCGACTACTATTACTACTACTACTACTACTATTACGACTACTATTACAACAACAACTACTACTGCTATTTCCTTTACTGTTGTTGCTACAAATATTACTACTCCTTCTACTACTACTAATACTACTTCTGCAACTACTACCACTACTACTAATATTATGATTACTGCTACTGTTGCTACTGTTGCAAATGCTACTACTACTTATACTACTACTACTATTACTACTAATACTACAAAAGCACTACCATAGCTACTATTACTACTACTACTTCTACAGCTACTACTCCTATCGCTACTACTACTGCTACTACTTCTGCAACTGCTACTACTACAACTACTTCCACTACTAATACTACTAATACTACTATTACTACTACTACTACTACTACCAAAACCCCAACTCTTACTACTACTGCTACTCCTACTACTACTACAATTACACCTACTGCTTCTGCGACTACTACTGCTACAACAACTACAACTACTACTACTAGTCCTACTACTACTACTAGTACCAGTACTACTGCTACTACAACAATAACAACTACTACTACGTCTATTGCTACGACTACCACTTGCACTACGATTACAACTACTGCTATTGCTACTACTACTACTACTACGACTGCTCCTACTACTACACCTACCACAACTACTACTATTGCGGCAACTACAACAAGTAATGCCACCACTTTTGCTACTACAATAGTAGCTACTACTATTACTACTACTTCTACTTTTACTTCTGCTGCTGCTACTACTACTACTACTACTAGCGCTGTTGCTACTACCACTGCTACTGCCACCGCTATTGTTACTACTACTATGGCTACTATAACTACTACTACTACCACTTCTACTTCTACTACTACTGCTACCTCTAATGCTACTACTACTATTGCGAGTACTACTACTACTACTATAACAACTAATACTACTACTACAAGTACTACATCTACTACTACTACTACTAGTACACTACTACTACTGCTACTACATCTACTACTGTTACTACTACTACTACTATTAATATGACTGCTACCACAGCTACTACTATGGATTCTACTATTACTTCTGCTGCAAATACTGCTATTTCAGCAATGATGGCTGCTACTACTACTAGTACTACTACTTCTACTACTGTAACTACCACTTCCCCTACTACTACTACTACTGGTACTCCTACTTCAGTGACTACGGCTACTACTACTTCTACTACTAATATGATTTGTACAACAGCTTCTACTTCTGCTACTACTAATAATGCTTCCGCAACAACTACTACTAGTACTACGGCGAATACTACTGCTGCAACTACTACTTCCACTGCTACTACAACTACCACTGCTACTACTACTACTACTATAATTGCCATGACTACTACGTCTACTTCGACTACTACTGCTTCTACTACTATTGCTTCTACTACTATGCTATTGCAACTTCTGCTACTAATACTGCTATTGCTACTACTACTGCTACTACTACTGCCTCTACTACTATTGCTTCTACTTCGGCTACTAATACTGCTCTAATAATGCTACCGCTTCTTGTACTACTCCACCTACTTCTGCTAATGCTAGTACTGCTACTACTACTCCTATTGCTGCTAGTTCGACTGCTACTACAACTACTTGTATTACTACTACTAGTGCTACTTTTATTACTTCTGCTACTGCTGCTACTATTGTTGTTGTTGCCTCTACTACTACTAGTAGTAGTATTACTACGACTACTACTGCTACTACTGCTGTTGCTGCTACTGTTGCAACTATTACTACTACTACTATTGCTACTACTTATGCTGCTACGGCTACTGCTATACTAATACCACTACTAATACTAAAATTATTACTCCTGCTACAACTACTACTACTCCTTCTGCTTCTATTACTACTACTAATACTCCAACTACTACTACTACTCCTACTACTGCAATTAGTACTAGTACTACAAGTACTACACCTACGACTACTGTTACTACTACAATTGCTCTAACTTCTCCTACTACCACTACTTCTAATACTTCTAATACTACAATAACAACAACTTCTAGTATAGCTGCTGCTGCTGATACTACTACTGCTACTACTACTACTACTAGTATTATTCTTCCTACTACTGTTGCTGTTTTTGCTGCTGCTACTATTACTAATGTTGCTATTGCTGCTACTGTAGCCACTACTACTTTTACAGCTGCAAGTACTACCACTCATACTACTACTACTATTACTATAGCTACTGCTGCAACTGCTGTTGTAGCTGTTCCTGCTACTGCTACTACTACTACTTCTACTACTAGAACAACTAGTGGCACTGCCACTGCTGCTACTACAACTACTATGGCTTATACAACTTATACTTCTAACACTACTGCTAGTACTTATACTACAACTACTACGGCTTCTACAACTTCTATTACTAGCACTTCTACAACAACTACTACTACAACTACTACTGCTACTTCTACGACTAGCACAATTGTGACTACTGCAACTACTATTGCCACTACGGCTTCTACAACTTCCATTATTAGCACTTCTCCTACTACTACTGCTACTTCTACTACAAGCATAATGCGCCACTACTACTACTACTCCTACTATGACTACAACTACTCCTACTACTAGTACTACTACTATTACTACTACTACTACTACTCCTCCTCCTACTACTACTCCTACGGCTACTACTACTCACGCTAATACTGCTACTACTTCTATGACTACTTTAACTAATACAAATACTACTGCTGCTGTTGTTGCTACACCCACTACTACTAGTGTTATTACAACAACAACAACTACTACTACTGCTACTACAATTTCTTCTACTACAACAACCACTACCACTACTGCTGATACAACTAATACTCCTGCCACAACTACTACAATAACTACTACAAGAAACACAACAACAACTACAACTACTACTACTACTACCAATATTAGTACTACTGCTACTGCTATTGCTACTACAACTACTGCTGCTGCTGCTACTACTACTACTGCTACTACGACTAGAACAACAATAACAACTACCACTACTACTACAACTACTATTACTACTACTACTACTATTGCTGTAAATACAATGATAACTCTTGCTATAACTACTACAATGACTACTGCTACAACAACAATAACAACAACAACAACTAATGCAAATGCTACTGCTACTGCTACTACTAAAACTGCTACTACGACAACAACAACAACTACTACTATTACTACTATGACTACTACCACTACTCTTACTATTACTACTACTACTACTACTCATATTATTACTACTACCACTACTACTGCTGCTGCTGATGCTGCTGCTCCTACTACCACTGCTACTACTATTGCTGCTACACTACTACTCCGACAACTACTACTAGTACTACTACTACTCCATCAACTAGTACTAGTACTACTACTACTCCAACAACTACTACTATTACAACTACAAATACTACAACTACTCCTACTACTACAACAACTACTAGTACAACTGCTTCTACTACTACTATTGCTACTACAATTACTACTACTACTACTTCTATTGCTACTATTGCTATTAATATCGCTACTACTACTTTAACTGCTACAGCTACTAGTGCTACGACAACTCCTATTGCTACAACTACTACTATGTCTAGGACTACTACTGCTACTGCTACTATTACTGCTGCTATTGCTATTGCTACTGCTATTGCTACTACTACTACTACCACCACTACTACTCCCGATGTTATTGTTGTTGCTAATACTACTACAACTACTGCTGCTAATTATCCTACTACCACTACTACTATTGCTTCTACTACTACAATAACAACAACAACTACTAGTACAACTACTACTAGTACGAATGTTGCCCTTACTGCTACTACTTCTGCTACAGCAATTGCTGGTGCCACCACTACTTCTATAATTATTGCCACTACCACTGCTACTACTGCTGTTGTTGCGGCTACTATTACTACTACTCTACTACTAATGCTGCTATAACGGATACTACTACTACTACTATTACTACTACTGCTATTGCTGCTCCTACCACTACTACTGCCTCTACTTCTGCAGCTGCTACTGCTACTTCTACTATTGCTTCTGCTACTACTGCTACTACAACTACTACTATAGATACTATAGCTACTACTACTACGATGACTATAACTACTACTATTGCTTCTGATATTACTACAACTACTACTAGTCCTTCTTCGACTACTACTACTATCACTACTTCTGCAACTACTATGACCACCACTACTACTACTGGTGCTATTACTACTACTACTACATTAACTATTATGACTACTACTTGTACAACTATTACTACTATTGTTGCCGCTGCTACTACTAAAATTGCTACTGCTCCTACTACTACTGCTAACACAACTTCTACTATCGTAGCTACTACTGCTACTTCTACTACTACTTTTGCTACTACATCTACAGATGTTACTACTACTTCTACTACTACTAATGCTGTTGCTACTATTACTACTATTACCACTGTGGCTACTACTGCTACTACTACTACAGTTACTTCTACTGCTATTGCTAATACTACTTTTAGTATTGCTACTACCACTACTATTACTGTTGCTACTGCTACAACTGTTGCTGTTGTTGCCGCTACTACTACCACTACAGCAGCTAGTAGTCCTACTACTACCATTGCTACAGCTACTACTACTGCTACTTCTACTATGACTACTAGTAGTATTAGTGCTACCATGTTTGCTACTACTACTATTGCGACTTCTGCTACTACTACTACAATTACGACTACTACTGCTACTATTACTGTAGCCACAACTACTTCTGCAGCCACTACTACTCCTTCCTCTACTGCCACTAGTCCTACTTCTCATACTACTACTACTGCTACTACTACAACTACTGCTTCTTCTTCTTCTTCTTCTTCTTCTACTACGACTACTGCTACTAGCAGTACTACTACTGCTAATACCACTGCTTAGACTCCTACCACTACTACTACTATTACTAATACGATTGCTAAAACTACAGCCACTACTACTACAACTACTACAACTGCTTCCATTGCTACTACTATCACTACTACTGCTATTACAACTTCTATTAAAATAACTACTATTGCTACTGCAAAAAGTATTGCTATGACTGCTGCGACTACTGCTACTACTCCTACTACTACTACTGCTACTACTACTACAACTACAACAACTACTACTAGTACTACTAGTACTACAGCAGTTACTACTACTGCTGCTGCTGCTGCTACCGCAAATACAACTGCTAGTACTACTACTTTTGCTACTGCTATTTCTACTGCTGCTGCTGTTGATGCTACTACTACTACCTCTAGTACTACTCCTGCTACTATTAATACAACTGCTATAACCACTACGACTACTTCTACTACTATTAATTCAACTGCTATAACAACTATGACTACTTCTGCTACAACTACTGCGACTCTTGCTTAGACTACTACTACTGCAACTATTGCTACTATTGCTACTACTACTACAACTACTCCAACTCCTTCTCGCAGCAAAAGAAATAAGAAGAGATATGGGAGAACTTGCAGATTCTTATTGCTGGGAATTGTATCTACTAATACGACTACTACTGCTGCAATTACTGCTTCTCCTACTACTACTACTACTACTACTACTACTATGACTACTGATACTATTGCTACTATTACTAATTCCACTATGGCTACTACAACAACAACTACTACTACCTCTACAACCGCTGCTAGTGCTACTGCTACTACACTACTTCTACAACTACTGCTACTACTACTTCTACGAGTACTACAACTACAACTTCTACTACTACTGCCATGACTATAGCTACTACGACTATTGTTGCTACTACTATTGCTACTATTTATACTACTACTACTACGACTTCTAGTCCGACTACTTCCCTTACAACTACTACTACGATGACAACTGCCTCTATTACAACAACAACTATTACTATTACTATTGCTGCTATCACTCCTACTACTAGTCCAACTACTACAACTACTAGTACTACTGCTAATACTACTAATACAACTACTAATTCAACTATTGCTACAACTTCTACTACTAGTGCCACTACTACACTACTGCTATTACTACTTCTGCTACAACTACCGCTACTACTGCTACTACTACTACTCTTACTACTGCTACTGCTACTACTACTACTCGAACTACTATTACTACTGCTACTACTAATTCTGTTGGTACATCTACTACTACTGCTGCTGCTATTACTGCTACTACTATTGCGGCAATTAGTAATACTACTACTACTAGTACTAGTACTACTACTACAACCATAACCACTAACTACATTTACTACTATAACTATTACTGCAGCTGTTGTTGCTACGGTTGCAACTTCTATTACTATTACTACTACTACTACTACTACTACTACTTCTCCGACAACTTCAACTACAGCTACTACTACAATTGCAACTATATTGCTTCAAATTCTCGCACTATTTCTACTGCTGCTACTACAACTATGACCACAACTACCACTACAATTACTGCTACTACTACTGCTACTACAACAACAACTACTACTCTTCCTACTACTACTTTTAATAATCTAGCTGCCGCAGCTACAGCTACAGCTGCCACTACTACCACTACTGCTACTACTGCTACTACTGCAACTATTACTACTCTTACTACTACTGTAACTTCTGCTACTACTGCTGCTACTATTACTGATCTAATTACTACTACTACTACTAATACTACTACTACTACTGCTACTGGTACCACTATTTTTTTCCTACTACTATTAGTACTACTATTAGTACTCTTACTACTACTACCACTACGATTGTTGCTGCTACTACTAATACAATGACTACAACTACTGCTACAACTATAACTATTGCTACCACTACTACTGCTTCTGCTACCACTAGTATGACTTCTACTATTACTACTACTACTACTATATCTGTAACTAGTACAACTACTACTATTGCTGTTACTGCTGCTGTTGCTACTGCTACTACAACTACAACTATGACTACTACTTCTGTACAGTTACTACTACTACTACTACTACTACTATTATTGCTACTACTACTGAACTACTGCGATAACAATAACTACTACTACAACACTGCTACTACTGCTACTGTTGCCGCTACTACTAGTGGTACTGCAACTGTAGCTAATGCTACTACAGCTGCTACTAGTCTTACGACTACTACTGTTGCTGCTGCTAGCACCAATGGATCAATCACTACAACTATCGCTACTGTGACTACTGCTACTACTGCTGCTGCTATTACTACAACTAAAGCTACTACTGCTGCTACTGCTACTGCTGTTGCTACTGTTGCTGCTGCTACTACTAACAGTGCTAATACTGCAACTCCTGCTTCTACTACTGATACTATTACTGCCACTACTACTAGTACAACTACAACTACTAATACCACAACTACTACTACCATTGCTACTACTACCATAGCTACAACTATTTCTACTGCTACTGATACTACTTCTCCTCCTACTACTACAACTGCTCCTACCACTACTACTATTACTACTACTAGTAGTAGTAGTTCTATAGCTACTATTACTACTACTATTACTATTGCTGCTGCTGCTACTGCCACTACTGCTACTGCTCCTATTACTACTACTACTATCACTAGTACTACTATTATTACTACTACAACTTTATATTACAACTACCACTACTATTACTTCTCCTACTACTAATACTACTACTACTACTAATTCTACTACAACTTCCACTATAGCTACTGTTCCTATTACAAACACAATTACTTCTATTACTACTGCTACTACAACTACTACTGCTACTACTACTACTACTACTACTATTGCTACATCTATCACAACTACTACTATTTTTCATACAACAATGACTATGACTACTACTACTACAACTACTATTATGCAATTACTGCTATTACTACTCTTGCTGCTACTGCTACTACTACTTCTTTCACTACTTCTACTACAACTCCAGCTACTACTACCACTACTTCTATTGCTACAACTAGTTCTACTATATTTACTGATACTGCCAATATTTCAACTACTGCTACAACTGCTACGTCTACAACTTCTGCTACTACTGCTACTACTTGTATGACTGATACTGCTGCAATTGCTGCAACGGCTATTACTACTACTACTAGTGCTACTACAACTGCAGCCACTGCTGCTACTACTACTAATCCAACTACTACTACTACTATTACTACTATTGTTGCAGCTGCTGTTGCTCCTCTTGCTGAAACTACTACTACTCCGACTACTACTATTACTATAATTACTACTACTAGTATTGCTGCTGCTGCTACTGTTGCTGTTGCTACTACTACTACTACTACTACTTCCACTATGACTAGTACAACAACAACTACTACTACCTCCACCACTGCTGCTATTGCTACTGCTACTACATTACTTCTACAACTACTACTTCTAGTACTACTTCTACTTCTACGAGTACTATTGTTACTATTGCTACAACTTCTACTACTCTTGCCACGACTATAGCTACTACGACTACTGCCGCTACTACTTCAGCTACTTGTTATACTACTACTACTACGACTTCTAGTCCGGCTACTTCCCTTACAATTACTACTGCTATGACAACTGCCTCTACTCCAACAACAACTGCTACAATTACTATTGCTGCTACCGCTCCTACTACTAGTCCAACTGCTACTACTACTAATACTACTACTAATACTACTAATACAACTATTAATACAACTACTAATACAACTACTGCTACTACATCTACTACTAGTGCCACTACTATGCTACTGCAACTACTACTTCTGCTACAACTACTGCTACTACTACTTCTGCTACAACTACTGCTACTACTGCTGCTACTACTACTCCTACTACTTCTACTGCTACTACTACCACTTCTACTACCACTGCTGCAGCTGCTGCTGCTGTTGCAACTAATGCTACTACTGCTACTTCTACTACCACAGCTGTTGCTGCTGCTACTACCACTACTCCAACTACTAGTACTACAACAACTACTACTACTTCTGCTACTACTGTTACTATTGATACTGCTACGGCTACTACTCCTAGTACTATTGCTACAGCTACTAGTCCTACTGCAGCAAGTGCAACTACTCCTACGACTACTACTACTACTACAACTACTACTAGTACTATTGCAACTACCATTACTACTACCGCTACTACTACTCCTCCCACTACTACTGCTATTGCTAGTACTTTTGCTAGTACTGCTACAACTACAATGTCTACTACTATCACTACTGCTATTACAACTACACATACTACTAAAATAGCTAATACTACTATTACTACTGCGACCACTGCTACTACTCCTACCACTGCTACTACTTCTACAACTCCTACGACTACTACTGTTATAGTTACTACTACTGTTGCTACTTCTACTACAACAACTACTACTACACTGCTACTTCTACGATTACAAGTACTTCTACTACTGCTAATTCTGCTACTACAGCTGTTGCTGGTACTACTCCTACGACTACTCCTACTAATACTACTACTACAACTACTATGCCTCCTACTACCCTAGCTACTACAACTGCTACGACTACTACTACAACTAACCTACTGCTACTACTACTCCTACTCCAACTAGTACTACTACTCCAACTACACCTACTACTATTACTACTACTTGAACTCCTCCTGCTCCTACTACTATTCCTAGTACTACTACTACAACTTCTTCTGTTATAACTACTACTACTACTACTATTATTGTTACCGCTACAACTTCTACTATTGCTATTACTACTACAATTACTACTGTAACTATCACTATTGCTGCTAATTCACGACCACAGCGATTGCTAATGTTGCTATCGCAACTGCGACGACAACTACTCCTACTACTACCGCTACCACTACTACTACTGCTACTACTACTACAACAACAATAACTACTACCACTACTACTACTAGTAATAATGCTAGTCATTCTACTGCTATTGCTACTACTGTTGCTGCTACTTCTACTACCGCGACCACTAAAACTATGATAGCACGTACCGCTCCTACAACTTCCACTACTACGACAATTACTACCAATACTACCACAACTCTCACTCCTACTGCTACTACTATTACCACTCCAACTACTCCTACTACTCCTACTACTCCTCTTACTGCTACTATAGCTGCTACTACTCTACTACAACTATTGTTACTGCTACAGTAACTACTGCACTGACTACTACTACTACTCCTCGAACTACTACTTCTACTACTACTACAACTACTGCTTCTACTACCACTACTTATGCTACTGCTTCTGCTACAACTGCAAACATTACTACTATTACTACTAGTACTTCTCCTACGACTACTACTCCTACTACTATTATTGCTGCTGCTACAACTACATTTGCTACTACCACAGCTATCGCTACTGCAACAACTACCACTACTATTTCTTCTACTACTACTACAACTACTATAGCTACTCCTAGTACTACTACAATAGCTTCTACTACTGCTGTTTTGTTGCTACTACTACAACTGCTACAATAACAACTACTGCTACTACTACTATGACACAGCTATAAATGCTACTACTACTGCTGTTGTTACTATTTCGGCTGTTACTACTGTCGCCACTACTACTATTACTACTACTACTACGACTACTACTACTATTTCTACTAGTGCTACTATTGATGTTCTACTACTACTACTGCGACAACAACAACAACAACTACTACTACTATTGTTGCTGCTGTTGTTTCTATAACTACTCTTACTACTTCTTCTACTACTACTACTATTGCAACTAGTATTACATCTACCACTATTGCTGCTTCAACTACTACTACTACTAGTACTACTGCTACTACATTTGCTGCTACTACCACTGCTACAACAAAAAGTAGTACCGCAACAACTACTACTACTACAACTCCTACTACCATTACTATTGCTACTAGTGCTACAACTATTACTACTAATACTGCTACTACTACCACTGTTGCAAGAACTACTGCTGCAACTACTACTGCTACTACGACTATTGTTGCTGCTGCGACTACAAAATGACTACTACTACAACTATTGCTGCTGCTATTGTTGCTACTGCTACTATAGCTACTACTACTGTTACTGCTATTACTAGTACAACTACAACGCCAGCTACTGTTACTACTACTTCTACTGCTAAGAATGCTTTGACTACTACTACTACCGCTACTAATACTACTAGAATAATAACTACTACTACAACTAGTATTACTACTACTATTACTACTACTACTATGGGTACTACTAGTACTACGATTACTACTACCACTTGTAGTAGTAGTAACACTACAGCTACTACTACTATTGCTCCTACTACTACTACCACTGCTGCTACTATTACTACCACAACTACTATTACTACTACTATTATAACAACTACTGCAACTTTTACTACTACTGCTGCTGCTGCTACTAGTACTAGTACTACTACTTACTTTACTACAACTACTGCTGCTGCTGTTGCAGCTAGTACCACTACTACTCCTCCTACTGTTGTTGCTATTAATCTTGCAACTACTACTACTACTGCTACAACTTCAACTATTACTACTATTGTGACTGCTTCAACTACTACTTCTACTACCAAGGCAACAACTAATGCTACTGCTCTCGGTACCTCTGCTATTGCTACTACTATTGCTACTATTACTATGACTATAACTATAAATTCTACTACTACTACTACTATTACTACTGCGGCTACTACTTCTACCACTACTACAACTACTATAACCACTTCTACTAGTGTTGTTGCTGCTACAACAACAACTACTACTACTGCTGCTACCACCACAACAACAACTACTTCTACTACGACTACTACTGCTATAACTACTATTGCAACTACTACAACTACTACTATTGCTGCTACTGCTACTACAACTACAACTCTTACTATTTCTCCTGCTGCTACTACTACTACTACAACTACTGTCGCTTCGACTATTATGATCACTAGTACTACTGGTACTACTTCTGGTACAACAACTCCTGTTACTACAACAACAACTACTAGTACTACTGCAACTACTTATGATAATACTACTACTATTACTACTACTATTACTACTACTACTATTACTGCAGCCACTACTGCTGCTACTACTACTAGTACTAGTACTACTGTAGCTACTACTGCTTTTGCTATTATAACAACCACTATTATTTTTGCTACCACTACTGCAGCTATTACTACTGTTGCTGCTACTATGACTACTACTACTGCTGCTGCTACTACTAGTACTATTACCACTACGGCTACCACTACTATTACTACTAGTCCTTGTACAGCTACTATGACTAATACGACTACTACCAGGCCTGCTGCTACTACTACTACTACTATTACAACGGCTGCTATACTACTACTACTACTATTTGTGCTACTACTTCTATTGCTACTGCAACAAGCATTGGTGCTTATTCTTATATTACAACTACTGTTGCTTCTACTGCTACTACAACTAGCACAAGTGCTTCTTCTTATATTACTACTACTGCTCCTTTGAGTGCTACTACTACCCCTTCTGCAAGTACTAGTACTGCTACAACTACTACTTTTGCTGCTGCTACTACAACTGCTTCTGCTGCTCTTGCAACTTATGCTACAACCATTAGTACTACTACTACAATTACTACTTCTACTACTACTCCTACTCCCACTCCTCCTAACACTACTACTGCTACTACTACTACTACTACTACTATTCCTACTCCATCTCCTACTCCAAGTACTACTACTACTGTTACTTCTACAACTACAAGTACTCTTGCTACTACTACTACTACTACAATTAATACTTCTACTCTTACTACTGCAACTAATATTATTGCCACTACCACTACAACTATTGCTGCTGCTGTTACAACAACAACAACAACTACAATAATAACAACAACAACTACTACTATAACTACTAGTCCTACACCTACTACTATTGCTACTGCTGCTACTACTACCACTACTACAACTACTACTACTACTACTACTCCTACTACTACTATAACTACCACTCCTACACCTACTACTACTGCTACTGCTACTACAACTACCACTACTACAACTACTACTATTACTACTGCTGCTACTGCAACTACTACTATTACTATCGCTGCTACTACTATTACTACTGCTCCTACTACTACTACTACTACAACTAGTACTATACTACGATTACTATTGCTCCTACTACTCCTACTACAACAGCTACAACAACTACTATTACTACAACAGCAAGTACTACTACTACTACTATTATTACTACAGCTACTAGAACTACCACTAATACTACTACTACTACTACTATTACTACTACTACTACTGTTGCTGCTACTATTATTGCAACTGAGACCGCTACTACTGCAATTATAACCACCACTACTACTACTACTATTATTTCTATTAGTACTGCTACTGCTGCTACAACAACAACTACTAGTACTACTACCCCCACTACTATTATTACTACTTCTACTACTACTACTACTACTACTAACACTACGACTACTACTACTACTACTACTACTACTACTACTAACACTACTACTACTACCACCACTACTACTAGTAGTACTAGTAGTAGTACTACAACCACTACTACTACCACGCCTACTTCTAATGCGACTACTACTACTGCTTTTGCAACATCTACTACAGCTTCTGCTACCACTAGTACTATCGTTGCCACAACTACTAATACTATTACTGCTGCTACTACTATTGCTTCTACAACTACTACTCATACTAGTATAGTTGCTACTACTAAAACTGCTACCACTATGGCAACTGCTACTACTACTGCTCCTACTACTACTACTTCTACTACAGCTACTACTGCTAACACTACTACCACTGCCTTTACTACTATTACTACTACTGCTGCTATTATTCCTACTGCTACTACTTTGGCTCCTACTAGTACCACTTGTGCTACTACTACAGTAGCTACTACCACTACTAATTCTGCACCGACTTCTGCAACTACTAATGCTACTACTACTACCCCTGCTATTACTAAAACTGCTGCTACTAATATTACTACTACTACTACAACTCCTATTGCAACTAATACTACTACTACTACTACTACTATTACTACTATTACTGCTACTACTATTGTTGTTGTTGCAACTGCTACGGCTACTACTGCTACTGCTACTGCTACAACTACTACTATGATTACTGCTACTACTACTAGTGCTGCTATTTCTACAACTTCAACTACTACTATGACTACTACTACGGCTACTGCCTCTGTCATTATAGCTACAGCTACTACTGTTACGAGTTCTACTCCAAGTAATACTACTACTCCTACTATTTCTATTACTTCTATGACTTCCCCTACTACTAGTACTATAGCCACTACTATTACTACAACTACCACTAGTACAACAATAACTAATACCGCAACTACTACTACTAATATTGTTTTTGCTACTACTCCTACTACTGCTACCCATACTATTACTACTACTACAACTACCATAACTACTAGTACTACTACTGTTACTATTGCTGCAAATGCTACTGCTACTTCTACTGCTGCTGCTACAACTACATTGGCAACTATTAGTGTTGCTACTACTACTGCTACAACTGCTACAGCTATTACTCTTACTGCTTCTCCTCCAACCACTACTACTGCAACTACTACCGCTACTACAACTGCTACTACTTCTGCCACAACTACTATTGCTACTATTACTACTGCTACTTCTACTACTACAACATGTACTAGCACTACAGCAACTATAATGACTATAGCTGTTACAACTACAGCTACTACTACTACAACTACAGCAACAACTACTATAACTACTTCTACGACTGCAACTATGACAACAACTACTACTCTAACTACTTCTACTCCCACTACCACAATAGCTACTACTACTACTACCGCTTGTGCTACTACTACAGCTAGTACTACTCCAGCTACTATTTCTACTACAACAACTACTAGTACTACTACAACTACTACTAGTACTACTACAACTACTACTAGTACTACTACAGCTACCATAACTCCTACTAATATTATAACAACTACTAGTACTACTACTACCACAACTCTTACTACTATTATTACTAATACTACTACTCCTGCAGCTGCTACCAATACTGCTACTATGGCTGCTGCTACTACAACTACTGATGCAGCTACTGCTATTACTGCTACAAGTACCGCTTCTACTACTACTAATGCTACTACTACATCTACTACTGCTGTAGCTACTAACACCACTATAACTACTACTAATACTACTACGATTGCTGCTCCTATTAGTACTACCACTACTACTGCACTTGCTGCTGGTGCTGCTATAGCTAGTACTACAACAACAACTACTACTGCTATAACAATAACTATTACAGCTACTTCTACTACTACGACCAGCTACGACTACTACGACTACAACAACAACCATAATTACTACGACTACTACTATTGCCACTGCTACAACTACTACTAATACTACTACTACTGATGGCATTACTCCTGCTACTACCACTACCTCTCCTACTGCTACAGCTACAACTATTGCTACTGTTATAACTACTACTACTATAGCTACTACAATTACTGCTACTCCTAATACTACTACTACTACTACTACTACAACAACAACAACAACAACAACAACAACAACAACAACTACTACTACTACTACTACTACTACTACAACAACAACTACTACTACAACAACAACAACAACAACAACAACAACAACTACTACTACTACTACTACTACTGGAGGCAGGACTCTTGCAACTGCAACTACTGTGCCTACAACTATTGAGACTTCTACTCTTCCTAGTACTTCTACTACAACTACTATTGCTTCTTCATCTACTACTACTGTTACTACAACTGCTACTGTTACTACTATGACTACTAGAACGATAATTACTGATACTATTGCTAGTACTACTGCTACTATCCTGCTACTATCCTGCTACTACTGCTGCTGCTTCTACTAATATTGTAACTACTATTGTTGCGGCTACAACTAATACTACTATAGCTACTACTATTGCCACTACAACTAATGGTACTACTCTTGCTACTACCACTGCTACTCCTACTACTACCGATACTACCATTGCTACTACTACAACAAGTACTATGACTCGTGCTACTACTACTACTACTCCTGCTTCTACAACTACGGCTCATACTAGTACTACTACTACTACTAAAACGGATAGCACCATGGCAATTGCTACTACTACTACTACTACTACAACTGCTACTACAACTATAGCTACTACTGCTACAACTACTTCTACTACTGCTGCTGCTACTACTACTGCTGCTACTCCTACTAGTCCTAATATTACTACAGCTACTACTACTGCTACTGCTACTTTTACTTCAACTACCTATGCTATTACTTTTGCTCCTACAACTTGCACTTCTGCTACTACAACTGTTGCTACTGCTACTACTAATTTTGCAACGACCAATGCTGCTACTAGTACTACTTCTGCTACTAATACTACTACCATTATAACTACTATTAGGGCTACAACTACTAATACTACAACTAGTACTGCTACTACTAATACTTCTACTACTACTATGACTACTACTACTACTAATACTACTACTACCACTACTACTACTTCTGCTACAACTACTACTGCTACTACAACTACTATTACTATTATTGCTACTACTAGAACTACAACTACTCCTTCTGCTACTACCACTACTATGAATACTATTACTACTAGAGCTACTATAGCTATTGCTACTACTACTCGCACTACAACTACTCCTATTACTACTACTACAACAAGTGCTACTATGACTACTGCTACTACTACTACAGCTGCCGCTTCTACAACTTCAACTACTACTATGACTACTACTACTTCTACAACATCTGCTACTATCGTTACTGCTACAACTGTCACTACAACTACTGCAACTAATACTACTACTGCTGGTGCTGCTGGTACTGCGGCTACGTCAATGACGACAATGACATGTGCTACAATTACAACTACTGCTGCTACTACTACTACTACTACCACAACTGCTACTACAACAACAACTACTACTACAACTACTATTTCTAATACTGCTTTTGCAACTACTGCTCCTGCTGCTACTACTACGACAGCTAATGTAAAATCCTGCTACCGCTACTCCTATAATTGCTATCGCTACTACTGTTGCTACTACACCTACCACGACCACTAGTGCTACTTCTACTACTACTGCTACTGCTACTGCTGCAAATGCTACTGCTTCTACAACTACCGCTGCTACTGCTACAGTCACAACCACTATTACGGCTACTTCTAATACTGCTACCGCTACTATTGAGATCACTACTACTACGACTGCTACAACTACTACCGCTGCAAATAATGCTACTGTTGCTGCTACTAGTGCTACTGCTACTGTTACTTCTAGTAGTGCCACTGCTACTTCTGCGTCTACTACAACTAGTATGGCTACTACCCCTATAGCTTCTATTCCTGCTATTGCTACTACAATTACAACTAATACTACTACTACTACTGCCACTATTGCTACAACTGTCACTACTACTACTGTTACTACTACTACTTCTACTACAACTCCAACTACGGCTAATACTTCTACTACTACTGCTAGTACTGCTACAACAACAACTACTACGGCAACTACTACTACTGCTACTCCTACCACTACTTCTAATACTGCTGCAAATACTGCTCCAACTACTACTGCGGCTACTGCTACTACTACTGCCACTACAACTGCTGCTACTGCTACTACTACAACTGCTACTACTGCTATTATTGTTCCTACTACTATTGCAACTACTACTACTCCTACTACCCCAATTGCTACTAGTACTGCAATTATTACTACTTCCAGTACTACTACGACTACCACGACTGCTACAACTACAGCTTATTACTATTACTACTGCCACCACCACCACAACTACTACCACAACAACTACTACTGCTACTAATGCTACTGCCACAACTACTTCTCTGACTACTACTACTGCTGCTGCTATGACTCGTACTGCTACTACTACTACTATTACTACCACTACTACTGCTACTCTCACTCCTACTACAACTACAACTACTACTTCTGTTACTATTGCTGCTAGTACAAATACTACAACTACTACTACTGCTACTGCTACTACAACTACTACTATTGGTTCCGCTACTATTCCTACTACTGTTACCGCTACTACTCCTACCACTACTATTACACTACTACAACTGTTGCTACAGCTACCACAACTACTACTCCTACTACTACAGTTACTACAACTACATCTGCTACTGCTACTGCTGCTACTACTACTACTATTGCTACTACTACTACTACTACTACTATTCCTACTACTTCAACTACAACTAACACAACTAATACAATAACTACTACTAATATTACTACTATTAAAGCAGCTTAGCACTACTACTACAACTACTGCAACTACCACTTGTACTACCACTTCTACTACTAATACTACTCGTACTACTACTACAACTCATAATTCTTCAACGACTACTGCTATGACGATAATTGCTACTGCTGCTACTGCTACTACAATTACTACTACTTCTACTACTACGACTACTACTACTACTACCACCACCACCACCACTATTGCTACTCCTATTACTACTGCTGCTACTGCTACTACTACTATAGCAAATACTACTTCTGCTGCTAGTACATCTAATACAATTACTACTATTGCTACTACTACTGCTGCTGTTGCTACTACTACTACCACTCCTACAAGTACTCCTACTCCTACAATTGCTCTTGCTACTGCTATTGCTGTTGCTATCCCTACTACTTCAACTACTGCTACATCTAGTTCTGCTAATTCTACTACACTACTACTATAATACTATACTTCTACTGCTTCTACTAATACTACTATTACAACTATTACTACTACCACTGCCAATACTACTACTACTACCGTAACTTCTACTATTACTACTTATACTAGTACTGCTACTACTATGGCAACTACTATTAATACTCCCACTACTGCTGATACTACAACTACTGCTAGTAATGTTGCCACTACTACTACTGCTGCTACTACTACTACTACTATTGCCACTACTACTACTAGTAGTACTACTACTATCCTACTACTACAACTACTGCTACTACTGCTACTACTGCTACTACTACAACTACCCCTACTACTACTGCTATTGCTAATACGATGGCTACCACTGTTGATACTTCTGCTACAACAACAACTACTACCACTATTACTACTACAACTGCTACTACTTCTACTATTACTACTATTAAAACTACTTACTACTACTGCTCCTGCGAAAACTGCTACAACTACTGCTACTACTACTCGTGCTATTGTCACTGCTACTACTCTTAATATTATTGCCACATCGACTACTACTACCACAACAACTACTACTGCTGCTACTGCTGCTACTGCTAATACTACAATAATAACTACTACAGCTGCTACAACAACAACTACTACTATTGCTACTGCTAGTACTACAACAATAACTACTACGACTACTACTGCTATTACTACAGCAACTACTAATACTCCTGCATCTACTACTACTACTACAACTACTACAGCTACCGCTACTTTTATTTTTTGTACAACTATTGCTACTACTACTATGCTACTATGATGCTACTATTACCACTGCTAGTACTACAACTACTACTACTCGTACTACTACTACTAACACTACCCCTACTCCTACTACTATTGCTTCTGCTACTTCTAGTCCTACTGTTGAAACTACTACTTCAACCACTACTACCGCTACTTCCATTACTACTACTATTCCTACTACTACAACTGCGGCTACTACTACAACAACTACAACTACTTCTGTTACCGCTACGGCAATGACCACTACTACCACTAGTGCATGTACTATTGCAATTGCTATGGCTAATAGTCCTACTACTGCTGCTGCTGCTACTACTATTACTAGTACTACTACCATGACTACTGCTGCTACTACTACTATTGCTGCTGCAACTGCAACGACTACTACTAATACTACTACTACTGTTGCTACTGCTACTACTTCTGCTACCACTGTTACTAGTATTACTACAGCTACTACAACTACTACTAGTACTACAACAACTACTGTTGCTACTATTATTGCTACCAGAACCACTACGCCTACAACTACTGCTACTACGACTACTGCTGCTACTATTATTTTTTCTACTACTTTTGCTACTGCTACTAATACTACTACTACTACTACAACGACAACAACTATTACTACTACCGCTACTACGACACTACTACTACTCCTAGTACTACTACTACTCCTACTGCTACTACTGCCACTACTACTACAACTATCATAGCTAGTACTACTACTTCCCCTACTACTCCGGCAACTACTCCTCGTATAACTACTACTACTACGACTACTCCTCCTACTACTGCCACTACTACTCTTGCTGCTGCCACAACTATTGCTACTACTGCTCCTACTGCTACTCCTCCTACAACTACAACAACAACAACTACTACTACTACTACTATCACTACTGCTACTACTATCACTACTGCTACTACTATTACTACTACTAACATTACAACTACTACTGTTACTACTACCCTACAACCACAGCTACTGCTACTATAACTGCAACTACTACAACTGCTACTACTTCTGCTACTACTACTACCACTACTACTATACTATTACTGCTGCTACTACTACTACTACTCCTTTTGCTACTTCTACTACTCCGCCTCCAAACATTGTTGCTACTACTACTACCACCACTACTACTGTTACTGCAACTACTGCTACTACTCCTGCTACAGCTGCAACTACCACTACTAAACCTCCTCCTACTACAACTGCCACAACTACTACTACAACAACAACTACTACTACTACTACTATTACTACTACGACGACTTTTAATACTACTATTGCTGCCAGTTCTACTACTACCACTGCTACTATAACTGTTACTACTACTAATATTTCTTCCACTAATACTTCTCCTACTACTACTTCTACTACTGCTACTTCTGCAAGTCCTACAACAACAACAACAACAACAACAATAACAACAACAACAACTACTACAACTACTACTACTACTACTAGTACTACTCCTGCTAATGCTACTCCATCTACTGTTACTAATGCTACCACCACTTCTTCTAGTCCCAATACTACCACTGCTACTACAACTACTGCTACTGTTACTACTACTACAAATACTACCACTATTTTTGCTACTGCTACTTCTACTACAACTACTGCTACTACAACACAAAATACAACTACTACTGCGGCCACTATTGCTACTACGACTACTACGACTACTACTACTTCTACCACTATTGCAACTCCTTCTACTGGTACTGCTACTGCTAATACTACTATTTCTGTTGTGACTAATACTTTAACTACTACTACACTTGCTAATGCTACTACTACTATTACTACCAATACTGCCACTACACTCCCTGCTTCTATTACTACTATAACTACTACTCCTACTGCTACTAATACTACTATTACAACTGCTACTACTGCTGCTACTGCTGCTACTACAACCTCTTCTACTAATACTGCTATTACCGCTACAACTACTATTACTTCTGCAACCATAGTTACCGCTCTTACTACTACTGCTACTATTGCAATGACTACTACTGCGGCTACATCTATGTTGCTACTGCTCCTATTGCTGCTAGTACTACTGCTTCTACTGCTACTAGTACCACTGCTGCTGCTGCTACTACTACTACTACTACTACAACAACAACTACTACTATTACTACAACTACTGTTGTTGCTGCTACTACTACTGCCACTACTGCTACTAATGTGATTTCTACTACTACTATTTCTACTACAACAACTATTCCTCGTACAACTACAGCTACTACGACTACTCCTACTACTACTGCTACTACCGCTGCGGCTGCTACTAATATCACTACTACTACTACTATTACTACTACTTGTACTATTACTACTTCTACTGCTATTACTACTGCCACTACTATTATTACTGCTACTACTATTACTACTATTAATACTATGACTACTGCTACTGCAATTACTACTGTTACTACTACTACTGCTTCTACTACTCATACAACTATTGCCATTGCTCCTACATAAATCTACTACAGATGCTACTACTATTGCTATTATGTCTACTACTAATACTACCACTGCTATAATTGCTACAACTACTACTACTACTCCGATCGCTACTTCAACTACTGATGCTACTACTACTCCAACTACTCCTCTTGCCACGACTGCTACTACTGCTATCACCACTACTACTACTGTAACTACTACTACTACTACTTCAGCTACTGCTGCAACTGCCACTACTACTACTATTGCAACCACTAATACTACGCCTCCTAATGCTACAATTGCCACAACTACTACAACTATTACAACTGCTACTACTACTGCGACAATAATGACTACTAGTACAACTACTACTACAACTGCTACTAATGCTTCTAACACCACTGCTTCTCCTACTACTACTTTTGCTACGACTCCAACTATGCTACCCCTAGTACTACTACTGCTACTACTTCAACAACAACAACAATAACTACTACTGCTACTACTGCTACTGCTACTACTACTATAGCTACTACTACTAATGCTCCTGCCACTACTGCTACTCCTACCACTACTTCTATTGCTCCTGCTACCACTACTACAACTACTATTACTAGTGTTGTCACTACTATTGCTACTACTACTACAACAACAACTACTACTATTGCTACTACTATTGCTACCAGTACTACTACTATTGCTAAAATAATTGCAACCATGGCTACCACTACTACTACTGCTACTATGGCTACTACCACCAATACTACTCCTTCTGCAACTACTACTACACCTTCAACCACAACTATTGCTGCAGATACCAAGACTACTACTACTACAACTACAACATCTACTACTACTACTAGAACTACCACCACTCCTACTACTATTATTACTACTACTAGTACTACTACTACCACAACTGCAACTCTTACTGTTACTACGACTGCTACTCCTGCAGCTACTACTAGTACTACTACTAATGTTGTTGTTACTGCTACTGCTATGACAACTACTTCTACTGCTGCTGCTGCTATTACTACTGCAACTACTACTATTGCTGCAGCTATTACTACTACTACTACTGCTGCTACTACTACTACTACAACAGCAACAACTACTACTACTACTACTACTAATAATAATAATATTGCTACTATGGCTAGAGCTATAGCTACTACTACTACTACTGATACTAATACAACTACTGCAACTACCGCAACTTTCTACATCAACAACAACAACAACTACTAGTACTACTCCTGCAACTACTACCATACTACTGGTACTATTGCTAATACTACTACTATTCTTCCAAATACTCCTACTACTAGTACTACTACTACAACTACTACTGCTACTGCTGCTTCTACTACTACTACTACCACCACATATACTACTACTGCTGCTGTTGCTACAACTACTCCTATTTCTATAGCTTTTGCTTATACAACAATCGCTACTACTACTACAACTGCTACAATTACGGCAACTACTACTACTACTATTGTACTACTGCTACAACAACAACAACAACTACTACTACTACTTCTACTACCACTGCTGCAATTATTGCTGCTACTACTGCTACTAATGCTACTTTTACTATGACTACTTTTGCTACTACAACTGTCACTTTTGCTTCAACTAATTTTGCTACTACTTTTGCAACTACTATTGCTACTACTACTACTACTGCTAATAATTTTGGTACTACTTTCGCAACCACCAATGCTACAATAACAACTACCACTACAACTAATAGTACTACTATGACTAATACTATTACTTGTACTACCATTGCTACTACACTACTACTGCTGCTACTACTACTACTACTACTACTTCTACTACTACTACTACCACTTCTACTACAACTATTGCGACAACTACTTCTGCTTCTACTAATACAAATAGTGCTACAACTACTGCTGATACGACTACAGCTACTTATACTACTATTCCTACTACAAGTGCTACTGCTACTACTATAGCTACTGCTACTACTACTAATGCTACCGCTAGTACTACTACTACTACTACTACTACAACTGCTACTACATCTACTACAAGTATGTCTATTGCACCTACCAGTACTCCTACTAATACTACTACTCTTATGACTGCTGCTACTCCTTCTACTAGTACTAATTTGACTACCGCTACTACTATTACTACTGCTGCTGCTACTAGTACTACTGCTACTGCTACTGCTACTACTGCTATACTATAGCTACTGCTGCTAGTATTACTACCACTGCAATCCCTACTACTGCTACTCCTACTACTACTACTACAACTGAGAAGACTACTAGTACTACTACTACTGCTGGTACTATTGCTGTTGCTACTACTATTGTGGCTACTACAACTGTCGCTAATACATTTGCTACTACTCCTATAGCTACTACTACTATTGTTGCAACTAATACAGCTACTACTACTACTAACATTGCTACTACAACTGCAATAGGTACTACTATTACTACTGCAATTGCTACAACTGCTATAGCTAGTACACCTACTAGTTCTACTCCTACTACTACAAATACTATACTATCACTACAACTAGTACTACTACTTTGTCACAACTACTACTACTACTATTAGTACTGCTACTTCTACCACTGCTTCTGCTACTACTACTACCACTACCACTACAGCTACTACTATGACTGCTACTACTACTAGAACTACTACCCCAACTGCTTCTACTCCTACTACTACTATAGCTACAACTACTGCGGCTGCTATTGCTATTGCTACAACTACAGCTACTACTACTACTGCTTCTACCACAGTATCCACAACTACTACTACAATTGTCGTAACACCTACTACCATTATTACTATTACTAGCACTACTACTACCAAAACTCTTACTACTACTATTCGTACTACTTCTACTCTTGCGGCTGCCACTACTACAACTACTACGGTTGCTACTACTACAAGTACTGCTTTTACTAGTACTACTAATACAACTATTACTATTGCTGCTGCTGCTAACACTACTGCTGCAACTATTACTACTACAATTTATACGGCTACTATTGTAACTACTATTGCTGCTACTAGTATGACTACAACAACAACAACTACTACTTCTACTACTACTGGTACTATCCTGCGACTACTACTATTCCTACTAGTACTGTTACTAGTATTGCCACTGCCACTACTGCTCCTACTTCTACTACTACTACTATTGCAACTGTTACAAGTAATACTACTACATCTACTAGTACTACTGCTACTGCTACTATTGGTGGCAGTACTCTTGCAACTACAATTACTGTGCCTACTACTACAGTGACAACCATTGTTCCTACTACTTCTACTACTACTACTGCTAATTCTGCAGCTACTATTGCTGCTATTGCTACTACTACTATTATGATTGCTGCTACTACTATTACTACTACTGCCGCTACTACTCATGCTTCTACAACAATTGCTCATACTAGCATTGCTACTACTACTAAAACAGCTACCACTGTGGCAAATGCTACTACTACTATTGCTATTACTACTACAGCCACAACTACTACTACTACTACAGCTACAACTGTTTCAACTACTACCGCTACTACTACTACAACTACTTCTACTACAACTGCTACAACTACTACCACTGTTGTTCGTACTAATGCTATTATTACTACTGCTACTTTTACTTTAGCTACTTCTGCTACTACTTCTTTGGCTACTATTACTATAATAATTACTACTGTGGCTACTACTATTTTTGCAGCTACAACTACTGTGGCTACTACTACTCGTACAACCGCTACAACTTCTACTACTACTGTTATTGCTACAAATGGTGTCGCCACTGCTGCTTCTCCGACTACTACTGTTACTACTACTACTTTTGCTACAGCTACAACTACTTCAACTACTACTACTACTACAACGACTGTACTACGCGACTCCAGCTATCTCGCTACTAACACCACCACTACTACTGCAACTCTCACCCCTACCTGCTACTAAAAACAACAAAATAGAGCTACTACTGCTGCCTACAAAAAAACTATCGACCCAAATGCTGACTGTTCATTACTACTGCTACTACAACCCACTTTCGTCTGCTTGTACTATTGGTTACTGCTATGCTATGAGACTACCACTACTATGATTGCTAATACTACGACTTCCACTAGATACTCGTACGACGGCAAACGACTACGGACTGCTTACTGCCACTACTGCTACTTCAACTACTACAGCTACTACTACTACTAGTACTAGTACTATCCCACTACTACTACTACTACAACTACAACTACTGCTACTACTGCTACTACTCCTACTGCCACTACTATAGCTGCTACTACTACTCCTACTACTACTAGCCCTACTAATGTTGCTACTACCACTCCAACTACTATGACGACTACTAGTATAGCTACCGCTACTGCTGTTGCTATTGCTACTACAGCTACTACTACTACAACTACTACTTCTGCCACTACTACTACTCCCGCTACTCTTACTACTACTCATGCTGCTACTATAACTAATGCTTCTCCTACGAGTACTATTATCGCTACTCCTCTCCAACTACTGCTACTAGTCCAACTACTCCTACTACTACTACTACTGCTGCTGCTGCTGCTGCTAAAGCTACACCAACAACTACTACTACTACTCCTCCTCCTACTACTCGCACTCCAACTACTACTACTACTATTTCAACAGCTACTATTGTTGCTGCTACTGCTACTGATACTACTACTGCTACTACAACTGCAACAAGTGCTATTACTTCTACTACTACTATTGCTACAACTCGTCCTATTACTGCCGCTGCTACTTTTACTGCTACAACTGCCACTACTACTACTACAACTACTACTACTAGTACCCCTACTACTACTGCTACGAATGCTACAACTACCCCTACTACTATTGCTACTGCTACAACTTATACTATTGGTACTACCACTACTGCTACTTCTGCTACTCCTACTTCTACTACTACAACTACTACTATTATGGCTATTATGACTACTACTACTACAACAACAACAACAACTACTATTATTACTACTACTGCTACTCCTACTACAATTGATACTATTGCTACAATAACGACTACTACTACAACTACTACTACTAGTACTAATTCTACTAATACTACAGTTACTCCTACTACTACTGCATCTGCAACTTCTAGTCCTACTACTAATTCTACCACTTCTACCACTAGAACTACTACTACCATTGCTTCAACTACTCTTACTACTTCTGCTGGTCCTACTACTACAACTACAGATACTTCTCCATCTGCTACGACAATTGCTAATGCTACTACTACTACTACTACTACTGCAATTGCTACAACTAATACTGCTACTACGACTGCACTACTACTGCTATTGCTACTTCTAGTACTACTATTACTAGTACAACTACTACTGCTACTGCTACTATTGCTACAAGTACTACTATGGCTACAACAACAACAACAACTACTACTACTACAGCTATTGCTAATGCAACTACTGCTACTACTGCTACCACTTCTACTACTACCACTATTGCTACTACTGCGACACTACAACAACTACTACCACTACTACTACTACTACTACAACTCCCACTACAGCTACTACTGTCACTGCTACTACTACTACTTCTACTACACCTCTTGCTACTACTCCTACAACTATTGCTACTACGACTACTCCTGCTACTACTACTTCTACGATTGCTACTACTACTGCTACTATTTACTGCTACTACTATTACTTCTATTACTACTACTAGTATCGTTACTACTCCTTATACAACTATTGCTACTGCTACTACAACTACAGCTACTACTAATGCTACTACTTCTACCACTACTTCCGCTACTACTAGCACCACTACCACTACAACAACTCCAATTACCACTTCTGCAACTGCTGCTATTATAACTCCAACTACTCCTCCTATCACTCACGAGACTATAACCACTACCATTACTACTGCTACTACTGCTACGACTTCTACTACTACTACGACTATTACTGCAACTACCACTACTATTTCTTTTGTTACTACACAACTTGCTAGTACAACTGCCACTACTTCTCCTATTACTACTCCTAATACTAGTACTATTGCTACTACTATGACTACTACTACTACAATTACTATTGCTACCGCTATTACTACAACTACTACTATGCCTACTATGACCATTGCCACTGCTACTACTACTACTACTACCCTATGTACCACAAGTACTCTAATTCCTACTACTACTACAACAACAACAACAACGATCACTACTCCTACTAGGACAACAACAACTAATACTACTACTTTTGCTACCACTCCAACTACTACTTCTAC